>VXAL01015498.1:58458-160120 GCA_013399475.1 Chauna torquata
GGCCACCCAGCCAGTTTTTAATCCAACGAAGCGTACACCCATCCAAGCCAGGAGCAGCCAGCTTCTCCAGGAGAATGCTGTCAGAAACAGTGTCAAAAGCCTTACTGAAGTCTATGTAGACCACATCCACAGCCTTCCCCTCATCCACTGAGCTCATCACCTTGTCGTAGAAGGAGATCAGGTTAGTCAAGCAGGACCTGCCCTTCATAAACCCATGCTGCCCGGGCCTGATTGCCTGGTTGTCCCGTATGTGCCACGTGATGCCACTCAAGATGATCTGCTCCATGAGCTTCCCCGGCACCAAAGTCAGACTGACAAGCCTGTAGCTCCCCAGGTCCTCCTTCCGGCCCTTCTTGTAGATGGGTGTCACATTTGCTAGCTGCTAGTCAAGTGGGACCTCCCTGATAGCCAGGACTGATGATGAATGATGGAAAGAGGCTTGGAGAGCACTCCTGCCAACTCCCTCAGTACTTTCAGATGGATCCCATGTGGCCCCATAGACTTGTGTGAACATCTAAGAGATGTAGCAGGTCACTGACCATTTCCTTGTGGATTATGAGGGTTTCACTCTGCTCCCCATCCCTATCTCCTAGCTCAGGGGACTGGGTACCCGGAGAGCAACTGGTCTTGCTGTTAAACTTGTCTTGCTGCTAAAGACTGAGGCAAAGAAGGCATTAAGTTCCTCAGCCTTATCCTCATCTCTCGTCACTATGTTTCCCCCCAGATTCTATAAAGGATGGAGATTCTCCTTAGTTCTCCTTTTCTTGTTTATGTCTTTATAAAAGCGTTTTTAATTGTCTTTAACAGCAGCAGCCACATTGAGCTCCAGTTGGTCTTCGGCACTTCTAATTTTCCCCCTGCACAGCATCACAACATCTTTATAGTTCTCCTGAGTGGCCTGCCCCTTCTTCCAAATGTGCCAAGAGTGCCAAGAGTTCCGAAGGTGCCATATACAGTGCCAAGAGCCACTGGCACAACAAACTTTCACCTGCACTTGCTGTGAGCTGGAGTAGGTTTGTGGGGCACCTTGCATGTCCTTGAGCTCCAGTAGTGCTGTCATGGAGCTGAGCTACTCCAGAGCAAAATGGCAGGAACACATTTCCAGTCCTATTACAAAACCTGCCCACAATGCCAAATTTCTCCTGCGGCTCCATTTAAACTCTTCTATTTACAGGTATCACCCTGTAACTTGAGGTGCTGTGAGTCCACTGCATGTGGGGCCAACTGATGGGAAGCTTTTGTGCTTTCTGTGGGGGGAGGGAAGACATGGAATGCGTTGGGAAGACGTGCAACTATATTCTCCATACATGTCACCACGATGAGCCAAATTCAATAAAGAGAAAAGGACTTTTCTGGAGATATTTCCAGCTGACGCATTTATAGCTCCCCACGGTAGTTCAAACGCATGAGAAAAGAAATGACAAGGGGGGTTTCTGGGCTTTCCCATGCCAGCAACACAGGGAAGGCTTTGCAGGGCTGGATTAGATGCCTCCTTCTTCCTGCCCAAAGCCAAGGCAGTCCTGCTGCCGGTGTGCAACTGCCCGGGGGAGCTGAGGAAGGCCAGGGAGGATCTGCAGCTCCCTGCAGCACAGCCATACTCTCAGGGGAAACACAGCCCACAGCCCACAAAGCCAACAGCAGCACAGAATGGCCATTTTGGTCCCACTCATTCATGCCCTGCAACTTCCTCACCAAATCTCTCTGGACAGCGGCCTACAGACAGGCAGGGCCGGACATTTTGGAGAGAGGAGAAGCAAAAGTTGTTGTTGGTACTTGCAGCTCTTTTTTTTCTTTTTAGTCTTCTTCATGTGTCATGGTAATATCTACTGTAGAGAACCGCACATGGACCCAACCAGCACGTTCACCTGAACCATGGATTTGTGGGTCTGAGCGTTTGCTTCCTGCTGTTGTGTTTGACACCACTTAAATCCTCTGATATCAGGGACTCACTGAAGATTTACAGTGAAAGGTAAAATCAGACCTCTAAATTTAGAAAGAGGAATCAATGTGAAGCTCTGCAAGTACAAGAAATCCATCTAGGTGGAGGTGTGAAGCAGCCTGTTGTGCTTCATTACCAAGCTAGAAAAGGTTGGGTGGGCTCCCACAGGTGGGGCTGGCTCACACACATCAGCACAGCACGACTCCTCTGTACTGGGTCTTGGGTAACTGAAGCATTTTACACACTGACTCGGTGTTTGCCAGGTAGATACCTCAGGAGTTAGAATCCCATCATTCTGTAGCTGCTTGAACTGAGGAGTTCAAGAGCTGATTTCGGTATGACCGTGCACAGACCTCAGCACAGACCACTGTGCTAAGGAGAAGACACGAAGGATCAGCAATTTGGACTGTACGTGTTACCTGGCAGCTTGGTCTTCAGCAACTAGACCTGCCTTCTACTACAGAAAATACTTCTACTCCAGTAACGCTCCAGCAAGGACAGGGATTTCAGGAGTCCCGGGGCAGACATTACACTGCAGCCACGCATGCTGTTCCCAGCGCTGATGCCTTCACCACCACAAGCTCAAAGAGCCAACACAGCAGGAGGAACAACCACAGGGAAGACAGAGCAAATCTTCCATCCAGCTAGCTACAGCCGTGGACTTTGACAGAAAAAAGACTCCTGATACATTGAAATGACACAGCAAACACACCTGTAGCCTCTAGCATTTCTGAAAGCAGAGAGAAGCAATAGTACAGACTGTACCATTGACTACTAGTTAGAGAGCTTTGAGAGAAACTCATTAACGCCGTTAGAAAGTTTCTATTCTTAGTCTGAATTTGGATGTTCCTCTCTTGTGCACATAGACCGTGGTTGAGAAAGTTAAATAGAATCCATTTCCTTATATAGCAGAAAGCTTTTAGGCTACAAGCATCCCATACCAGAAGGATTTTCAGTCTAAAAATTACATTATGATGACAATTCAGACATTAATTCTGTTTAAACCCTGTGGATTGAACAATTCCTAAAACACAATACTTTTAATAAAAATAATAATGAAAAATAAATCTATGTATTTATGCAAAAGGTTTATGGAAAAGACTCCCTTTAGGAGGAGAAAAGGAGTTGAACAGAACTTACTGAGAACTTATAGTATTTTACAGTCTGTGATGCACGTTTCTACTATTTTTCTTTACAATTATCCTATAGTATAGGAGGCACTTAGTCTCCTACTGAACGCTGTGCATGGCTCATAAAAATTTGTACAGATATACTTTTGTATGAAGATTCACCTTCTTCTACAATAGCACATTTTTATAAAACATAGCTACAATTAAAGAAAGAAAACCAGTCAATTTTCTAGAGATGCAGCCAAGTGTGGAAGGTTTTACTTCCTAAAACACCAGGAAACACCATTTGAGTAACCTACTTCAGCTCAAGTGTTAGTAAACAGGGGGAACAAATGTCCTAATTACTCTGTGGACCACAATCCCCACTCATTACCCACAAAATAGTTAGCTAGGGCTCAAATTCTCCCTAACACTGATAAAAGAGAGAAAAAGTGCCAATCTGATTGAGCAAAGGCTAATCTGGGCCAGATCAGGAACACAGGAATCTGAAGTGCTGAATTTTTCTTCTATAATGCCTTTACCCAAAAAGTAAAATATCCTTCCAGAACCACATTCCACAATCCCTATTTTAAAGAGGAGGAATTACAAAGACAGTGAAAGGTTAAATAATTTGCTTACATTGTTACACTGAAACAGTAGCAATCTGAAACTTGACTTCTTGGTCTCTCTTTTAGCCACCAGGCTTGTGGGCTTACTCAGTAAACCAAGCGGGCTCTCACAGATATATATTTACGTGGGGTTGTGCATCAGTAATAGCTCAACAGCTCACAAAAATTAAAATAAAATAAAATTAAAAAATACAACCAAACATAAGCACAGGACCAGCACTGCCACTCAGACAAAAGCATCTTGCATTTAATTCCTAGCACAGGAAAGTAATTTTTAAGCAGCTCTGCTAAAGGGGCCCAATCTGCACACATGGTCCCTGTGACAATCCTGACTCAACGCATCCAGCAACCTCTGCAGTTCCACATGCTGATCACCAGCGCTTGTGGTGCTAAACCACAGAGCCAGTCCTGTCAATATCTCTGAAGGCCAGAAATAAAAAGCTGTTAAAATGGGACCTTTGCATTTAATAGGGTAAATGCTGGAAAGAACACTGGGATAACACACTGGTACATGAGGTACAAACCAGTTCACTTGACAAAGCCATGCCAGAGTGCGTGGAATTCACCTCTCAATATGCACGTTTATACTGGGAGGCTGCAGCCCACAACAGCCACTCCTGAACATGGTAAAGCAGGGCACAGCCCTGTGTCCTGTTACAGAAACGTATGCTCTCCTAGCACGACTATCACAGCAGCAGCAAAGGATGCAGAATAGCTGCTTGTTTCTGTGCCAGTTGAACAGCCATTTGCTGGAAGGGAGCAAAAGAGCAGAGCAACGCTCTGTGATGAAGTTTCCAGTTGCCCCAGTTTAGGCTGAGTTTCCCTACATCAGGTACTCTTTGTGCTCAAGGGCAAGTGTGGAGAAAGCAATAAAAAAAAGGTGTTGTCCACATTTTACATCAGAGGAGACATAAAGCTGATGTCGTGGTACTCGAGCACTTCATCCTAAAACTCCCCAAAGGTTGTAAAAAGCTGTGAATTTGTAGTAGGAGAAATGGAGCCCTGAAGGACAGAGCAGGTGAGAGCACCAGAGGTGAAAGCACTGCTACATGCTAGCACCTGCACGCATGAGGGTGGAGAGGAATGCCCAGGAGGCACTACAATAAAACCTCCATGTCTCCTTGGCAATAACACAGGCATCGGTTTTGATCACTGAGTATAAAAGCAGTGTAAAAGGCCCAGAAAGTCATCTGCAGAGCATAAAGCCAAACCAACAACATTGATCAGCAACACAAGATGCTAGACATCTCTAGATTAGATTAATGGCCTCATGCCTCATCAACATGAAGCAAAGGAGACCTTGTTATCAACATTTTATATTAAATAAAGAGAATAAGAAAAAATTCCAGTATGAACATTTAGGACAAAGGCAGAGGGTAAAGGATGCATCCTCTTAAGATAGCCTTTATTTCTTCAGAAATGTATTACTGACTGAAGAAAATAAAATGGGAAAACCTGTATCTACCAGCCTTCTTGATACACAAGGAATCTAAGAAAACAACATTAAATATTGATTCCTACTGATAAATTCCCTTAATAAATGCGAGTCAATCTGTCTGAGATGAAGAAAGACACAGATTAAGGAACTAGGCCCATTTTTTTGGCAAAGGCATGTTGTTGGTGTTCTTGGCTAAACTCAAGATCTTGAAACAATGACATGCACTTATTTATTTTGGTGTGGCAATCACCTAGGAACTCAGACCAGAACAACTGCAAAGAGATTTCAGCCCCACAGGCTTAT
The DNA here is from genome assembly GCA_013399475.1 of Chauna torquata. Taxonomy (NCBI): domain Eukaryota; kingdom Metazoa; phylum Chordata; class Aves; order Anseriformes; family Anhimidae; genus Chauna; species Chauna torquata. The sequence continues at coordinate 63,877 of VXAL01015498.1, forward strand.
ATAATGTTTGAAGAAGGCATGCAGGAATTTTAAAGGTAGTTTAGATGTATTTCTAATTTATTTTTCATAAATTTCAGTAGAAAAAACAAAAGTTTAACATCTGGTGAGAGAGTTTGAATCCAGCAGTTCAGTCTTATCAACACATATGTTGAATATATGATAAAAAATCCAGCCAGCCCATTATTTCTAACAGCATCTGTGAATTTTTGAAACTGCCATTTCTGTAGACATCTGAATTGGTCACTGGAGGTGGTAAATAAGATGATTTGCCACAGATGCGAGGAATCAAATCCTAGAGCCGTGCACAGAACAAATGAGAGCTCTGTTTGAGCCAAAATGGAGCCTTCCCTCCTCGCTGTTTGAGGCCAAGTGCACCCACAAACAGCTGCACTAAAGCCCTCGCATCAGTTACAGCCTGACCACCGCTGGGGAATTTCACGAAGTTGTATTTACTTGTTAAAAATGATTGATTTTAGCTCCCCTCCATCTCTGTGCAATTCGCCTGCACGCTGTACCATCTGCTGTAATTCTCCCAGGTTAGCTTTGTCATACCGTGACATACAAAAATCAATCACAGTCTCTTGATACGTCAGTGCCCGAGGAAGAGAGGCCGCATGTGTGATCTCACCATTCATTTCACGTTGTACTTTTGCTCCCTGCCCAGCTAGTGTGGAGACAGTACGTTGCTCCCCTTTCCAACAATGAGATCTTATCGCAGGCAGCTGGCCCGCTTTCTGCACTTTCATTTTTATTGTGTGGGTTCTGAAACTCTGATGCAAATAGTCTGCCGAACATCCTCCCCTCCGCTGTGTGTGTTTTTTTTCCCTCTTCAACCTCCTTGCATGCAGTGCGCTCCAGCGTCATGCTGGCTCCAGCCAGCTCCCATTGTTCACATTGTTGTTTTTGTGTCAAGGGCGTGAGAGGATTTTTTTTTTTTTTTTCTGCCAGAACAGCAATTTAAAGCATCGGCCTTGAAAATACACTTGCCACTTGCAGGAAAACAGCTACTGGACTCACCACAAGGCCAAAGATGAGGGAGAGACCCACGTAGTTAAAACACAATAATATAAATGAAAGCAGTACCAAAGGAAGAAACCATTTGTAGAATAGGATGAAGACACCAAAAATTGAATTTGCTCTGCAATGGCCTACACAGAAGAGACCTGCCACAGCAGATTAGATGAGTGGTTCACTGGGGCTGCCGTGCCAGCAGCACGGTGGTTATCTCTAAAAGCGTGAGAGAAATGATGCATGTGACTGGGAGTGACAAATAGGATGAGGTAAGTAGCCAGCTAATTGTGCAGCGCTGTGCATGGGTTATGCACGAGCTATTTCCCAATACCTGCTTGTAAGCAATACTACTTATTTCTTCAGCTGCTACAGCACAGATGTTGCATTCTCCCACAAAACTGCCAGTCCTTCAAAAATAAATCTATGGCATTTCTCTCTCGTGCCTCCACCCCTTGTGACTGCAGCCTGCAACAGTTGACAAGGTGTTGGGATAGGAAGTGCATCCTTTGATTAGCTCTACGTTTACTACATCAACCTACATCAACTTTACAGTATGGAGTGTGTCGTCCTTTTTTTTTTTTTTTTTGCTTCATTCAACAGGAAAAATGAGAGGAAATGAACATTTCACCATTCCCTTCACAATTTTTCGTTTGTTTGTTTGTTTTAATTTTTAGATACTGTTCTCCTTCACAGTTCATGAAGCCTCAGGCCTGTCTCCTGTAACCTCTGTTCTTTAAAATCTCTTCTGTGTTGATCCTGCCTCGTCCCGTGATCACTGTTATCACACCTTTTCCAGTTGTTGCAACTGAAGACAGTAACCTTTCACATGACGTTCCAGCCTGTCCTCAATGCTACACCCTGTAGGTTTATACCTTCTAGATGAATTTTAAACCCCTCTTAAATACTATCAAGTATCCTAGCAACTGCAGTGGTTATTGTGGCTCCCCAAAACTCCCCACCAGGTTAGCCACAAGAAGACCCAAGTGTTTGGAAGGATGAAGCCCATGAGATTTCTTGGGAAGTGCTGGGCCTCTGTGGGGTTTTCTGCTAATACAAAATCTTTCCTACTGCCCTCTATATCTTCTGTGTCCTTCCCCCTCCTCCTTTCCCCCTCTGCCAGCTGCACAGATATTTGCAATCCTTCAGGTGCTTTTCATCCCCTACATTCATGTTTTGATCTGAAGCCCAAGGGAAGTCTTCCCATTGATTTCACAGGGCCCCAGGCCAGTTCTCAACTTACTTTCCACTCCCTCCTCTAAATCCTTCAAATCCCTACAATGCTCTTGTTCAAGTACCAACTTCTCCTAACTACAAGTCCCCTCTTAATTTCGCTCTTCTCCAAGTTGCCGCCAGACATCATTTGTTTATTCTCTGGCTTCAGAGCATGCCCCTTGTTTGGCATAGCAAATACCTACACTTCCAAATCTTACCTCACCAGTTCAGGATAAATGCTCCTTGACTAGTAGCTCTGTATTTTCTTTCAAAGTTTCTTATAAAGGGCTATACCAAAAAGGTCATGAAAAAATGGAGGCACTTGGCCAGGAAACGGTTCTCCTGGACCCTGCACTGGCCTTTCCTCTTCCTAATTATGCTCTGAAGTGCCTCAGCAAGCAGTCAATAACCAGCATTACACTAACAACTTCCACTCACCACAAACAGCTAGTCATAACTTGCTGAAATACAAAAGTTATTCATAAAGCTGTCTGATCCTTTAAAGAAACCAACAACTCTACTTATTACACACTTGGGATATCGTCCTCCACCAGTAGAAGTGCACTGAGACTCCCCTGGACTCCACCAGGATTGGGATAATGCCCACAGCTCATTATTTTTAACACTACTTACTCCAAAAGCCTTAGATGTATACTGGTACCTTTTAGTCCTGGTAATTTATTGAACTTCTGGTTCTCAAGAGGCTTTACATCTTCGTTCTTAGATGCTTCTGTCTCTGTTAAAGAGGCACAGATAGGTTAAAATTGTGTTTACAAAAGTCAGCTTTCCTCTCCCTAAATCAGGCAGGACTTACACCAGCTACTGACAGTACTTCAAGTTTTGGCTCATGTTGAGCAATCTCAGGTTTTGATTATGCTTTTCTGAAAAGTTTCTAGCCAGACTACAGCATGTCACTACTGATGGTCACATGAGGTCACACTGTTGACCTCAACATTTCTCACCTCTGTTGGCAACACATGGAACTAAAACACTCATCCCCTTCCAAAACAGACACCTGTTGCATGCTCTTCCACCACTACATCCTGCAAACCTTCTTCTTCCACCCACTTACATACATCCCCACACAGAGATTCTCCTGGATGGCACCCTGCAGATTGTGGCAATGTTATAGGGGCTAGCAGCAGGAGGCAATGCAAGCTCTGACAGGGTGTGGTGGGTAGGTGGGCCCCAACCTTGCCCATAATGGCCACCTGAGACAGAGAAATGATCCACCTTTATCTCACTGAGTTGGTCGGCCCTTACAGGTGGGAGGAAGGAGTATGGTGGTTATCCCATCACAAGCACAGGGTAGGGAATGTAGGCAAGGGGAGTCAGAGGCGAGGAAGACAAGGACTGCTCCTTCCTCAGAGGAGTTACCCACTGTCAGTGTGCAGCTGCCACCATTGCTACAGTCATGTCTCTCAGGGAAGCTTCCCTGCCCATCCTGTCCTCTCATCCTGCACAAAGTATGTGAAAATTATTGCATTTTCCCTCAGAAGTGCACTGGAGACAACATGCGTGCACACATGCATGCAGGAGTACCACACGGAGATACCAATGCTCTCTCACAAAAACCTTGCCTCATGGTGAGGAAAGGGTGGCCTTGGGACTGACTGCACGAGAGGAGCAGCAAGTCTTGGCAAAGCACTTTGCTACTGGTCTGTTGTTACAAATAAGACCAGAAACAGAATTCCCCCAGAACTTGCAGAATTTATCTGATGTGACAAGCAGCCAGGTCACCCACCTCAAGTTAGCACACGCTACATGGTCTTTGAGTGAGATGTACTGAGAGAAATAGTGAAGCACTTCACTTTAAACAAAGCCTACAGCCCCATACAGTTTTCTCTGCTTACAGTCATCAGTCCTCTAAATGCTAAAACCTTTGTCTGGGGCTTTGACTAAGAAACCATTGCCTTATTTTATGGGCTTTGGTTAATAAACCACCGCTTTATTTTACTGCTAGGCCTGTCTGACACTGTGCAACAAGATGAATTAGGGTAGCAAAATAGTAACGTAAGAGGACAGCTATGACGCAGGAGTGATGTGCACACCAGAAATATGCTGAAGGAGCTTGGGGCAGAAAGATGGGAGGGCAGGGAAGCAGGATGTGTACCCATTGCTGTAATAATACAAATGGCATCTTGTTTGTCCCTCTTCTCCACATTCTTCCAAAGCAGCTGCTGGGGTAAGGGCACAGAGATCACAAGTGACATCTCCCACTCCTTCCTTCGTGTTGTCACACCACTGGCAGAGGCAGGCCAGGGCATCAGTTCACTTCCAAACCTCAAAGAGGGGTAGATATATTTTGGTAGGCATCAAACCAGCTGTCCTTTGTGCACCTGGTCTGGATGACAAGTTTCTCTGATAGAAGGATGTCAGGGACCCCAGCTCTGCCCCACATGCTGAGTCTGGGCCACAAGTACAGAAGAGGTGCAGGACTCCACTGTTGTACTCTGCTCTAGTAAGCTTTTCTTCTTCTTTCAGCCTTATGTTCTGCTGTCATAAAATTCAGTTATAGCCAGTATCAAAGTGTTGACCTTAACGTTAATTGCTCAGGCTAGCAATGGTTGCAGGTCCCCAAAGAGTCCTTTCATTTTTCCTCTTTTTGGACATTGACATCACTGAGGAAGAGGCATTTCTCAATAAAGCTGGAGCTAATCCTTCTCAAAGTTTAGCTCATCCCCCTGAATTTTGATCATGCAATTGATCAGATTGGGGCAAAGAACAGGAAAAGCTTCAAAAAGAAGGAAAAAAAGAAAAAAAAGAAAAGAGCACTGGATTCCATTTTCAAAAGTGTTATTGAATACTCTTTGGATTTGTCAGCTCTCTAAAATAGCTCGGTCTAAAAGTTTCACATTCTTTTTATTCCTGCTAAGGAATGGTGCCCTTGACTAACCTCTTGTGTGTTTTTGTTTGTTTGTTTGTTTTGTGGAGATTACATGAAGAATTAAACAAATTAATAAAGTGGCCAAAGAACACATTTACTCATAAGCAATATAAATGACACAATCAATCAATCAGATACATTCACTGCAGACTTATTCCTGCCTAGCTGGTGCTTGGGAGGCCTAATTGCCAAGGGCTCCCAAGTGAGATAAAAATGGAGAAGAGTGGGGATGGAGTGGGGAGCACTATCTGATGTTTTGGAGGCAACCACTCTATTTCCTATCAGGGCTGGGTTTCAGACACCCTAAAACAGAAGAAAGGGGTGAGAATATGAAGAAAAGTGAAGAATGAATGTGGACCTGCCCTGCTGGATGAGGAACTTCCCATGGGAAGCCAGCAAGCTCCCTGTTGCAGATCCATGATTCCTCCCTGTGCCCCCAGGTAACACAGTGCTATCAGAGGCACTGTTATGTCTCTCCTTATTTTCTCCTGCTTTAATGCAAAAGATGACATTTCTTACACTTGCTTTCTTGACCTCTGCTACTTATTAGGTGCAGGAATAGCCTGACTTCAAAGCAGTTTTTCTGCCAAAGACAGACTTGATTAGGAACGATTAAGTTCCTCTGTAACAGATATAATTTTTTAAAATTATATCCAATTCTTAACTGCTGGTGACAAAGACTATTTGCAGCACATAGGGACACCAGGAATATCCTTCCATCTTAGTGCTACAGGCAAGGAAAGCATTGGTCAGCACTGATCATTTTTCTGTGACACACTTTGCACACACTGCTTCGGCTCACACCACCAGGGACGACACAGCTGACAAGAGGGGTACACAGACTGCCTGTCAGAAAGCTACCTCGCCCTAATCTAACCATAAAAATAACAAAACTATGGCCAGAATAACTGCCTCCAGACACTCCAGTTCCACACAGCTGAGGGCTCAGGAGGGCAACTCCTCCTCGCTCTCCTTCTCCCTTATTCCTACAACTCCTCTGTGCCCCTGAGCATTTCAAAAAGGGGGAGAAGAGCACTGGGCTGTCCTCAGAGGCATGAGCTCTCCGAGGGAACCATCCCACTACCTGCAAATAGGTAGGAAGGCGCTGAGCTCAAGGCCTGCTGCTGCATGACACCAGGTTGCAACGAAAGGACCTTCCAGTGCCGTTCAGCCCTGGTGCTCGTCACGGGCAGTGGTGCTGGCAGGTGTACAGGGAGAGGGGAAGGGTGCAGGAGACCCAAACCCACAAACTTCACTTTTCATTTCAGTTAAAAGCAACAACATGCATTTCTTCCCTTCGCTTCTGTCTGGGCAGAGGCTTTGCATGCCATGGCTCAGTTATTCCCAGAGCAAACTGCTTCGTCCTGCCTTTCATGAACCAGCCACTATCTAGGGAGGGAGGCACAGGGGCAGAGAAAAGAGGGGGAAGAAGTGGGAGGAGGGCTAACTTGGTAGGCAGACCAGGTGGTTGGGGCTCTGCAGGGGTACCTGTTGGGCAGCCTTGCTCTTGATTCCCAGAGCCGGGAGCAGGACAACACAACAGACCTGCTGCTTGGACCATACCAGACTCATCAAACCTGCTTCTGCTGCCAGGAGGAGGAAGGGGGTCCCAGCTGCCCACCCCTGCTAGCAGGGGAGCACCCAGGAGGCACAGAGTGAGCGTACCACAGCATCAGTGTCCATCCAAGGCATCTTCCTGGCAACTTCATGACAAACACACCTAACTTCAGTGTCCCTACTATGCACAAGAACAGCTGACCACTGAAGACTTTCTAATTTCTCATTTTTTCTGCTTTCTGTTGGATGAATTGAAACATCTTGCCCAACTAGCATCAAGGGACGTGGTAGATGTGTCTTCACAATGACTATATATTTAGCCTTAACACAGCACCAAGCAGTAGGTGAAAAGAAAAAGAAAAAAAGAGAAAACAACACTTTATAAAAATCCAATTTTTGGCAGCATTCATCCACTGCAAAATTTTATCTAACATATGAAGTTTCCTGAAGGACTTGGGCGTATGCAGAAGCTATCTGCCCATTACCCTTCAGTCCCCCCACTTCACCTCCTTTCAGAGCAGGCTAATGCCTTGCCCCCAGGAGGGGCACTCCATACACTTGGAGATGCTGCCTTTGGAAATGCTCATTTATCTTCTTTCCCCACAATCATTCTTTGTCCTCTGATGCTCTTTTTCTTGTCTCCTTCCTTGCTTGTAATCCTCATGGCCTTCACTTTCCCCTTTCACAGCTTTCTGAATATCCCCCCCTGCCGCGCGTGAAGGCCTTCTGCAGCCCACTACCAACCACACGAGCCTTCTAATCCCTTGTACTCAGCTTTGCAGTCACACAGGTGAAATGCAGATTGAGGCCTCCCGAGGCATCAGACTAAACATATCCTGTGACTTTCAGCTAACCTTCCACTGAGCAGCACTGCAACACTCGCTTGCAGATACTGTAAGTGCAGAAGCACATTTTAATAGTAATAAAAATAATGTTCTTTTCACTCTGCTGAAAACATGGAAGATTTCCAGAAGCAAGTCAGGCAATCAGCCTCCCTTGTACGCCCACTCCCGCAGGCATGCGTAGGGAAGAAGTTCACTTTGTGACATGGAAGCCTGTCATTCCTCCAACCCCTCTCTCTTCTCTGATGCCCACACAGACACTCATATTTTTTCCTAGATGCCTTCCCTTCTTCAGAGCTTAACTGAACCTCCCATCCTGATCACAGGCCTCTGCATTCAACATTCAAGGCGTAGCTCAAAAATTGAAAAGAACTTTTTTTTTTAATAAGGCCACAGTAATGTCCTAGACTCTGGCTCAGTGAAAGAACTGACTGGTCAGCTGCTCCATGCCATCACAAATTTCTTTTAAGTGATAAAATTACTCATTCAGTCTTTACTGCCTTCTCTGATGAAGACTGTGGTGGCCAATTATTTCAAGAAATGCCACATTACAAATGGGAACTCATTCACTGAATTGTTTCATAGACCAGTGTAGATCAATTTTGCACAGGCTACTTTGTTTTTAGAGCTAATTCCTAATCCTAACTCACATCACAGACACATATCTCCGCTTGGATTAATTAAGATCTCAGAGAGAACCTTCTGTTCCATTACCCTCTGTTACTAAGGGGTAATAAAAGAGGCCACGAAGCAATGCTCTTAATGATAACAAGCGGAATATTTTATCCCTTAATGCCATTCCTGGTTCCTATGCTTACAACACGAAGAGAGAAGAGACTTGGACATTTCAGGGGACGAAAAGAAAATGTTCGTCAGCATGGCATTCTTAAGTGGCAGATGCAACTCTTCAGTAGATGACCTACTTCTCCCTCCGTAACAAGCATTTTGGTCAGTGATTCCTCACGCCTTAAAACAGTAACTGAGAGAGCAGAGAGACTACCAGGAGCAGGAAGTTACAAACAGAAAGCAACTCTCATTTATACCGCTAATGACATGAAGCAACTCGACAAGACCAAAAGCACTAAGGGTCAAAGGAAGATGAAGGCCAGTAGTAACAGATGGAGATAGGAAGACTGTGCAGACCCTCCAGGTAGGGAAAGGAGGTGTGTGTGAAAGTGCAGAGGAAAGACCCCAGGACAAGTAAGTTCTCCTGCACGGACTAACCGAGCTGCTCAGCATCCTCAGGTGGAGAAACCACTCAGACTGATTTTATACAACCTATGTAAAAATGCCCACATCAGCTGTGACCAAAAAAAATTCAGTAAGATGGGTAGCATAACTTTCAGGATTTGCCCCTACCAAGCTTTCTGCTCTTTGATGACACACAAATCCATCTTCTGAAGGAAAAGGCACCAGAGCAAAGGCAGAAAAGCTCAGTTACAGCAACAGGATTGGACTGCTGAAGTGATGAAAAAAATCCAAGGTCCTGGCTCAGAGGACTTTTCCTTCGCCTTTATTTGAACTGTAACCCAAACCAATCCCATTCTCACCATGAATTTCCCGTAAACAAGAAGATGCAGTGAAACCGATAAAAACGATAGCTTCACAGTTCTCGGGAGGGGAATCCCAGGATGCTTCTCTCACGTGCCGTCACTGTTCTGCAAATGCCCAAGAGATTGGGCAGACCTTGGGAGGACAACCTGTATTTCCAGGCACTGAGGCCTTGGTAAATAGGGTCACCTTTTCCCCGGCACAGCCTTCACTGCCTGCTTGTCTGCACCTTCCAGCATCTGCCTAGAGTTACTTTTACTTAGAAAATGAGACTAACAGAAAAGGCTAGTTACCTTCATTTTAAATGATTTACTTAATCTCATCTAATCCAAATGTTGACTATGTTATTTTTGCAAAGTTGAGCGAGTTTGGCAAACTGAAAGTGTTTGCCTTTTACCTATCTACAACACCATCACACACAAAATACACTGTCAAAAGCAGGCTCGCTTCTTTCCAAAAATAAAGAGGAAATAGCTGAGTAGCCCACAGAGCTCACTGAAGGATTTACTCGGTGCTGGTCTGTAGAATCTAGGCACATCTGTCTCTGTTTTATAGTAATTTGGCAGAAATATAAATCAGAATTGACTTCCCTTAAGTCACACAAAAAAGTTAACAGGGAACAGAACAGAGAAGCCCTGGCTTCTTCATAACATGTACGTAACAGTGAAAGAGGTGAATACACCCATCTAACTGGGTGTATGCAAGGCCAGGTCTATAAGAACTGTATCCCACTTGCTAATTTGTACAAATTTCCTGGAAAAGGATGTGTATCTCAGCATGCAAACTGTTATTTGCCATTCTTCAGAGATTTTTAATGGGAGATTATGTACCATGACCCAGTTATTGCCCTTGTTTTCAGACTCAGGAATAAGAGTTCTTATGATTTTTGGATTAAATAGTTTTGGAAAATTATTCTGCTCTACTACATTTTTTCCATATTTTGCATTTCTTTGTACCAGCTTAATTTTGGTAAAACATGTCAACAGAGGCACAAGCTGAAGCATACAGCATTTACGTTAGTAACTACAGAATGAGAGAGCTATGATCCATGCTGCCTAGCACTTCTCCACCAAAAACTCCTCGAGCCACTGAATTCAAGGGTAATTTTACTCTTGAAGCCCTAATCTAACTGGATTCTTGAAAGGCCAGGCAGAGTTGCTCTGTCTCATAGCATGAGGAAGACGTACATATTCACCAGTAATCTAATAAACTAAAATTATTTTGCAATTAAGATGGGTTTGGCAGGTACAAATAGAATCAGATTAATTGGATCTCATTGATTCATAATAGTTTCTAATCTGAGCCACCAAAAGAGAGTAAAAGGAGAAGCTGCTTACATTTACACAGCACTACCTGGAGGCCAGATTTCCTTCCCAGCAGTGCCTAGATACTGCACTCTGCTGATTCAGTAGACATTCAAAACCAAACCAAACTTTCCACATCTCCCCACAGCATGGTTAATGGGACCACCACTGTGATACAGAGCTGCAAAAAGATGATGGCCTTTACTCTACAGGGTTACTTCTGCAGCTGAGTAAAGACAACAAAGTTGGACTCCATACTTGCAGAATACAGCTGACATTCATTTGCCTTCACAGACCTTTATTTCTTATCCACCCACATACCTGCATTTCAGCCAGAACCTCTCAGCTCCCAATAGTCTTTCCACCTGGGCCTAGGAATGGTCACTTGTAAGAAATCTATTGACTAACCAGGGACCTCACAGCAAGGAGTACTTCCAGGAGCTACTTGCAAAATAAAAATGTGTGCACATACAAACAGGTACGCAGTGACTTACTTCAGACTCCCTGGACCCTATACAGCCCTATATGAAGCTCCAACAGTAGCAGGTGATCTGTGCACAGAAGTACTCTCGCAGCTTACAGGGAATGCCTGGTCAACAGAGGTAAGCATAGAGTTTGTGCTGTAGCAGCGCCTCAAGTCTTTGCAGCACAGGAAAGCCAAGGCCAGAATAACACGCTGGAGAAACCACTGGGATCAGTCAGAGCAGCTCAGTCAGAGCAGCTCAGTGACTGATCTACTGTGAACTGAAAGACAAATCAGCTCCCACTCTGGCTACAGATTTAGAGACTGAGGGCTTGCCAAGCTCTCTGGGCATGTAAAGCCCAGCCAGCCCAAGGAACTTTGCTCACCTTTTCCAGTTTCACTATAATGATGGCAATTTCTCACATACAGTCTGACAAGGTGGCTCATAAGTAACACTTGCTCAGTAGAGCAACCAGAGCTGAAAACACTCTTGCTGGGATTATTCCCATATTGTAAGCAATCAGCTTTGCTTCCATTATATCCCTACACAGACATTTTTTTTTATTTTAATGGGAGAAGTGTAAGTGCTTTATTTTCCATTAATTTCTTTACAGATATATTTTCCAGCTGCTTCTGATTACCACCTCTTCATTCAGATCTTCCTTCCCAAAGACAAGATTATAACAAAAATGCCATTTACTGTCCCCATGTTTATAGCATTTTTAAAGCTGACAGTGTGTTCTTCAGGACTGATGGGGGTGGGGTACAGGGAAGTTATTTTTTTTTTAAATGAAAACGAGCAGGCTGGGGGAACAGAGAAAATGAAATCTCATAGGGCTCAAGCACTCTGAGAAATTCTACAGAAGCAGTTTAATAGCACTAAAGGTTGATTCACATAAGGAGTGATGCATCAAATGCATACAATTTTTGCTGTTACATCAAGAGCGTGGTCTACATGCATGTCCTCATGCATAGTCAAAGCCTGCAATGCAAATAAGGCTGCTTCATTCTCTAACGTAAAACATATGTTAACACATGCCCTCTAAAAATTTCACCAAAAATTCTGAGTACATTTATTTAGATACCGACATGAATTCTGAGAAAAAAATCCTTGAAGAAGATAACTCTATTTGTAACTTTCCAGCTTGTGTTCTAAGTGGCTGCATCCCAATAAAGAGAAAATGGGTAGCAGATTCTAAGGCCACAAGTTTCAAAGCACTCAGTAATTTTAGATGCCCCCTCTGAGATGCTTTGGGTATGCCAAAGCTGCAGAAGATGAGATCTCAGCATTTGCTAAATTCCAGCTCTCTCCAAATTCAGATGTAAAAGCTTAGGCACCTAGTTCTATATTTGGGCACATTCAAGTTTAAATATTGGCCGTTCCAACACATAGTAATAATTCATACTTTTTCCCAAGATTGAGATTCCTATAGTCTATACAGTTAGTCACTTAAATGTAAGCAACTTAACTTTATAGGTATTTATTGGCTTCTCTTTCAGCATCTCTGAAAATCATACTATTTTTATTTAGGAGTTCAAATACAGAATTAAGCTTAGCATGATATTTAACAGTCATACAAGTGCTACTGACCAGACATCTCAATACTTTGCAACAGTAATGAAGTATCACAATCCTTTCACAGACATTTTCATAGACAGGAAAGCTTAAGTGAGAAAGATATCTTATTCCAAGTGGAGATGGTCTTTAAAAAAAAAAAAAAAAAAAAAAAGAGTACTGCTTCAAATGGGTAACATGCAAAGACTGCAGTATTACAAGCTTCTATAAAAATAACACATTGAAGACCCTCCAATAGCCAAACATGTCACTGAATTTAGGCAAGAAATTAGCCAGATACTGAACAGATGACTTTCTTGACTAAAGAAAGCTACAATTTCATAGCAAGAAATCTGATCATTATCATCTAAAAGCAAAATAGCCAAAATACAACAACTAACTAACTTTCTGACAAACAGCCCTAACAGGGAATTTCCCCAGCAACAAACTTGTGAATCAACAGGCGGTGCACCACTTAAGTGGCTCACTTGGGAAATATAATCTTTTGATGGTACTGGTGTGTAATACCAATCTCCTAAAGTGGCTGAATGTTAGCAAGTCCTATGCACCACTGAGGACTCTGATTTAAGAGCATAAGGATAAAATATGGTACTGGGAATTCCCTTGAAGTGGATCTCCTCCATTTCCAAGAACTCCTTAGGAAGTAACGATTCAGAGAACAGTTTTGCATTGCTGCATATAAAAGAGCAATCAATGCGATATCCATTTTAGATCCCAGTTAAAGCTCTACTGAAACAGCTAAATACCAGTTCATTTAGGTAGCTTGCTGATTTAGCTTTCTGTTTTTTACACTTTTAGTTGAATGTGAAGATGTACTTTTCCCAATTCCTCTCCTGTTTCATATTCTGCATGAAGACAGTGCTAGGCATCACATAACAGCAGCCGTATCTTCTTAAACTTTGACATGAAGTATAAATTGTAATATTAAACGAGCAGGAGCCTGCCATCTTCATGAAAATTTGCAGACTGTGAAAGTAACTAACAGAACTTGGCCAGAAAGTCAAGACTTACAAACATGGCTTCAATAACAGCTCTAAAAGAAGTTGCTTGTTTTGGTTGGGGCCTTTAGAAAATAAAATGGTGCATTTGAAAGTGGCATGTTTTATGTAATTGTCAACAGTATTCTTCTCTGTTTTGTTCAGTTGCTGTTTTGTATTAGAAAGAATGATCAGTCAGGGGAAAGCTGCACTTTCAGAGCAAAAGAGGATACCAAGTGCCTGGGGACTACATAGGATGGCTAAATACTGTTTTACATGGGGTAGCTCTTCACTCTGTGCAGTGAGAGATGAACAGGTTCTTCTTATCCGTTCTGACCTTATTTCCTGCACTGTCACCGTGCCAGTGCGGGGAGCCCTGCATCTTCATGGGCTCCAAAAGGCTCAGAAAGGAATAAGTTTTTGCAGAAGTGGAGCCATTTGCTTGGCTTCTCCCCACGCAAAATAACAATTTCGGTCTAAGTTTCTACTAACTCTAGGGTACTCAGTGGACTTAGTGAAGATTTATATTAACAAATGTTGATACCGTTCCTCCCCACAGGTAAACAATGTATTAGAGGGAATTTAACAAGCCAGACATAATGCCTTAATTGCGTTTTTTCCACAGTCTCCACACTTTACAATAAATCTAGGCTTGACATCTAACTGAATATTTCTGCCCAGAGCCCAGGTAGGTAGGTTGGTCTGTTGGCTTGCTGGCTGGCAACCCCACAGCAGTGCTTAAAGGTCTTTATAAGTTAACGTCAATGCTTCATGTAATTGTTTTTTCAACCTGGTCAGGTTTCTGTGCAGTCTAATTGTTCTATAGCAATGTGGTAGACACTTCCTGCAGACAATTTGTTAGGAAGTTTGGATTTTATATAACCCAGGAAATGAAGTCATCAGACCTGTGGGCTGCCTGTAATGATTCAGTCCCCTGGTTCCTGCAACAAGCAGGCACTTCAGACACAAAAATCCAGAGGCAATGACAAACTAATAGAAAGAAAAAGTGTGCATAACAGCTTCTCCATTCACTCTATTCATATTCAGAAATTCAAAAAGTTGTAAAGAACTTCCACAGACTTCCAGTCATTTATTTTTATCCTCGGTGCCAAAAAATATAAATAAATTTTGATCTCTCTCCTCCTCTTGTCTTGATTTTTTTGGGGAACAGAACAGGATATGACATGTAGGAGGGGACTGAAGTTTCTGTTGATACCCTTTCACTGAAGCAGCACTGCTTTTTTCTTTACTTCATATTTCCATTGATTACAAAATACACATTTCCATTTTTATTAATTTCCCTGCTTTTGCATCATCAATCACTTCATCAATGCTCTGGAAAAATGCTACATTGCTACAGCTAGTGCAGCATTCCCTGATATGGCCTAAGGGCTCTGAAAAGTTCATAGCTTCCTAGTTCAAAACTAACTTGGATTTGACTATCTTTGGAACTTGCTGCAGGTCTCATTTATTTCAGAAAGCCTTTGAGGAAATTCAGGGAAGTTTAAGATGCTTTCCGACTTAGAACATTATTTGCTTTTCGCCTGAATAACTGTTCCCTGGGAAAAGGGATAATAAGATCAAATCCAAGTGCACTGATGTTTCTGGAACTTGAAGCAAGTGGCAAACTGCTGGGATCCTGCAAATGAATGCTTTCTTAAGTGCACACCAAAATCATTTCAATATGATTTGCCACATTTTGAACCTCAGTCAGGGCACTGTCCCTGTACAAGTGATCAGAATTAGATTTACACTTCTGTGCCTATTCCACGCCTTCTACATCGTTTCTAACCTTAATACTCTCTCTCTTTTTAAGTTTGTTTTACATAGTAGAAAAATTAGTTCCTGATGTTCCTGAAGAGGATTCTCTTTCTTGAAAAGATTTTCACCTGTCCTTATGAAATGTAAAAAGCTCTCTCTCTGCCTATGACTTATCTCCCAAGCCATGGCATCCTGGTCATGGAAGCTCTTTTCTAGCCTTCAACACCATGCAGCTGTTGTGTGTGACCTCAACAGTCTTCCCTGTTAAGTCCTCTAGCTATGTAAGAGGAACCAAAATATTAGTAAGCAGAACAACATTTCCTCCCAATAGTCACAACAAACACCACTCCAAAGAAGGAGGAAAAGGAGAGACAAAAGAGAAAATGTAAAAAAGACTAAAGGAATTTCACATTGCAGAAAAAGAAACAACCCTTGGCTGCCTAATATCCTGGAAAATATTCCCCATTTAATCAAAATAAAAGTTTGGATCAGGAAATTTGTTCAATCCATAAATGTTCAAGTGCTAAGGACAAATCACATCGTCTGTTTCTGAATCAACTGGCTTTGGGGATAGTTACTGGAACGTGGGGACTTCTGCAGGTCTGAGCTTTCTACAAAAGGAGGAGCAACTGCTCTGCGAGCCACTGTCAGCTCTTTTTCAGACACACACAAAGCAATTTAAATAGTACATGACCTTTATTTTTGATGGGGGTGGGTGCACTTAGGTATTTCCTCACTTATCTATCTAACACGTAGGCAGAGGGTTGAATTGGCACAGCTCATAGTGCCAGCCACCCTATTATTGTAGCAATGCCCTTCTCCCAGAATTATTCAACTGGCAAATCTGGGTCTGCCACTGGCATGCACAGTTTAACAGAGTGCTACATTATCCTCACAGTGCTGCAAACAATATTAGGGCTTAGCACAAGCTAGTATTTGCCTGTGAACTCCAACTGACTGAATTCAGTGGAAAGTAGCCTGTCCCATATCTTGCAGGTTTTCTTTCTGGCTGGTTCACACAGAAAAATCTAGTTGGAAAGGAGGAGGAGGAGAAATCTGAATGATCAGACTGGGGCTAAACAACCTGAGTGGTAGCACACAGATGGGAAGACAGAAGAGAAGGTCTGAGGGGCATTTGGTGCACCTGAATCCCCATCTGTTGGATCGGGCTTTACATTATCCATATCCATCAGGCTTACACACATTCATAAACACCATATATGAAGAGAATGACTGGATCACAAGTATTTTTTGAGTTTCTTGGAAAATACCAGTAAAAGCAAAGAGCAGAAAAAACAGATGGGCCTAGCATGTATGGAGACAGCAAACAGGTAATGAAAGATACAACACCAATGGTTTCAGGAGAAATAAGGAAAACAATAGAATTTCAGCTCCCCCCATTAGAGAATGTAATCGTCTGTCATTAGATGTCATTTAGATATGCTTACCCTACTCTGATTAAATGTACATAGCCTCTTTTATTATCTTTGATATTTCAAAGCTATTAGCTATACTGTCCGACTTACTTTATCTTGTTCAATTTTGCTCTCACTGAGGTTCTTCTCTTCAGAGGTCACTTGATCCTGAAGCCAATGATAAAATTCATCTTCAAAAGAGGAGTGGAAATAAAATTAGAAGAAAAAAAGTCCTTCTGGAGAGCATCCTCCTGACAGCCTTTCCCACTGAATTTGATAGGAATACTCCTGGAAATTAAGCAAGTCTGTTTTATCCTTCAATTACCTTCAATGCTGACATTTATTAATTTCCAAGCATAACAACAATTTTGTTGCATGTTTCTACATATTATACATGCATTCACACTGCTAAGTTCTTCACAGTTGGAATATAGATTCAGAGCCTCAAATGGGTAAGAGAGGCAACAGTCATAAGTAAATCCCAAGGGAGAAATAAAAGGACTTAATAGCAGGCTATTATTAAACTCTATTTGATATATTAAAAAATCACAAGGAAGCCTGTCAAAAAAATTACCATGATCAAATAAATTACAAGGCAAAGCTGCCAGTCATGTCTTGTGAACTGGTACAGCAGAGACACGATGGGAAATAAAATACCCAGAGCCCAGAACAAAATCAGGCTCACACTGTCAAACAACCTGTCCTGTTCGCAGCCTCCCTGCCTCCACCCAGCCTGCGTCAGCTGCCACCTCTGTACCATGGCCTTCTCTCCCAGCCGGCCAGGCAGAAGCTGAGAGCGCTGCGTTGTCTCCGCACTGGGGCTAAAAAGCCCCACTCTCACTTTGTTCCACCTCCTCTCCAGCGAAACCATTCTTCTCCTCGAAGCTCCTCGTTATCTCCTGCCTACACACTCGCTGTATTCACATGTACTTTACCACTTTGCAAAGTACTCTTGGGATTACTTAGGTACTGCACAAACTCAAAGTTACTCTGCTTTATAGCACTGCAATCCTGGCTTTATAAACCTCAACCTCGCACAATGGAGAACTGCCGGGAAATTAACTTCAGAATGTTCCCTTCTGAGTGCGTGAAGCCGAAACTCTGCACAGTGCATCACGACAAGTGTTTCACCGGTGAAAAAGCCAGCCTCCTTCAAGAGGCTTGCCCGGTGAAGCACCTAAGGGACAGGTAACAGGAAAGCCAAGGCCGGACGCACAGCCTCTTCTCTCCCCTTCGTGCCCGGTCATGACGGGAGTGCCCGGGTGCAGGCCGCACAGCCTGAGCTGTAAGAGGCACTGCTCTTTCTGCAGTTCTCTGTACTTGCATTTCCCACAGGTAAGTGACCACGAGTTTAAAACAGTAACTGTATTGTAGCCTAATGATCTAACAGGGTAACAGGGTAAAGTTTGGAGCAAGAAGCAATATTTTTCCAAGTCAACTGACAAGGCGAGAGGAATCAGAAAAGCATTTGGGCACAGGAGGTCTTTTTCAGATTTTAGGAAGACAAAGGCTATACTATGGGAATTTGAGAGTTAAGATTCATTTTTTAGCTTCAGCTTGTAATATCAATGTAATCTCAGGTAATTTTTCCCTTTCACTGCATTTACTTGGCATTTCTTTCCTGATTTTTTCCCAAGTTACAAGCAGCAAGCTGAGCATCTGAAACCCTAACAATTCTAGTCAAGAAAAAGCAGCCAGAAGCCTGTGCAGCTCCAGGGCATGTATGTGCTTCCACATCTTGGTGTCCCTTTAAGTTATTCCACTTAATACGTAAATATTTAGGGAGCAAAGACATCCCTCTGCTTCCATTTCCAGAAGCTTCTTGCCATCCCCCCACTCTCCAGTCCTGCTGCAGTTAAAGGGACATCAAGAGTTTCTGTTTGGCTGCTTTTTTTTTTTTTTGGCTTTTCCAAATGGTTTAAAATCTTGATAACCTCTAACCTAGCTGTCAAATCTAGTATGCTTAAGTGAGAAAACCCACTGACGTCAACAGAACTACTTACATGAATAGTTACAGCTTGATTTGGCCTTAAGGCTTTAGATATGTTTAAACCATTTAGATCAATTCTAGGCCTCAGATTGCTTTTGCAGTTTCAACCATTTCAAACAAGGAGTAGCCCGGAGGAGGCAAGAGAGGAAACACCGGGGAGACAACAGAGCTGCCACCACTTCATTTGTCTTGGAATGCAGTTAATGGCATTCCAGGTGCACTTAGAGGAGCTGAAGCTTTCTCTCTGCACTGCACACACCCTGAAAAGCCCTTCTCCCAAGGCAAGACGTCACACAAATCAAACCCTGCCCCATGTTTGATGCACAGACATTCTGCAAACACCCCTAAACATTTACTTCAGAGCAAACAGAAAGCGCTCTGCGACCGAGCATGACTCCAAACACAGTCTCAGAGGTGCCAGCTCTGTGCAGGCTCCTGGGAGAAACCCTGGGGCAGCAAGAAGCTGTGCTAACAGGATTGCAAGGCAGGAAGGCCCTCGCTGCTGGAGATGCAGTAAATTCCTGCGGTGACGACAGCTTCTAGAAACCAGCCATCTTCCTCTGAGGAAACCCACGAGATTTCAAAAAACAGACAGACAGACACTGCTGCCCCCAATGACTGTCCATCTAATCTCTGGGGAAAAGATGATGTAATACATCCAGCATGTGAATCACAATCCTGCAAATTAGGTGTTCAATTTCAGCAGTCCCACTGGCATCAGTATACTTAAACAATCAATCCAGTCAGGTCAAACTGTTACATGATGTTCAACTCCTAACTTGCTCTATATAAAGGGAACATTTGCTCCTTGGGCTTTAGCAGTGGAGGGTTTGAACAAAGATCAGTTTTGAAGAGCAGGTTTTGTTATCCTCCTCATTTTCATTCAGTTGCATTGAGCTGTCACTGGCATTATTCTTGCTTGTTGCTCACAGTCCTTGGGACATCTACTGTAATCCTTTAAACAACTGGCTCACTGCCAATGGGTTTTATGCTGTATTATGCACAGAATCTGTCAGACTACTCATCCTTGCAGGTCACTTGCGAAGAGGAGCCCAGAACCCTAAAGAAGAGAGTATGCTTGTTGGCAGATGGGTTGTTTTGCCGCAGGGTTCCTCCTCCGTCCATCTCACTTTGCCTCCACCTTCAGCTACACTATCTCTAGCATACGCAGATTCACTAGTCACTACACAACATGGCTGTCACTTGATGCTCCTTGACTAAAAGGTGAAACAGGAGGGAAGAGCTACTGATTTGTATATGGCACATGCCCATCCACAAGGAACATAGATATTTCCTAACAGCAAACAAAGAAACCCACACCAAAACCCTATGTCACTCTGCAATCAGCAAAAATATCGTAACTGGGAACACGCAAACCACCTCCCTGCCAGTCACCTCAACAATCCTCACTCCTGCAGTGCTCCTCTATACCCCTCAGGCTATGTCCCCCAGCTCTCTGTCTCAGCCCTGACCTCATATGCTGGCACCCTATGTCCTTTCCCACCCCCTACATCCCATTCCTTTCCTGAACATATTCTCTCTCCTGTCTCCAACCTGTCTCAGTTTGGGCCAATGGCCAGTCAAGAGGTAGCACATGCTGTGACAGGTTCAGAGCCAAGTGCATGACAACATCCTGGTTCCCAAACACACTTTTGGCCAGTTCTGCCTGGCTGCCAGGGAAGCCCCAGCAGAAGTAATGGCTGAGCCCTCCCTGCATCCCCCACAGTGGGATGTTACGGGTTGACTACCTGCTGCCAAGTCCAGCAGAGCTTCCAAGAAGATCTTGCTTCCAAGCTGCTTGAGTGCAGCCCCTGGACTGAAAAGCAATCACGGAACTTGCACGAACAGAGACAATCTGACTCTGAAAGTCTTTTTTTTCTTAGGCAACCTCCTTTAAATTACAGGAAATTGTAAATTATCCCCAAACCAATCACTTAAAAGCCAAGAAAATCTTGAGGTACAAATATTACTGTATTTGACAAACACCTAGTAATAAAAGTGCAACTGTAGCATCCAGATGGCCCAAAATAGACCCTGAAATGATGCTAGGACGATGATGTGACATCCTTCTGTCAGCATACCACCTTAACAATCTCAAAAACCTCAAGCCTGTTAGTACTTTTATCTGTAGTTGCTGGTAATTTCACCATTTATGAGCCGAGGCCAGGCAACAGAGTGGAGTGTTGTGACTACCTCAAAGAAAGTACAACAACAGCATTGCTTCAGCGTAACCTCTGCCTGGACCTATCTACCATCACAGAAGTGAGGCTACGAAGCTCTACTTTAATATGGTCTCACTGAAAGGCATTCTTCCATCCACTTCCTCTTGTTTATTATTCTTTTAAATATCTGATAAGATACTTTTCAACTGTGGCTATTCACTTTCTGTTTGCGTAGGTCTTGGGTTCATCACAAGCTACAAGGTCAGCATTAATCTAAACAATGGTTGGTTGTGGGCGATTTTGCCAAGTGGAAAACAGTCTAAAGGCTAGATTGTTATCATCAATAGGGCAACAAGCAGGCGGGAGAAATGAGCCCTACGTACACACGTATGGATGAAGCAGAGCTACTCAGATGCCAGGTCATGGGTGTAGCACATGCACTGAGAAGCCACATCTCCTGCCCAGGAATTGTTAGGAAGGAAAAGTAGGGAAAGGACAAGGAGGGGCCTCCGTTCTTCCCTAACACATCAACCAGGTCAGCTAGCTGGGCACCTGTGAGGAGGATGGAGGAGCATTTCAACAGGTGCAGTAAGCTATCTGCCTTCTACCTGCAGACCATATTCAGCAATGAAATAGCTTGCAAAGCATGGCTCTTCCAGCTCTACCCCACACTGTCATCCAGCCCACAGCAAGATCTTTTGTGGGCAATGTACTGACAGCGCCCTGAAGAGAAACCTAAGAAACAAAAAACAGCCAAATAAAATAGCAACAACAACAACAAAAAAGTAACAAAAACCCACAGTAAAACGAGCAAAATAATATCTGCATAAAACCTTTAAAAGTAATTTCTTTAAGGACTGCTGATTGACAGCACAATCAAGAGAGCAAAGCTCCATTGGGCTGTAATATTAAAACATTATAATTGTATTTACAGCTTGTCATTTGTAGAGCCAAAACCTTCCAACATATACTCCCCAAACCTGGAGAGCATGCAGTTTCTCTCTCATCCTTTACATTCCCTTCTTCAGAACACACCCCTTCCTGCAATCTCACCAGCAGTGACTCACAGCAACCTAATGAAAAAAATTAAAATCCCGACAGTATTTAAAAAAAAAAAAAAAAGTACTACTAAGCAAGGCTTGCTTATGCAAGCAATTTTATAGCCCTGTATTATATGAATCTGTTTTCTGCAGGTCATCTGTCCATGGGATATACTGCAGTTTTCCTTGCCTACATGTGCGTTTCTCAGGTTGGGACAAAGCGTGATGAACACTGTACCACTAATACCCATGTATTACCATTAATGGAACAAACTGAAAGTGACGTTTGTTCTCCAGGTTTTGTTTGATCTCCAGACTGGCGGAGTCTAAAACTCTTTAAAAAGGGAAGGTAGATACAAGCACTGGCAATACAGGCAGCCCAGCCAAAGAGTGCTAACCCTAACTCAGGAGAACAGCAGCTCCAGAGGTAAAATCTCTATGGCAATTTAATTGTTGGTTTCCCTAAGAAGGATGGTAGTGAGCACTCTTCTGTGATCAGTATTTTGCAATAACTGCAAAAAAAAAATCAACTAAATAATTTCTTTCCTTTGCTCAATATTCACGGTTTGCAGGAGCTGCTACCTCAAGGGATATCTGATCTGGAGGCCTTCGAGGGAACCATTCATGATTCTCTTATTAAACACCACTGAGATATCCTGTTCTCTATATTGCTTTTATAAACACCCAACGTGAAAATATTTACATTATGAATCAACTATTCACTCTGATTGTGCAGTAACCTTGGACTGACAATCCATATTGTACTTTTAGAATTCCATTTTGTTCAGCGATTGTTCAACACACAATGGTCTGATGGCCCAGCTGCAGCCAAGAAGCATGCTACAAAGCCTAGGAAAAATGCAGGCATCAAAAACGGATTCTCTGGCCAACACTGTGCCACCACGCATCTAGCAAGGCCAGTTATCTAGTCCCTCTCAGTGAGACCAGCTGCCAGCAGCTCCAAAAGGCCAACGGATTTGTTGGTGATAGCTGGGCTGAGAGGAAGTCATCATGACTTCAGCCATCATGAGGAGGAGCAGCATAGCAACTACTGATTAAAAGCTTTAAAAACATGAAAAATTTTTATGCGTTGAGTTAAGCCTCCAAAGCAGCCAAAGATGAGGACTCACCTCTTGTAACATCAAAGCTGTTGTATTTGGGGTGATTATTTTGAAATGGTGAACTTGGAAAAGAAAAAGGTGAAAGGCTAATTCAGTTTGCATTATAAGTAGTTTGCTACACTTCACTTCTACAGCTATACACATCTCCACATACTTCTAGCACACTCGCTGAAGCAAATTTCCTACAAGGATATTTAATCCTGTTCATCAAGAACAAGGTCAATGAAGGAAGTAAGATGAGATATTTCAAAATACATGTGATAGCTCCCTTCTGTTGCCGTAACAAAGAAAGGTACTTTAAATCAACACTGCTATGCTGAATACAGATTTAAGCAGCCTTCCCTGCAGAAGAATCATCCCCTCAATGTTCTCTCTCCGGTTATGAGACGGGCTGCTGCAATCAGGGTTACATCATGACTATACATGGCCTTTCCTTAGCAACCAGCTTAACTTTATTGATTTGATTGTTGATTATTATGGCAACAAGCTCAATTCTTACTGTTTATACACTTTTTAAAAGGTCATCAAGAAAATAGAAATAAAAGCAGTTTTTCTTGACTATTTTTGTGGCATGCAGAACCCATGAAGCTATTGGGAGAAAACGAAAATGTTACAGGAAGGGAAGACAAAAAAACAAAAATCCCAGACTAACAAAGGGAGGACATGCCTGTGGCTGTGGCAGAGATACCTGTATTCTCTTCTCAGCTCTGCCATAAGCTTCATCAGTAAACTTGGAAGGGAGCTTGGTCTTACCATCACTTAGGCTTTGGAAAGTCTCTCTCTTTTCAGATCTGTGGATCTTACCTGAAAATTTTTATTTTACAGGGTAGTTGGCTTGTTCTGCCACTCCCACCCCTCCACCCCAATCCCAGAGAGAGGTTCTGGATAACTTCTTAAAAAAGAGTTAAGAAACAAAAGTGAGTTTAATGTTTTTAAAAAGTATGGAATTGCAAACAGATGGTTGCAGGATTTCATCATCACCTGGCACAGAAACACTCTCCCACAGCTGTGCAGCTACCTGAGTCAAAAGTACATGCCCAGTCTGCAGTATCCCAAAATGCAATGTTTTTCAAGGCTGTTCCATAGCTCTGATGTAAAGCCCAACACAAACCATATCAGAGATCTACGAAATCACACATAATATTCCTGTTGCAAGCATTGAAAGCTGATATTCCTCTGATGGCACTGCTGAATTACTGTGATTCCACCTGCGCGCACACAGTATTTTTAAACCCCGCAAGAAACATAATAGCAAAGTTTGAGCATTTTGTAAAGAAAGCAAAGAGCAAGCTATATAGCGGACAACTTCTTGTTCAGGGGTTTGTCTGGGAAGAATTCCAACTCATGTGATGCGTGAGACCCCATCTTATCATTAAAAGGAAATATCACTTAGCAATGTTTTAAAGTTCAAGACAGGAAGTAGCTAACTAAATATCAATATTTGAAAATAAAAGAATAGCATTTCCTCTGCTTCACCTGAGTTACTCATAGGTAGCTCATATCAACACCGAGGTCTCAGAATATAATTTGATACTCTTTTAGAAATTAAAATAATGGCTAGTTTTACACCACCATTTGAATTAGATCTGTGAGAGCAAACTACTGTATTTCCTGAACAGCACGAATATTATCCTTATGAATGAATCAACTATTTCCAAATATGGATTGGAAAATATTCAGCTACCAGATATTTGGAAAAGCAAGCACCAAAACAGGCTCAGAAGTCTGATACAGATGTCTAGGACTCAAGAAAGCATTCCATCCAATCAGTTTCTGGATTTAGAGTCAGTCATTTCTCTGAGTCATCCATTTCACTGCTATTCTTCATTTATTTTGGGTGCGGACTGAAAGTAGTTGCTCTTAGTTCCTGAAAACTCTATGTTGTAAAATTCCCACACCCCAAAGCAAAAGAAATAGAGAAAAAAGGATCACAGCTCCCTTCTGCAATGAACCTGCTCCCTTATGGAGTGGCTTCTTATCTGTCTCCCCTGTTGCTGCTGATATACGTGACTAATGCCTGCTGTCAACTGGTGTTGCCCATCTCCTAAGCTTTCCAAGTTCCTACTTCTCTGCTCTGTTCAGCAAGAACTATTTATTGCAGGGTTTTGTACTTGTGCCTGTGACTGTAGACTTTGAGGCCTTGCATCTGTTAACCGTGTTCTCTCATTAAGGTTCCCACAACAAACAAAAGCCTCGAAAGTCTCCTTTCTTCCCATTCTTTTCATAATGATGCCCTTCATTCAATGTCCATCATAGCTCATACTTTATCCATCTTATTTCCATTATAAGTTCAAAATCTCAGCATTCCAAAACAGCATCCAAACAAAAGGCTCCCCAGATATGAATGCCATCTCAAATCAATTACCAGGGTATTCATCCTTCACAATAATATCTCTATTATATTCCCCTCCTATTGAATTCAAAGATTACACTGCTGACATGTTTTCAGGGTTTTTGGGGGTGGGGGGTGGGAGAGAAAACACCACTCTCATAGCTAGTCAAGAGAATCTTGTTTTTCATGTTCCTTAAAACTTAAATCCTAAGCAATAAGGAACAAGGAGCATCTTTTTGTAACATGTGTACACTGTACATAACACAGAAGCGCTTGACACACCCGCAAGGTGCTGCCAGAATACAGTCATCATCAGACAAAATCAAATTCAGCGTTAGGAAGATGACATTTCCATTGGAGAAAATAAGAACTGCACCTGCATTTAGCCCTCTCTGAATCTCATTATTCTGAAACAAATGAAGACCACAGAGAACACTTGCCTCTTAAGAAAAGCAGCAGGTCCAACAAACTATCAGCAACCAAGCATTAGTTATCATAATCAGCAATTTTAAGACTCAGAGTTTTCTAATTAAAGGATGGATAGTTTGGGTTACTGCAAACTAACTAGAAGATTCAATAAAATATTCTAATATCTGTGCATGCCAGCAATCTCTTAACGCTTTGATTATGCTTGAAAATTTGATAAACAGAATAAATGTTTAAAGCAGCCCAGTGTGAGCATGAAATCACTTTCATATTGTATTTAAAATAACCAATCCCTTGCTATAATATGCCAAGACTATGCTACTAACTCACCAGTACAGGTAACACCGCACTGACAACTAAATTCAACTTGCCCTTTTCTAAATACCTTTAAAAATGTTTAACACATTCCAGACTGTACAGTCATGCATGTCAACTAGGACTGGGTACACTAAAACCATAAAGAAATATATGCAGCCTCCAAAAACCACAGCATGCTTTATGATTCATTCTCCCTTATCAAACTTCCTTTCATTTCTTGCTT
This sequence comes from Chauna torquata, assembly GCA_013399475.1. NCBI lineage: Eukaryota > Metazoa > Chordata > Aves > Anseriformes > Anhimidae > Chauna > Chauna torquata. The sequence goes on from VXAL01015498.1 coordinate 90,045, forward strand.
CTTCTTACTGTTTGCATCTTATGTTAAAGCCCTTCACAGCCAAGATTCTGCCTTTCCCTGTTTTGTACTCCTAATTCTAATAAAGCCTTTTGGCACTGTATCAACATCAACAACACAAAAACAAATAACAGAGAGTGCTGATTATAGGCATGTTTATCAGACCTCTGAGTCCAATACCCGTTAACCACAATCTTCTATGACACTCTATGACACATCAGAGGCAGCCAACATGATATCATAGAGGAGCGACAAAGACCACGTCATGAATCACTTTGGTAGTTCATGCAGCTGATGTCTTGTTGATGATAACACAGTAGTCAACTGAAAACTCCAGCACTGAATCAGCTGAGACACTGCTCTTGAAGCTAGTAGTGTTAGAATGGCCTTGTGGTTAGCACCCAGTAGTTGGAGTTGATTTATTCTTTTCAGTCTGTCCTTTGAACAAAAAAGCAAGCCTTGAGGAAAGGATTATGGAGAGTTTTCTGGACAGGACTTCACATTTCCCTCCCTAGCATGGGACCAGGCATGGCACATGTTAAGGGTGGGTGGGCTGTTCTGAAATACACTAGCAAAAATACAACTACTTGTTTACAGAATAATGTATGTTATTGCACGTTACTGTCATTACATGAAAAAAATTGCTAAAGCAGCATGAAACATCCTATATCTCATCTAGAAATTGCATCTTTTGGGTGAACTCAGAAGCAAATTTAAGTTGGCCATGTGGTATGTCCTATATATTTTAAGCATTCAAACTGCAGACATGCTCTGAACTAGAAGAAAAATGGTTAGTTTACCCAGCCCTCCCACCTACTATAGTCTAACACATACTTTTAACATATTAGTAGTACTTCACTACTTTATTGTGCTCTTTAATTCACATATCCAGTACCAGCTAGTAAGATTTAGCTTTTCTGTGTAATTTAAACATTCATTCTTGCCAAATTGTAAGTTATTAAAAGATTTTTCTCAAATACTCCAAAAGAGAAACCATCTCCCTGGGAGAAAGTCAGAAAAAAATACTTTTTGTTCAAAGAGAAAGTTGTAAAAGGTGACAGCGCATGGGCTATGATATAAATAGTTTTATAACTTTTCATATGGTATCATGAATACTCTTTTATACGGTATGATGGCTGCTGTTGTCTACTACAACCACTATAATGTACTTTGATGAGAAACTCCCCAGAAGTTCAGTCAGGACTTGATCCAGTTCCCACTGAAGTTATTTCTGAAGAATAATCTTCTGAAGAAGATTATTTCTGAAGACAAGACAGAGAGGACACAACTAGAGTTTGTATCAGCTTTCTACATACTTCAAAAGAGTTCTCCATATTCCCAATGGACAGGCTAAGCACCAATAAGCTTAAATTTCATCAAGAAAGATTTGACTTCAATATTAGGAAAAGCTCCAAAGCTGATGCTAGTGAAACACGAGAGTAGATTGCCTGCGGAGGTTGTGGGATGTTTGCCACAGAAGGCGCTGAAGACAAACCTCCATCACGAATCATTGTACTTAGTGATCTCTGGCCTTCAAAGAGATGGACTGGATGGCCTCCAGCAGCTCCTGCCCAACCTTTCTATGAACCTATGACTCCAAAAATCAGTTTTACCTATAGCAGAACTAATGCAGCATAGTTTGCTACAGATTTCTGTTCTACAACTCCTAATGCTTCCCTACTCAGTCAAATCTCTCCCATGTGCCAAGAGGCTTTCCTTCTGAGCTTTTCCCCCATCTGTGCTGGGCTAGCCAAGTGTCAGCACAAGCGTTGAAAGACTGTGTGCTGCTACCACTACCTCTGAGAAGACAGAAAGGACAAAATTTTAACTATGTATGTGATGGAGGCATGTTTTGACACTCCCTTTTTATATGGAGCCATATAGAATTCCTTTTTCAGGAAATTATTATCTCTATTTCTTCTAGCTCTCCAACAATATATGTGGAAAACGGTTTAAAACAAATAGAAAAGATATTTGATGATAAGGGGAGGGACTGAAAGGTGAATATAAACAATGTGGTAACATTAGCCTTGATAAAAATGGACTTTGGATCAATTTCCAATAGGGTGAGTTTGTTAAAAGTTTTGAATCTTGTTCAAACTAAAAATACAAAAAAAAAAAAAAAAAGGAAATTTTATGACACTAAATTTCCTTAGTGAAGTTACTGTAAAACACAAAGAGCCTTAAGTCATCACATGAATCACTGACAATTTAATCAGCTTCTGGTAGTTTGTCATCCTCATCAAGAGTTGAATTTAAGACCTTCAAAAAGTTCTTTCACTCCGTTTATGAACTGCTGCACCTACTGATTCAGCCACCCACACCACACCACACTTCAGACTACAAGAAATTCCACCAAGAATCCAGAAAGCTAATATTCATCCTAGAGGCTAAATATGCTCCTACCAATGTAACCCCTAGGTCTTAAGAAGCAGCAGCAGCAGCAGCAGCAGCAGCAGCAGCACTTTTTCTTCAGTTGGGAGAGATTTAGGAAATCATCAACACCCTAAAATGGAGCATCACCAGGTGAAAGCTCCTTTCACCCAAATGCAGCAATCTTCACAGACATTTTTTGAAAGTCTTCATGTGAACAGCACTGGGAGACCCCACACACTGCAAGAGACAGAATAGATACAAAATCCAGTGCCAGATTCAGTTCATCTATACTAGGGCTCTCCTTGAAAAGAACTTCCAACGGTTAACATGCTTAGACGAGGAGCTATTTTTTAAAATAAAATTACTTAGCATGAATGCATGTGGCACCTAACAGGGACAGCTTTTTAAAACTAAAGCTCTGTAGGTCACAACCTGCTCTTGTGCCAAACTAAATGAATAGTGCCATCAACAACAACAAAGCCTGCAGTTCGGAGTTCTTGGGCTGAGGTATCTTCAAACCCTAAAACACAAACATCTTAGTTCCCCCAAAGTGCACTTCCTGATTCTTCTTTGAAGTGGAAAAATAGTATCAGCAGTGTAGATGTCCTGTTTCTAACCGTCTTTGTTAGTTACTTACTTTACATTATGTGTGACAACGTCTTTGCAGAAAAGCCAGTGTAGCTATTTCTTAGCATCTGGGCAAAGAATCTTGCTGAAGTACACAAGTGCAACAATGAACAGCAGGTCAGCTCTTTCTTCTGGCTTCTTTGGAAGAAGTCTTGTCGGTCAGCGTCAAACAAAATGCAACCCTTTAAGGTGAAGGAGAACACGGTTCCATGACTTTTATGGTTCAATTTTGGCTACAGTCGGAAAAGCCCTTGAAACTTTTCTAAGAAAAGGGTGTGTGTGTCATTGAAAAGACAAGGGCAAGGTGTTCAGTACCCCATAATTTCAGTACCTGGTACAATGCCATTCAGCTGCCTGCAGATTTATGGATAACACACGACTGACGTTTCAATGTGGATGAGATCAACATATTTGCAATACCTCATTTTGTTTTCTGTTCCTTGACTTTTACTGACATCCAGTGGAGACACAATCAAACCTTTTTCAAGTGCTAACACAACTGCTTTCTTTTAAAGCACCTCTAAGTTAAGCTGTTAATGGGAAGGAAAGGATGCCTTGAGCGTATTTGGTTTTCAGAATGTTCTTCCTTGTTTAGTCTGTTCACAAAACATATTCCTTTACAAACTCAAATCTTAAAACTGTTTCATTATTTTCAAACACTACTTATTCCCAGTTGAGACAAAACCATTCTCACGCGTTAGTTTCTGTTGCACAGGTACTATTTCATATTCTCCTCCTGCTGCTTCTAATCAACCTACAAATATAGGAAAACAGGCTAGAAACAACGTCTGTTTCAAAGCCCATGTCCTCATCACTGTCAAATGAAGCCATCTCTATGTTCTCATCATAATTTGAAAGACAACCAGTGTTTTATTTTTGTATGTGTGAACTCTGCTTACTGAGTGGAGGAAGGCTGTGAATATCATAACTAAACCCTCACATAAGAACACACAAGATTCAGATCCCGATAATGTAGCATGTGGCATCCATTAACCAGAATCATTTTATGAATAATTCGAAATTAAACAATCTTACCTGAACTTTTTTCTTATCCTTCTCAACTAATAACAGCTCCTAAATCTGTACTTCGTACTGATAGTTTAAACTCCACCAATCCAACGCAGTGTATTTGGTTAGGCTGATCTGCTTAGCAGCACAAAGCAAACCTTAAGCCCACACTTTCAGATCCTATCTACACAGTACTGAGTGCCACCGAATGGTATACTCGGAAAAGCAGAAGTGCTCTGAGACTTACATCATCCAAAATCTTTTACAGCCCTTTCATGAGAAAGAAAAGGGAACCATCTCCAGATTTAAGAACATGTGCTTGCTACAAACTGAAACACACTTATCTCAGGGTGTAACACATTCTTCCTTGAATACTTGCACGCAAATGCCACTTAGATTAAAAGGGTGCTCTGGACAATGAAGGGAGCAGCTAATACGACCTTGTATGAGAAGTTGGTGCTCAACCATCGAATAGGTAAAAGCATGACACAACTCATTAACTGTGGTGAGTCATTTTTCACCATGGAAAGGTGTTCTTTGCCTAGGTAATTGTTAATTAACAGCAGGAGTGGGAGACAATCTTCTTTCAAAACACTTCTTTTTTCTTCCAAATACATAAAATATCTTTGTATATTGGAAAGGGCAGTTCAGGCCTCAGTTTCTCAGGTGAGTGGGTTTGATCTGGACAGCTTAGGTTTCATAGCATTCATATAGCTTACAGTGCTATATGAACCACTCACAATCTGGATCAAATGGCCATCAACAACAGGCAAGATAGCTAGCTCCCACAATGTTACCTACAGAACAGGAGAGATGAGCTCACATTGTTTGAGGTACAGATATGGTAAGTGAACAGCAAAAGGAAAACTGAAATTGTCTTTACAGTGAAGTTATTATAAGGCAAACTGACATAGTGGGTTCCTTGCTCTTCACTTTTTATCTTAAAAATACTAACTGAAATTACAATAGCAATGTCAAAGATGGACTGAACAGGTTCAACACTAACACTAATCTCAAATTCAGGCAAAATTCATTTATGGACATGTGGCCAAACTGTGTGGCCCAGTTGCCTCTGAAGAAAACATAATTCTACTAGATTCTCCTCATCTCAGTTCCAATGAGACAAAACAAGTGGGCAGTATAATCACTCGTGTCTCTTTGAACGCAAGAGCAGAACATGTTCTCTGAAATACGTAATCACTCCCAAGACAGCATCCTGGTATGTCTCAGATAATCCGTATGACCTCCTGGCCTGTACCTCAAACAGGAACGCCTTCTTTGTTTGTTTTCTTTAGCATGGATCTCCCTCTTACTTCACCTCCAGTTTAAACTCCCTGCTTTCAGAAACTATTTCCCAAACAGAGAGAGAGTACTCTTTAGCAAGGCTGGATGAGAAATTTCTTCATGGGCAGAAAATAATACTTCTGGAAAGACTGAGGTGTTGCTAAACAATGTAGCTGTAGCCATCCTGTTCTTCACCTGGGAGAACTCCTTTCAAAAGAAGCTTCACTGGTTGTCACATATCGTAGGTATCCTGATCTACAGGAGTTGCCATCTCATACCCTTTCATGTCAAAACAACAGCGGGATGTGGCCCTGACAATGATCAGTTATCTCCTTAGTAGTCACTAACCAGTGACTAACCATTAAGTCTGTGTACCCGGTCCCATTAGCCTCCCTGGGGTGCTGCAGCTTGAATTCCTCAAGGGAAGAAATGACAGGAAGCAGGCCACTGGGATACAATCCCAGGAAGTGGATGCAATTCCAATAATACTCAAGTCCGGCTTTCTGTGCAACCAAGGAACAACAACCAAACAGGAGACGATTTCTTGCAGCACTGGAAGGGATCCACATCACCTTTCCATAGACGTTTCACCAAGGTGCCCAATTAGGAGAGCAAGGCTCAGAAACTGTATCCAGCCTCTGCAGTTCTGCTCCTCCTACTGTCCCACATCTCAGCTACAGACAGAGCCATGCCCTCTCTCCAGCAAGAAACTAGGTGGCCATCACCTGCTTTTGCTTTGGCTTGGGACATGCCATTACTGTTGCATGCTGTTTTATGGTGGAGCTTAATTCTTACCATACATCATATTTGGAGCAGCTTAAATGATGTTTCAGCTACCAGCAATATTACAGGCATGGGTGTGATACTGAAAAGAAAACGCGAGCAAAGCTATACCAGGCTTCTACCTGAAGCTTTCAGATTCAAACAGAATCTGAAAAATTAAAACTGAAAAATGACACTTAAAACTGAAAGGTGACAGATTTGACTTTAAGTGAGTATCTACACCACTAACTCTATATATCCTGTTACGTACTAACCCTGTTAAAATCCTGATGACTTTTATGAGGAGGAACACCATCATTAGGTAGTAACATTCCTCTATTTAAAAAATGTGAAAACAAACAGAAGTGACAAAATTCAGACTCCAGCTTCAGGACTCCATTTTCCCACATTACATGCAACTAACTTGGAGAGTCAACTCCACCCTTCTTCTGCACTCCAAAGCCCTAAATCAGATATACAGGCAGGGTATGCATGTTTTCTTTTTAACAGAAAAGTAAATGCTTCTAAAATGCAAGGCAGCAGACTATTTCAGACAGAGCAAATTACATTGTTCTGATGTCTTTGTTTAGATACTAATCACATAGTACTGAAAACAGAGCATGTTTGATCATTACTTGCTTTCAGCTGCCAATAACTAGTGGAGAAGGTGGAGAAGTTTTAAAACAAAAACAAAACAAAACAGAACAAAAAAAACACAAAAACAAAGTAGGCAAGCCAATAAGATTGTCTTTCAGAAAGGGCAAATACAAATATTTATTAAAGCATGTATTTTACACATGAACTGCCTTGATGTGTACCATACCTCTCAGTATTTCAGCTCATCTAAAATGCCAAGCTGTAAGCGGTATGTTAAATACATTGACAAGCTGTCTCATTTCATTTTACATGCAGCTCTTTGTCTTTTGTAAGTACTTTCTTTAAGACTTTCTGCTGTTTTTTTCAGTGAATTATCTTACACATGCCTATCCTTGCTGTAGAAGTTTTAACGTGGCACAGCCGACAGCCATGATTTTGATACAAATGATTGATTAATAACACCACTCTTTACACATAGGCCACCATCACAACGGAGTTAAGAACAAATTATTAGTGAGTGCCTCAGTGTACCTTCTTTGAAATACAAACTGACATTTGCATTATGTTCTGTGCAGTCCATAGCACAAAAGGACTCAACCTGCTATTGGAATTTAGACACAAGAATGTCATATGAGTCACATTTTAAAAATATTTGCTCTGCATACCTTGGATTTGGGGTCCCAGTTTATAAAGTGCAAGCCTAATTTTCACATGAGCCACCTCTTAGAACAAAACCTGCCTACTGAAAACTTCAGCTTGCCAGCTTGCCTGAGAATTGTGTGTCACATTCTTGAACATTAAGTATACCAAATTAGTGCAAACACATCAGTAAACATGAACTCGGGTGACTTGTCAACAACATGCAAGTTAGACATTGATAGAAGGAATTCTTAACTCCCTGTTCCTCTCTGAGAAATTCCTGTCCCTTAAATAAAAGTCACAGGTTGATCAGTGATTTTGACCATATTTTATGCTACCACACTAGGCCGGTGTATGTCAGGTAGCAGCATTACAGCTTCAGGAGAATTATGAACAAGACTTAAGACCAGATCCTTTCCCTTGCAGAGGAATTATATTTCCTGTACATCCTTCATAATCATAAATTAATTACATAACAACCACTAATCCTGAATTCCTACCACACGCATACTGTAGTGGGATGCAAGATGGTGCTAAAAGCAGCTCACTGCTGTTCCCCACCCTCGGCAGGTTAGCTGCAGAAGAAATGAAGATGGCAAGGGACTACACTAAAACATCTGGTCCTAGGATGGCATCCATGCTTAGGGCAGCCAGAAGCTCTGCTTCACCACATGCCTCTTCTGGCTCCTCTAATACCAAGGCCAGAAGCTGGATAGGAAACAAGTTGTCATAGGAGACAACTACGGTACTTCTAGGGGCTTATATCCCCAAAGACTCCTGTGGACAACTTCTCCAGCTGAATGACACTCTTGTGATCTCTCTCACTTGACACTGCCTCAGACTGGGAACAGAAATACCTTGGCTTGGGTGGCACACTGAAACTACTTTTTTTTTTTTATACATATATAGCCAGTATGGGCTCCATGAGTACAACTACTGCAAGGCTACTCAGAACTGAACACAGGCAGCTGCCCCACTAAGCTCTGCTTCATGACTATCAATACCTCTGCTAACTACCTGCAGTGTCTTGGCTCAGATATAACAGAGCACCGTGAAAAAATTCTGGTCCATGTATAAATAGCATAAATGATGTTAAGCAATATATCTCATGATCAGGCTTTTTTAAAAGGAACTGATTATACCCACAAGAAAATAAATTCAGTAATACCTGAACACATCTGAGAAGACTTATACAGCATTATACAGTGACTTACACACTTACAGTGTCTGTTTTACTTGGGCTGCACATGTGCCATTAGGTGTTAGTAAGAAAACAAAGTTTTACCCTCTCATACAATGAAAGTACAGACAAGTGCAGATTTCCCAGAAGGTTTAGGCAGATTTGTGCTACCACCAGCAGAAGTGTGTATGGTGTTCATACCTCATGGTGTATGATGTAGTTGCAGCTATGTCTGCTTTTGACACAAATCAGAGGTGGCTCTGTCCCTGACAGATTAATAACCTCAAGCTGAAAATAAATTAACAGGCTACACGAAAACTTCTAAAAATGAAACTAAATTCTTGTACTTCAACAGTCCGAAGCCCCTTGAACTTCAATTTTAAAGAATATTCCAATGCAGGATGTGTGCAAGCAAACCAACAGACCCAGAAAATGCCTTCCTTACACCTAAAATATTCAGAAAATACAGGACTGCAATCAATAACAAACAGTATGATGCTGATATAAAATTAAAAGTCTTCATGTGCATCAAGAAAGCAAACAAAGAATGAATTTTCAGATGAGTCAATACAGACATCAACTGCAAGAAATTATACTTGCAGTACAGCCCAGCTAATGGCATGCTGTGCTGGTTTTCTAACATACACAAGCAATACCATTAAGACACATTTGGGTCATATTCATATTACATCAAGCATATGTAAGAAACACTTCACAGTAAAACCAGAAAAAATGTTTCCCCTTAACCATCTTTCTAGAAACAAAATGGAAATGCTTTTAATTATCAGAGATTGCAGAGAGGCCTATTGAAGTTTTGTTTTTTTTTTTTCCTTAATAAAGCCATTCAAAGCTGTTCGCAGCTGGTCTTTTAACAAATGTACAGCAGGTCAGGAACAGGAAAATATGCAGGCACTTCTCCTAACCTACTGCAGGGAGCAATTTTAGTTTCTGTTTTGAAGAACAGCAACTATTGCTCTATCCCAAAGCATTCATAGGGATAAACACACCTCACAAAATAAACAAACAAACAAACAAATAAATAAAATTGCATTTATTCAAGAACAGGAGATGTTTCACCAGCATCGCAGATATGTTCCATAATGCTCTGAATTAAAGCAGGCCTGAAGGCACAGCACCAGGATAGCTCAGGTAGCACAGGACCAGCCCTGGGCCTGAAAGCCGAAGCCAGATGCAAGTTGAAAATAGGGTGCAAACTCTAAACAGAGATGATTAATCACTGGAACCAGCTACCAAGAGAAGCAGCAGACTCTCCACCCCTTGAGATCCTTGAATCATGTCTGAATGCTTCTCTGGATGATCTGCTTAGCCAGACAAATGCTTCTCAGTACAAGACAGTTGAAATGGGTAACATGAAACCGCCTGTACTGCGGCACAAATCCCACAAGGCGATCTAATGTCCCTTCTGGCCTTACGTCTTGGATCATTCTATGAATCACACACAAGTATTTCTGCAGGGTCAGGACTTTGGACTGCAAGTTACTTGTAAAAAGAGAAATGCCTTCATATTTATCTGTAAAACACTACATATATACACGTATAACACATAAAGAACATAATTTCCAAGTCGATTATGAAATTACATGGCTAATCTGTCATGGTTTTTGCCATCCTGACTTTTAAGAAACATACTGGAAAGAAATGCGGTTGTAATTAACTCTTGGAAAATCAGTTTTCCCAATTCTACAATTTCACTTAAAATTGATTATCTATATTTACATATAATACAACATTATTAAAAACTTTTTATATTCTACTTTATTACCACTATTTTTTTAGTGACTTCATACAATTTTAAGACTGCTGTGCAAAACCTGACATAACTAAATTCTAAAGGCTTGTCAAGCCTATCTTCCACCATCAACCTTACAAATAGGTGTATCACATTGCTCTCTTAAGCACATAAAAACTCACCTTATGTATCTATCAAAAATCTTAAAAATTAATCTTTTAAAATCTTTAGATGAACTCTTAGAATAGCAATCTTTGCTTTCTTCCTGTAGTATAGGTCAGCAATCCGTCATCCCAAGTCATTTTAATTGTCTGGTTTTGCTTTTTTCACAATGTTACAATCAAGAACTTAACATTTGAAAAAAATTCCTGTGCTCGTTAAATTAAATGAATGATGTGTAAAGCTGTGTGAATACACATTTTTTCCTCATTTCAGCTGTTGAATAATAATAAAATCTCCTGGGTTTGGATTAACTTTGAAATGTGTTTCTTTTTTGGAACAGAGGTAGGTAAGCGAAGGAAGATGAGAAAGTGTCCAGTAAAATAAACCCTTCCAGTCTTAACTCCTTGTATTGAAAGAAGTAACATGCCACTCACACCATAACCTGATGTAATTTGTTTTCAACAATTACAAGAGTGAAAGAGGACAAGTAAGGGCCAGATTCACAACTCACAAGAAGGAGAAGTTGCCGATCTCTTTACCCAATATCTAACTAGATAGAGACTGGTCAGAGCACACAAAAACACACTGCCCTTCAATCTCAGTATCTAGTTTAAATTTTCTTTAGTGCCCAAAGTGATTTGAATACATTTATTTTCTCTGTAAGAAAAATGTCCAAGACCCCAGTAATGGAATATCCATGGAACTCTCCACAATCGCTCCCCGCTAGAGCTGTTCTAAACAATTAAATATACCTGAAGAAAATGACCACACCACAGCACTCACACCTGGGAGCTGGGAAATCCTCCGTCTAACTAGGACAGCTTCTACATGGGAGATTGCATACTCTCTAGCCCAGAACATTCTCTTGTAATCTGTTTACAGTACTCATGGCAAATAGAAAATATGAGATTTCGAACCTCCGCAGGAAAGAATTTAAGTGTTCCATTAAGCTAAAAGATAGAAAGGAAATTCTTTTTAAGTCCCAATCATTTTAGCCAATCTCCTTTCCTTCCTCCTTTCCAGCGAAAACTAAGTTCATAAATTGACCCCAATTTTCGAGTTGTCTCAGGAAAAGAACTTGGCAGAAAGTAAGTTCATTTCACAGATGTGAATCTTGGAAAGAAAGAGAAAGAAGTCAATGTGTGGAAAAGCAGCAGGAAAACCTCCCTTCCCCAACCTAAGAAATAGGAGTTTTTTTCTGCTTTAAAAGAGAATTATTGAAATTTTTGCCCCTTTTATACACATAAGCAACTAGAACATGCAAAGCTCTGATTTTTCTCTTGCTACCATCCATCTTCCTCATTTTGTTCTCCAGATGCAGCTTGTACAGCCTAATCCAACCCTCCACATTTCAGTAACACTTAAACTCACACTTAATTTTGGGCATGGATTTTAAGGGCCATTTGTCCAAATGGACAGATTAAATTCTTTGAAATCTGGCTTAGCTGTACTGAAGCAGAAGTAGACATAAAGTTTCCTAACAGGCCTTTTACATAGTCAGCTTTACAGCGTAAGTCTACAGTCCGAAGAATGGATGGAGAAAAAGAACCAGGGTTGGGAAGCAAAACAACAAAAAAAAATGTTAGGCTGAAGTTTACACTCTTATATTACACTTTTGGCAAAGTCACGATTCAGGAAGAGGATAAAATAGACCTCATGAAAGGTGCATAAACTGTAATAGAACACAACAGGAAAGTGACTTGTCACCATCAACATTTTTCTTTTGCACATACAAATCAGGCTTGATCTTTTAAGAGACTACAAAATCAATGTAATTGCACACACCAACAATTTACACATGCTTCTAAAGCCACAGGAAGTTTTGCTACCAATATCCGTGGCAGACAGAACCATGCGTGGAAAGCATAATAATTTATGTAACTCACATTTTAAGCAGTGCTTCTAACTGAAATTCTCTCTTCTTTCATGGTAACAAGCATTGTAGAGAACGTAAGCTAGAGAATAAAAAGCCTTCTTGAATTTATGACAACAAATTCTGAAGAATGGAATATATCCCTACATCATATACATCAAAAACTGGACCAGTCAGGTAAACAACTGTCTTTGAAGAGATTGAAGAATTTAAAACAAAGTAGTAATGATCCATAACAGTTGTGCAGCACATTATAAATATTTCTTTTAAATAGTTCAACACTCGTAACATAATATCCACAAAAATACTATGTTCTTTTGTTTAAAGACTTTTTTCTAAATTATTTCAAAAAGTTTTGAAAAATTTAATGGTGCCCCTCTGCAAACTGAAATCAATATTATAAGTGCTGCTAAATCTGCAATAGCCCAGAGAAAATAAACTTGAAAAGCCATGCTAAGCAAACATTTTGCAAAAACTGGAAACATAAAATGTTAGGGTTTTTTTTCTCTTTACCTTTTTTTTTTTTTTTTTTTTTAAATACATCATAACCAAGAGTGGAAAAAAATCATCGGTATTTGAGTGTTTGGAATTTTTAAAGAATATGCATCTCCTCACCAGATATTTATAATCTATGGAGTTAGATAAAGGTTGCCAAATGATCTGTTTCAGTGGTCACAGACATTTTAATTTCTACATAGTTAAACTATGATGCAAGACCAGAACTCAAAATGGACATAAACAAGAAGTAAAGTCCCAAAGCATCTCCTAGGTCTGAACAAGAATATGAGAGCTGCTCTCTTTATCAGAGATAAAACAATTACAAGAGGGGACGCCCAACAGTTAAGTGCTACTCACAAACACCACCAAAGTCACGAAGAATAATTCTGGATGCTTAGTTTTCTGCTGGACACCTGTAGCTTCTAAAACAGAAACAAGCAAGACAGGAAAATAAATCTACTTTTTTTTTTCTTTTTTTAAATCAAAGACCTAATACTGGACAAGTAGCAAAAAGCAGACTCTTTGTTTCTACACAAATGAACTTAATCAATTCTGGACACTTTCTTTCTTTTCTACAAACCAGAAGACTTCTATTACACCTTTGGAGGTTAAAGACAGGCTTTGCTTGAGTCATTTTCTTCCAGCGCATTAGAAATGGGGCAACTCGAGACATACTCCAATCTAAATTCCCTCCCTTGCTATTCTTTCCGGGGGTTCAACAACTTTCACAGTAATCAGCAACTTCTAGTCAAAACGCTTCCTTCATTATGGACTTTACTGAGCGACTCCTCAGACTGGCACTTAACACTGCTACCTCCAGTGTCCTCTGCGGACCGTTCTTTTCCAGATACCTTTTCTATATTTGCAATGTGCTTTTCCATAGCAGGATTTTTCCTGCAATTTTATCACCACACCAAGACGACGCATGCAGGCTCGCTCATGGCACCATCACAGCACCACAGCCCATAGAACCCACTAACCTGCTCTCAGTTGCAAGTTGATCCTGTTGCACTCTGAAAGCTCTCTGAAGGTTTTTCACTCTTTATTCTCAACTGGTGCATCATATCTTGCATCACAAAACAAACTGAGCTTGATGCAGTCAACATTAATCCAGAGCCGTAATGTACAGAGGGAACGAGGCCCAACGTGCTCGGCCCCCTTGCCAAGAGAGATCAGCTGGGCTACCATCCCCTCTCATGGCTTATTTGTGACTTCAGGTCATAACCACGCAGCTGAGCACTCAAGGTAACCACCTTCCACTGCTTCAGAAATTCAGCTTTTCGAATGATTGCAGCAAGGAAAGCAGGACACTGCCATCTCATTTCTCCGCTGATGTTCTTCCTCCCACAAGCACACATATGCTAAGGCAGAACCGCAGGATCCAGCCAGCACCCAGAGAGGTGCCGCTTCGCCAGGTGTCAGGAGATGACCCCTCTGGCCCAGACATACAATCCGTTGCTTGATTTTTAGCAAGACACCAGCCCGCCCATTTTACTCTGGATCTCTTTGTGGTAACGACCAAGTCTCTCATGAATCTTTTGAGCATACAGGCAAGGTTTAAAAAGTGGGAAAACTCACCTCTCTGGCAGATAGGAGAGATGGGTATGTGCTACAGTGGCCACATTAGAAACATTATGCTCCATTCATCTGCATTTCCTCTCAACTTCCTCATGAGTACCCTGACACCAGAATCGCTTCTTTGTCCCTTAAGCTCAGCGATGCCAGAAATAAGTACACAGATCTCCAAAGTCCTCTGAACATAACCCTCTGGAGCCTTTAAATACTACCACAGTAGAAATAACAGTGAAAGGGCAAAAGATTAGCAAAGCATGAGGAGGAGAATCCATTATGCCAGGGCCTCAGAGGGACAGAAACTGTTTTTGTGGGATCGCACCGGGGCAGTGTTAGAGGTCCACCAGAGGGGGTGAGGACCAAGCCTATTGTCATGGGTTTTAAATTCACTCTGCAGGGCTGTACATAGTCCTTGGAAAATGTAATCATGCTACACAAAAGCGTTGAAAAACACCATGTTAGACTATCAAACTCCAAAAAAGCCTTAAACATTTTAAAGTAATTTCTCTTCCACTTATTCTCATCTGATGGCCAAAGGAAAGCTAAAAGCCAAAACAGATTAAAAGGAGATAAAGATCTAAAAGCACTACAACTGGAATGTCATTTTCCCATTGCTCAGGACAATAAGCTGTATGTCTGCCTTTAACTTCTTATTAGGAGTAAGTTTTAAATAACCTGCTTTACTATCCGTCTCTCAACCTACTGGTACACAGTGCTGCATTCTTATTACAGCTGTCATGATAACTTCACATTTATCTTCAAGCACCCGCTCGCAAAATCAGGTGAGTCAGGTGATTGTATAAGAATCTGAACGGTTATTAAAAAAAAAAAAAAAACAAACTAGTTTTTGTAGTTGTAGAGGAAAAAAAATCCAGAAAGTCTGGTTCAGCGATGCCTTAATGACTCAAAACTCAAAACTGTATTATAAAACACACTGTGTTATTCTTAGATGAATTTGTAGATCCCTCTCCTTAGTTACAAGCCTTTGGACAATGGCAAATGGACGAGTGGTCTTCAGCCTACTTCCCAAGTACATCCCCCAACAACAGGAGATTCTCTTCAACACGCGAATGACTACTTTTTTTTTTTTTACAGGAGAGACATATTAATCACTAGACAGACAGCGCAGAAGTAAAACCCATCATTTCTCAAGCTGTTTATATAAAGGTGTAGAAAAAAATAAGGAAATACAAGCCCTTGTACTTGCAGCAAGTCAAGCAGTAGTTTCCTCACAGAAGCCTGCCTGAGGAACTGCCGTAACAGAACGCCCTAAATTAAGTGCTTTCACCTTGTCTACTTCCTTGAATTCTCAAAAGAACTACTTTAGGTTCTAGCTTCCCACCCCCAGAGCAGATGTTGCCTCCCTTCATTAGGGATTTGAAGTCCAACAAGACTGGTATTCGACTCAAATGTGGTCATTACATATTTTAAAAATGACTTCATTGAACAACAACTGCCTTAGGCAAAAAGAAAGTGACATTAAAACACATTTCAGTCCCTAAACGTTAAATAAAGCTGGTTTGGGCTGCAGTTTGTCAGTGTGCTTTACAGAAGAACGTGTGTATTGAAACATTACCACAGAAACTGAGTTATAACCTTATTTACATGACTGTAATCAGTATCAAAGAGAGGCCTTTTCAAAAATGCTGGGGGTCCCATGCAAGTTGAGAAGCCAGCAAGGAGAGTTAACATCCAAATACAATTTATGTACATTCTTGGCTCTTATGCTGATGTTGCACATGAGAACGGCACTCACCAAAGGCCATGTAGAGCTCATTAACACGAAGCTGGTCTGTAAGAGTCTAGCATTGTCACAGCAAAAGAAGCAGATTAAAAAAAAAAAAAGGTAACTTGCAAAAGGCAGCTCAGTGAAAGCACTAATTCCTGCATTATGATAGATCTCTATATATTTATTATCACAGAGGGTCTTAACAGCTGTGGTGAAAGTTAAAATTACGCAACAAAAGGGAAAGCTTTACAGAGCACAGCTGATTATTGTAATTCATATCTGGAAGCGAAACCACACATCCTGAAAAACTCTCCGTCTGGCATAAGAGGTGACAGCCTGTTTAGCAATACAGATAGCCCTGAACACATCATCTTTATGCTCTCATTGAATACTTAGTCCCATCAAAGTCCAAGTGCTGATATTCAAAGACCTTCACATAATCTGGCCAAAGGAATAACCTTTTGATCCAGACCCATGTCCATCAACTACATGTTACTGGAAATACGTAATTCTTAACCAATGAGGAACAGACAAAAATCTCATGACAAAAAGGCCTGAATGTCATTCACTCTCAGGAGGTAAATGAATGAGCAACAATTTTGCTACTTCTTAAATGCATGGGAGTCAGCTTTCTTTCTTCAAGGTTTTCACTTCCTCATCTACAAATGCATCAGAGTAACCATACTCCAATGTTTACATTAACAGCAGTCAATTAGTGGCAACACCTGAAGATGCTCATAGGCAAAAGTTAAATAACAATATGAAGAGTCCATAAGTTTCTCCCCAGCATCAATCCAAAAAAAATAAGAGGAAATTTTACATTTACTATCATGTTCCATGGGAAATACCACATGAAGTCTAACATAGATAGTTTTACTGTTACCATCAGTCAGGCTGATAAACATATATATATATTCTTAATTTTTTCCATTAAGAGATAATGTCTGCCCATTTAAAACAGGAAGAAATAGGAAGAAATATAGCCTACATGATTTCATAGACAAGCTAGAAGCTTAACTGCAATGTTGTTCTAAAGTGAAAACCACTATTATGTACAGAAATTAAAGGAATGGAACACAGAAAACACCACTTCTGAGATGGAAAGAAACCTAAGTGTGCTTACTATAATTTCGTAAGTGGAGACTCTCCACCCTAGAACACTAAAACACATGACATACGAAACTTCAAATCCAGGAGGATATATTTTTAATACAATAAATTCTTTCTACAGGGATTCCCTCTAGAATCCCCTTTAAAGAGAGAGAGATGGTACTACAGTTGTCAAACACTGCAACAGGCTTCCTAGAGAGGTGGCTGATGCCCCATGCCTGTCAGTGTTCAAGAGGCATTTGGACAATGCCCTTAATAACACCCTTTAACTTTTGGTTAGCACTGAAGTATTCAGGCAGTTGGACTTTATGATCTTTGTAGGTCCTTTTCAACTGAACTATTCAATTCTGTTCTGCATCACTGGGGAACACATAGCATCCGCATTTAAAAAAAGAAAGAAAAGAAAAAGAAGTGATGTAGCCGCAAATTAAACTTCAGGCCTAAGATAATATTCGTTTGTTCCCAGTAGCATAAAAATCTTTAAAACCCACATAAAATACAATTAAAGACATAGGAAAAAAGGGAAATTGATAACATTACCATTTATCAAAGACAGGTAGTGCCAGAACAGCCTATTCTTTCAGAGGATAGATAATTTTCTGGTGAAATAAAACACAGTAGACCTTACCTACACAGATTTTAACAAAGCATTTGATGATGCGCCATGAGGGAAAATTGTTAAAATGGAGACTGATGCAGAAATATTAGGTGTGGGAAGATGGCTAAAGGGGATACTATGAAAGTCATTTTCCAAGCTGGAGAAGGTCTAATGGAGTTCCTCCAGTCTTAATCTTGAGACCAACATTTTTTATAACAACTTTGGAAGAAAAAATAGGCATGAGATGACAAAATCTGCTGAAAAGGCTAAGCCCTGACTCTCATCAATACCGATGTGATTGAAGCATCATTCAGGAAAAACTAGAGGGCTCAGAAACAGGCTGAAATGCGGTAATAGGGGCATAAAGTGATAAATTTAACAACTCAAAAGAAGAAGTTTATTGTTTGGAACTGACAGTAGAGGCAGAGTAGGGTGTAATCACAGGATCGATGAAGAGATGACAGTAAGCCACCATGGACCAAGCAGCCATGAAAGAGGCAACTGTGATTTAACAGTCTGTCGGATGAGGTATCTGACACACATATTTCTCATCTGCAATGCTGTGTGTAGTTCTGGTTATTCGCATACAAGAAATAAGTAGTCAAACAGGAGAATGATGCTATGAAAAGCAGAAGGACTGGAAAGCCTACCTTGCAAGAGGAGGTTAACGAGAGTTTGGCTTATTTAGCTCTGCAAAAAAGAAACTGAGAGGGAATATGATTAGTCCCTGAATATATTTATTAGGCAACAAGTTGGATGGGAAGTAATAGTCTTTAAACTAAAGGAGAGGACATGGGAAGCAGAGTCCCAGCTGTTTCTGCATAGTCCCAGCTGGCAAAGAAAACCCCCAAATCTATCTTGTTTACCAGAAACTAAACTTATTTTGGAACTTGCCAGAAGGGAGCAGAGCAGCACTGACCCCATCGCAGGCCAGTGACTTGAACTCTAGACAAACCCTAGGGCATATCTTCAGCGGGTTTTGACTGTCATAACCACATTCAGAGTGGACTCTTATGCTGCTGCAGTTCAGCCTCCAAACTTCTTCAGAAGAAATGTGTTAGCAGACTACTTGAGTGAAGGAACCAGCCTCAGCAGTGACTGCTGAACTAGTGACTGTTGCGAGGTTACAAATAACACACCTACATAATTTAAATTTACCTCAGAAGAATAGAGTATTCAACATCGCATGAGGAGCATTTCTTCAAGTCCTGTAGAAGCTCTGCTTTCACAGCAGTCTGAGCTGCAGACAACAGAAAGCAAAGGAGAGTTTTAAAAATGTTTTAAACAGCAGAGATAAACCTAGTTAGGGTCTGCTTGAGAATTGGTCTTTGCCATTTAATATGGTTCTTAGTATCAACTCTTGGAGGGAGTTCAGCTAGAAATATGGATAAAATAAACTGTGTAATCTGAGAAATACAAGTGAAATAAACTGGCAAAGCTTATTAGTGATATGCTGATAAGTTATTAAAATTTGACTAAACTTTAAAGACATGATGAAGGTGGCTCAGGGGGAGTGTGTACCATTATGCAAAATTAAGCACAGAATTTCAAAACCAGTAAGTCTGAGTGACAAGTTGGTTAAGTTAATTGCAAGTAAAAATGGAGCTCTAAAAATTACAGGGAGCATAAAACTACAGCATTGTTACTTCTAAAAAGAAAAATCAAAGGAATGTAACGATGGTACTTGAGGCACATAAAGGAATAATGAAGCACAAATAGTTAGGAGTAATAAGACTTAACAATAAGGTATTTTTAAAAAGCATATTGGAGGATTGAAAAATGCAAGAGAACAAGTAGTTCCATAAATAAGGTGACAGAGCATGGAAATATTTGCTATCAAAAAAAAGAATTAACAGTGTAATTCATTCCTTTCTTGTATTTGCATTTCACAAGCAGAATGTTATTAAATATAAGACCACAGAGAACATATTTTGGTCACAGAGAAGTTCTGAAGGCTGAGATTAACTTAACACCCTCGTTGAATCTTAACGAGCATGTGAGATCTTGCTTAAATTAAAATTTTGAAGTTTATTTATCTTGACCATACCTTACATTTGCCATTATTTGAAAAAGGTGAAACTTCTTTTAGGAGAAAAAGCTCCACCATGACTTGCATCAGAAATGTGAATCTAGCAGGGAACTCCTGTTAGGTCCACTATTCAGTCACTGTGAATATTCATTCAGAAAGGATCACATTAGGAGCTGTAGTAAATCACCATCTGTTGACCACATTAAGCTCAGTCTGTAGTAAGATCTCTAGACATTCCTTCTGACTAAGCATGCTCCTCTGCATCACTCCCAGTCAGTAAAAGAAAAACAGGCATTGTCTACTGTAAGTAAAAATAAGGACTGTATTCTCCCCAAAATGATGATTATTTCAGTTTTCCTTGGCGGACTTAAAAACGAAAAGCAAAAGTAGAAATAAAGCTTTCCCACTGCCTAAAATGCAGCTTCCTCCTGCTGTTCAGCTTCTTTCAGTGCCTCCTGGATGCAGCTGGTCGCTGCTGGTTCTCAAACACCAGCTCCGCGGGACGGCTGCACACCGGCACCGCTGCAGCGGGGCTGAGCGGAGCGCTCCCATGCAGGCAGGAGAGAGTGCACTGGGGACGGGACAGGCCAGGGTGGGGGACTCCCATGAGGGGGGCAAGGAAAACAGCGTGGATGCACATGCACACAAAGGTTATTGTCAAGCACATGGACAAGGTGGCAGAATTAAAGCTGCAGGGGTATTCACTCCTAAATTTTCAGATATAAGCAGTGCTTTTACTATCAAAAGGCTCAGCGCTGTTTTAGTATTTGGGTTTTCTTCCATTTGCTTGCTCACATTGAACAATAAGAAATGCATGGGTGGAAGGGAAATAGTGCAGCACCAGGGAGGTACTTGGAAGACAGAGGAGAGAGAATCATTCTCCTCAGAGGGAAGAGCTGGACAAAAGAGACACTGCTTAATCTAATGGGAAAACTTGTTTCAAAAGGTGACAAACACATGAGTGTTGAAGACAGACAAGGATATTTTCAAACAAAAATTTCCTATTTGCTGGAAGAGGTCAGTGGACAAATCAGAGCAAGAACTCAAGGAAGTAGAGTATGGTGAATAACTCTTAGTTGAGGAGAATCAAATGGATGCGATGCGTTTAAAGAAGTGAATGGTTATATGAGTTGTCACAAGCTTTAGTTCATTCTCGTATTTGTTAATTAAGCTTTTGGAGATTTTGATTAAGGTTAATTAAAGATTAAGATCTTGAACATTGTTTGCCTTGCAGATTTTCTTTTCCCTCTTTTTCCGGAGGGTGGATAAAGCAACTGGTTTTTGTTTTGATTTGTTTTGTTTTTCCTAGTATGAATAGTTAATGAAATAAACTCTAAAAAATGTAGAGTGGAAAAAACACTAAAAAATTACGCGTGTGGGGTGAATACTGTTTGCATTTGTTCCTCAGATGGAGGGCTTTTGGCATGTTTCTCTTCCTACACAACGCTGGGGCTCGTGGTGGCAGAAAAGGCTGCTGTCCAAGCCATTAGCAGCCAAAACAAACATAAAGACAGCATGAAATGGAGGAAATGGAGACTCTGAGCCATCGACATTCTTGTTTTAAAGACAGTGATTGGAGCAGTTCAGCGTTATTAACCAGGGTAAGTGATTCTCCACAGGCCAAGGTATAGAAAAAGAGCAGCATAGTTCAGAAATCTACACAAACACAGTCTTTAGTGTTTTCTGACTGATTGCCATAACCTTGTAGTGTATCTGGGAGTATGTCATCAAACCCCATGACAAAATTTGTCTAGTGACTGAATCACTTGGTCTGTTTCTCCTTGTTAGCTCAGCTAGCATGTTAATGCGCTGCAGAACAAACGCACTGGTTGCCTCCTCCTCCAGCTTTTACTTCAGCTATCTGTCCTAACGCAGAATGGATAAACAGTTTTCTTGCCAAATAGTAGTGGATTAGCTACAGCAGTGGTGACGACAGCACAGTGTGCGGAAGGATAAGAGTTACAATAGATATTCCCAAAGCAGTAACGTGAGCTGGGATAAGGCAGGAATGAAATGTCATCATCAGGATGAACATTTACACACTATGGAAATGATGACCAGTATTTGGATTGAGCAGAAGGGCGAGTTCAACGTCACAGCAACTCCCAGCGAGGTTCATCAGACAAAGGTTATGTATGCTGCATTTTAACCCCACAATCCATTCCTCCAGCTTGAATGCAGACTATGTTGCTAAAACTCATTCTATACAGTAAAAGAAAACAAAACAAACAAACAACAACAAAAAAGTCAGTCTGATAGTCATACTTAATTGTCCTTGATTGAAAATATGCTGCCTTTGATATTCTTTCACTCTGGGTCCAATCCTAAGAACTACTAAACATCTTCATTTCATATCTGCCTCAAAGCCCTGCCAATCCTTAGAGCTTCTCAGGACAGGAACAGTGAACTGAATGTACATCTGAGAATATACAGAGCATACAACACTTGAAGGCACCTGGAACAGTTGAAGTTAAATCCACAATTTGCTATAAATAAAAAGAACCTAAACGTTCCTAATGATGTTAAAATGAATGCAGTATTTAGCAAAACAAACGGAGCATTTTATGACTTGTTCAGTTCTGCTACTTCTGTATATACATATTAATGTAGTAAAATCCTCTACCACCTTCTGAGAGCTGGAGCATGTTCACTCCATTTTACATATAGTAAGAATGATTAAAGCACAAAAGCTCCTAAGAGCAACATCTAAACAAGATCCTAAAGCTTCAAGCCAGTTTCCAGTCCTCCTACAATTTTTCTGTGCAATGGGACATCCAGTTTCCTATCTGAAGCCATGGAAAACAGTGACATGGTGACAAAAACTATATTCTGGCTTGCAAGGAGCTCTAACATCGCTGGGATAGCAGTGGAAAAAGGCCCTGAGAACCTTGTCCAAGGTGCCAGAGAGACCTGCTGGCAGATGCAAGACCAGAAATAAGTCTACAAGCATCAGCCTTGTACCTAACCAGAAAAGACTACCATTTCCTCCCCCAAAATGTTTATTAATTGATATAACCGCAATTATTTCAAAATTTGTTGGTGACTCTTGTGTCATAACATATTACATTATTGCTGAATTAATTGACACTGAACACTGATTCACAAAACTTCCTGGAGGCCTCGAAATTTTCATTAGAAACAATTTCTTAAAATGTTTTGGGGCCCATTATTTACTTCCATTTTGCTTTATGAATTTCTACCTGTCTCATTACTGGATGTCCTTCAGCTCTTTTCAGCTGGCCACTTCTCCTCTCAGTCATTTCTGGTGCTTATCCTTTCTCTCCTAGTCTCCAGCAAGTCTGGAGCTCTCTCTGGTTCACTGCCTGGGTTATATTTCATTACATCTGCCACATTATCTGCAGCAACCATCACTAAAAAGGCTGCTGCATTACCACCAGGAAGGGAGCAACATATCAACAGCTTTGTGTAGCAAATGCACTGGGGGAGGGTTTCTGCCACCTCTTGCCAAGTTCCCATTGCTTCACTTTCCCCATTGGTTCTCCTGCTTTGTAGTTCAGGTTCTGAATTTATCTCAGGTTCCGAATTTATCTCAGGTTCCCTCTGTTTTGCTCTCATTAGGAAGGCATTCGGGCAGCATTCTTTTCCCCTCATGCTGTAGAATTTGTTCCAGGTCACTGCTGAGCTGTAGACAGTGTCCTTGAACATGTAACCTGTAATGAAATAAATGATTGTCCTATTGGCTGCCAAACTTCTCACACAGGACTCCCACACCCCCACGCCCCTGCCAATGGTTCCCCACTAGACTGGGCAGATGTAGAGAAACAGGGGAAAGAGAAATTGGAACTGTTCCTCCCCTCCCAACACATAGTTAGTAATGCATCTTGGGTGAGCCTCCGCTCACAAGAAGTGAGGCTTTGAAAACTACAGAATAGCTGTGCTGTACACCCAGTTGTTGGCAGAGTTTGACATTTTCATGGAGCTACCAGCCCTGTGAATATGCCTTAAATTCTTAGATGTTAATCCAGCAGTTACTACTAAAGAAAAAAGCCTAGAAGTACTAGATCTACCAAAATTGAAGATTATGTCTGAGAGATGTCACAGCCTACTTCGCAGAAGAGGGATCTTTTATGACAAATGCCTAGTTCTAGATAACCCCATCCAAACCCATGCTGCCATACTCTTCTAAGCCCAAATCAAACTGCTGTGAAGAACTCAGAAGAACTGAGTTTTCACTCGCACCATACGTAGTACAGATTAACAAGGGTGTACTTTGAAAAGTAAAGTCTTTTGCTCCTGAGCATTATTGGCTGCACCACTCACAACCATTCTTGATCAGACAACCTACAGAAAATTATCACAAGACAACAAAAAAAAACCTGCAAACACCGTCCACTGTGCTGCTGCTAGCTCATGAACAAGTAAGATGGGGACATCTCTTCTCCTGGCTGGAGATCTCTTTGGAAGAGGAGAGGACAAGGAGCATTCTCAAACTTTTCAGCCAAGACTCATCCCATCCAATAACGGGCAATGAAACCACTCTGCCTAAGGAGAAGCACTGCCGCTGCACAAACAGAACCAGTTAATTTAGGAAGGGAGGTTCTTACTAGGCTCTGTATGCTGTACATGTGAAAGGAAAATCTACCATAGAAGGCAATTTAGAGCAAAAGACTATCCCTGTAGGAGTTATGCCTCAGGCTCATGCCTAAATTGAAATGCAGCGAGTCCAGAATATTCTCCCTTTCATAGTTTAATTTAGTTTAATACAATCTCTCCTCATTCCTTTTCTTCGTCTCTGTTGTCCTCCTGAACCCTTACCTGAAAACTTGTTAGGAACTTGTGCAAGAGAGTTGAATCATGAATACATAACCTATTGACCAATGCAGCTGAACATTTTTCCTTCAATGGCTCTGTTATCATGGCTGAAACTTTTGTCCTAACTTGGCTCTTCTTTGAGGACACACATACTACGAAGACTCCAAGACTCCATGCCAGCAGTAAAGCAACCTCCCTTGCAAACCTGCTTACCTGTCAGCTGACCACAAAAAAAAAAAACAGCCCAACCAAGAGTCATTTCACAACCAGCTGTACCCAATTTTACTTCTAACTAATTACTACCTTTCAGAGATCTAAACTTAGAGTTTCTTGGGTCCCCCAAAAGAAAGCAGGATCAAGCATGCTGCAGCTGTTTCTCTGCAGCATTTCTCTCCCTTTAAAATTGTTCTCAAGTTAATTTTGACGAGGTTTGAAAGGAGTAGGCTTGTGCTCCACATTGCAAATGTTTTCAATTTGACAGCTCTGTCGGTGTGGGGGAGGGAGAAAGATCAGTGATATCTTTAAGTTACGCAATAAAAAGTTCGTTGTCTTCTTTGAATGCAGACTTCTATTGAAGTTTTAAATAGTCCTATTCTCTCAGGAAAGGACTGAAAAGGTGGTTAACATAAGTCAGCTGAAGAAGCCTGCTGCTGTTCCTGTAAATAAAGCTGACCTTCTGGAGTAGTGACAGAGACCACTGACCTTGTTTTTCTCCCTTGCACCAGTAACTGGGTATCCTTACATGAGTATCGTATTGCCAGCCAAACAGCCAGCTTTCACGTATGGCAGTACGGAATAGTACACGGCTCTAGCACTCACTGAAGGGAAACTCCCTTGCTCTCAGAAAGACTCAGAGGGCTCAACCCTGTGCCGAGCTTTGCACTGACAAAAACTTTCCCAAGGGATGGACAACAGATTCCTGGGATTTAAAAGGAAAAAAGCATCAATGATTCTACAACACATTTCAGAAATTACAGCCCATTAAATATCCATTGCTCTAACTACAGAAGCCTTGCTGCAGGAAGACATGTTTTTTTTCTTCTGTCATGTAGCCCCATGCCACTATTTCAGAGTTGCAAGGAGAACGGAAGAGTGTACTTGTAATACTTTAAAGAAAACCATCTACTGAAAAGCCTAACAAGATTACAAGTTTAAATTAGTTCTCTTTGGCCTTCTTCCATCATCAAGTAAATGATTTTCCATTTGCAGTAAGGCAACTCATTCAAGCAGTTTTCCTTCTTCACAAAGGTTTAGAATACAGAGCCAGCACTCTTGAAAGCAGTGGGACTCTCTCTCTACATGGATTTGTGTCATCCTCATCAATGCAATATCAACGCTTGAATCCATCATATGAATGAGCTTTACCCACATCATGTTCCTGTGAGGCAGGAAATGCTTGTCACATTTTACAGATGGGCTTCAAGACAGCCAAGATTATGTGATTTACTAAGACCACAGGTGAATTTTTGTGGCTGAGATATTGCGTTTGACTTTCAAGCCCAAGTCTTTTCCCTCTTGCTAGTAAGTTATATTTATGCATATATATATGTGTGTGTGTGTGTGTGTCTATGTATATAAAGACCTCATCTTTCCTTCTGTTCTTCTACTTCTCCACAGTCCACTAAGATAAACTCTCTCTCCTTTCTCACTGCTACAAAAACAACAATAAAAAACAAGTAGTAATGACAACTTCTCCTGTTCCAAAAGGAACACTGTAGATCCAGGAAGGAATCTGGCCAGTTTTCCCATCACTTTTGCATAAATCCTCCTCCTTCCTAAATCAAGAAAAGAGAAGCTCAGGAAGAGCTATAGAAGACGCAAATTCCAAAAGCAGCTTTCATTTTCCAGGCTTCCTTAGAAGCAGTGAAGAGATCATTGCAGGACCACTGCATGCAAATAAGTGAGCTCGGTATGCGAGTCCTACCAGTGCTTCCTGCTTCCCATAGGTACAACCCCAGAACTGCTGGCCAGAGCCTGCAACATGTAGTAGCCTAGCCCAGAGGTGAAGGAGGATGACTCTCCAACCAGACGCGCAGACTCAGCCCAAACCTTCTGCCTTGGTAACCCATGACAACAAAGTCCAAGCATCTCTTATTGTGGTGACTGCCTTGGACCTCCACAGTGGCCAACACCATGAAAATAATAGGGATATTAACTGATGGACTTGTGGGAGGGAAACATTTTACCCCTATCACATTTACTGCAGGTCTGGTAAAGAAAAAGAAAAGAGACATTTGGAAGAGAATGAAATATTCTCTTTCATAACAAAGAGCAATATATTTTTAGACTTTAAAAAATGATATTACTTCTACATGTCAATCTTTCAGAAATTTTTCTATAATAGATATCTATTTCAAATGAAGTCACTTCATTTCAAAAGTTTTGATACTGTGCAGTTACTTTTCTTACATTCTGTGGATGTTTATCCTGTAGGCAAGTAATATGCTGCATTAACCACATTACAAGTGTCTAAAATTGAACATTTCTTTTTGTTTATTCAATAGAACACTACTTTTGAGTCCTACGGCTATAACCTTTCTTTCCACTTACTAATCTACAGCTTTGATACTATTTTCAGCATTATCATTCCCCCAATTTACAAAGTCTGACAAACGACAAAAAAGCACTGAAGAACCTCCAGATGCACCAGAACTCCATTTCAATAGTAGAAAAATATGTAATTATTTAGAAGTCAATAACTTATAGTGCATTATTTTGTAAGTAAGTCTAGCAGTACTTTCTATGTAACTTCAGATTTAGGCCTTGTTGAGTGGGGGTTGGGCCAACTGACCTTCAGAGGTCCTTTGATATTACAATTTCAATAATTACAGTTTCATCTGAATAAGCAAGTAGTTACTGCAGATATTTCATTCTTTCTTAGTAATTTTTTTCTTCTTGGAAAAACATATGGGGAGTGAGAATTTTTCTATTAAACTGTCCAGCCTAATGGCCCTATAATCATCACCTGCACTCTGCATCAGAAAACATCCAAAGAAGTCACCACTTTCTAGACAGAGTAATGAGAAAGGAAGGATTGTAGTTCTAGAAAACATCCAAGATATTCTGCCTTCACTTGCGCCTCTCCAAGGAGCTTTTGAAATGCAATGTAGTAGAGGTGGAGTTGCTTACAGTATGTCTTGTCTTGCCTCCCGTTAGTGGAGCTGCACTGCCAGAGAGTAAGCTGTCTAGATGCGTATGTGCTCTACGGAGATTCAGAGAACCCCTGCGTGACAGAAGGAAATAAAGGCTCTTCCCTTTACACACATTTGACAGCCTCTAATCCTCCTTCCAAACATAATGCCTTTTATTAATGTCACAGTTAGCTAATTGGGAAAAGTGCCATCAGCCAGGCTCCTCAGACCACAGGAGCATGCATGACGATGCGTTGCATCCTTATAGCCTCTGCTGGTGTTTGACCCAAAACCCACAGTCACCCAGTGCCTGGCTGTCTGCACAGGGTGTTGGCTTGGCTCAGAAGCCACAGCACGGTGTGAGCAGCCAGGGAGACACATCCCTAGCTGCAGCACACGCAACCCTCTCACACTGCATGTGTGAAAGCTGACATCTTGCTGCCCATGCCACTGGGCAACAGTCTGAAAAGATTAAATTTGCACTCAGCAGGATGGGAAGAGAAAGAATATGGAACCCTTCTTATATGAGAGGCACTACAAAGGCATTTAAAATAAAAGCTTCTATATTAATCCAAGTAAAAAAGAAACGTATATGAGAAAGAATGGATTTTAAATAAATAAATAAATAAATAAAAAACAAAGGAAATAAACATACCGCTACAGCATCAGGAATTCAGAGGATTCCAGAATGTCTTTGGGAATGAGAAGATCCATCTTTTGAATTCTCAGAATCAAAGCTGAAAAAAACGCTTAAAATCCCAAAACAGTAGTGACGGAAAAGAGCCAATTTTCTTGTATTTACTTCCAGTCTATAAACTAATAACCTGAAGTATTATTAGAAAGAGAGATATCTCACTTTTATTTTCTCTTTTTTAAGATTCAGTTTATTAGTAAAACAGCTCATGTGCCATCAACACAGTCACCAGCTACGGATACATTAGCATCTAATCAACCTATCTTCCCTTGTACTGGATCCTCGTTCCCTATATGATAACAAAAGTTGCATTATATTGTTCTGTGCCAAACACAGAAGCTGTCCTCTAAGAACAGCTTTCCTGTGAGGCTGGAAAATACAGGTTTTGTAACCCCTCCAGCTCCGAAACACTTGTATCTTCTTTATTTTTTTATGCAGTGCATTGGATTTCCTCCTAAGTGTACTCGCAGTCTTAATAAGCAAATTTCAGTCACAACAGAATATGCTCGGTGTTTTACTCAAAATGCAATGCAGTTCCTCCCCCCATATGCACTACCTTCATGGTAAAAAGCACTTTTTCAGGTATTTTTCTATAATATCAATTATTTCAAGGTGTGACAAAGTTTTAAACATTTCATTTTGAATTGTTTGATATATTCACTCTGGTGAGTACATGTCATGGAAGTTTATAGAACAGAATTTGGGGTAATTTTTTTTAAAAGTCATTGAAATAGGAAGTCTGGGTAGAATCTATGCACTGATGGTTCCCTTAAAGAACGATTTTCTACCTTTTTGCAATTACACAGTGAGGGAAGAACACCTCCATGTCCCAGGAGTCACTGGAGAGGATCCAGAATGAAGTGAGGAAACTGAAATCATCTAGGCTTCATCTGGAGTAGACACCATGCTAGACGAACGATGGGCTGAGAATAGATAATAAGTCTAGGCCTTGGTCACAGCTCTTCCTTAGGACTGACTTAGCTCCCTTCTCTAGGTAGCCCCCTGGAGCATCTTCTCATTACTCTTAGCTGTTAAGCTGTCTCTTAAGAACCAGGTATTCTTCATACTTTACAGGCAACCAAATGGTGGTGCTCGGAAGGGCTGAAGCCCCTCTCCATGCCTGTCAGGGAAGCAAATGTTATCCAACTGGGAAGGGAGCATGTATTCCAGAGACTATTTGCAAAGACCCTATGGAAATCTACCACATTGGTGAGGCTCTTAGACTTATACCTGTCTATACTGACAAATGAGCCAAGGCCAGGGAGTGAGCTTAGCACAGGACCACTGATCCCCCATGGTACTTTAATTGTTGGCATGCTCCTTAGAAGAGTTTTGGCCTATGGCAGCTAGCACAATGCCTGGACAACAAGGCAATTCTCAGTGGGATGCATAGACAACACTGCACCATATCTGGCTTCCTCTGCTCCACAGAGTCCTCCTATCTAACAGGCTTTTCCCCACCCAGCACCTCCTCATGCCACAGCCCAGTGCACACAACACCCTACCGCAACTTTCTGCTATAAAACCATTGGGCTGCAACATGGACCAAAGTGCTTGAAGTCACCTGAGGGTAGATCCTCCCTCAAACCACCATTCAGAGACGCTTATCCTGATGTCCTGGGACCAGTGGGCCACAGCATGGGCTCACGTCAGATGCAGGGCCTGGGGCTACGTAACATGGACATGATGGGCTATGCAACTTGGTCTCAGGGCCAGAGAACTAGCCCTGAGACATTTTGTTTAGCAGTACAGAAGTAACCTGAGGCAAGTCTTCAGTAAAATCTTACTCTGATACAGATGCAGACTGTATGTTTACCAAATCATGTGGTTAGGATTTCTTCATGTATAAGGGATATCATCTGCCACATGCATTAAAAGGAAGGGAAAAAAAGCACTCCTCCCCCAGTTTGGTAACAAATTTCTAACAATGTATAATTTTCTGCAGGGCAAAACAGCCTCCACAGAATGCGCTATAGAGCTGTCAATGAGCACCATTACAACACAGCATGTCAGAGGCTAAACAAAGACACATTTTAAGAGAAATTACACCCAGTTCCCCCAATATCCATAAAACTACTCATCATATGAACTTATTACCATAGTCTGAGGTCTTCTGCTTAGTTTTCCTTACTCTGCCATCCACAGGGAAAGCATTTCAGAGGATAAGCCTAATTATCCCATCTCCTGTAAAGCTTTTTGAAAGATTTCAGAGTATTTAAATTAGTAATAAAAGATGGAGACAACTAACACAGGCTAGAGGACAAGATAAAGAAATACGCACCCGTTGTTAACTGTAAGCAGTGTAATCTAATGCTTCCACTAGATGCCAGCCATAATGATAAAACCTGCCCACAAAAAGGGTAAGTCCCTTTTTATGGTCTAGATACAGTTAACGTTCACAATACCTAAGCTGTCAGCATTAGTGATGGAAGGGGGAAGAGGATACCAAAAACATCTGGAAATAGACAAAGCTGGAATAACTAGCTTCGATCGGCAATGATTAGAAGCTCAAGGAGAGAAGATTTTTAGTCCCTAGATCTGCAAGTCTAGGTATTTAGAAATAAAATTAAGACATCAGATTTCTGTTGCAGAAAATAATCGCAAATGAAAGGAAGCATAAAATTTTAAAGTAGATTCTTTTTAAAAGTTGATTTTCCTGTACTGTACCAACTTGAATCAAAATAATAATAACAATAATAATTCTTAAAACGTTTAGTTTAAAATCTACTCCTGTTGTAGTGACGTAACTGAAAGTATTTGGTTTCTGCACCAAAACCTGCAGTTTTGAAACTCCATGCATTCAATTCCTATGTTAGATAGAAATGATCTTTGCTAACAACTGTCAGCCCCATCCACTTATCTCATTTAGTCAAGTAGTTTTTATAGTTTTTATTGTTCAACAGTCCAGAAAGTGACTGTGTAAAAATATTGTGCAAAATTACACTTTCTCCTTACATACACTTATATTCAAAATGAAACTAATCTGCTTCACTAGCAGAAAACAAGTTTCTACTCCTAGCAATCTTGAAAAAGCACATTTATACTGCTGTTTGCAGTATATCACCAACTAATTACATAATTATACAACATGCAAAAAGGACACAATTGCTTTGCAGATTGCTGAAGGTGGGCAGGGAATCAAATTTTTGTTCTATTTTTATGTGCACATGCAACTATTAAACTACAAGAAAGCAGAAAGATAATAGCAACTCATACCTGTATCTTTAATGTGGAGTATCTCAAAAAACTGAGAAGTCTAGTTTGGAGCTGTTTTGAAAGATGATGATGTTTGCAAACATCACGTGTAGTTCACAAATAACTTTTGGAGATGTAAATCCAAACAGGCCAAACAGTGTATACTGTGAATACTATTCAAACAGAACAACCTGGAAAACATATTTTCGGACTATAATAAATACAATAAATACTCTAAAAGCATCAGCAAACTTTTCTTCATGGTTTACAAAATGAAAATAAAGAAAATGCATTTCATACTCCTGAATTTGTGTTTCCTTGACCCAAAGCATACTATTAAATTAATTTTAGCATACTATTAAATTAATTGTTTGCTGATTTAATAATAACATTGAGATATTCAGCCATACCTACTACTTGCAGAAGATTCTGTTGCATAATCATTTTATGCCAGAAACGTACATATAGTGTTTGTTATATAAATATATCAAATGAAAGAAAAATAAATATTTACCTAACCAGGACTAATATTTTCTTCATGCTGCCCAAAATCCTTCTACTGATGACAATTATACGATGAAATCTCAGTAAAGCACAGTCAGGCATATAAGCTATGATAATACCACATCTCCAAAAGTCATTCTTTGAAACATATTTAGAAAATGAGGTGTAATTCTGAGTTCTCCATTTTTTCACCTTTGTTAAAAGCAAAAAAATACTCGACAACTTTTATTAAACAAATTCAACTGAGCTATTTGATGCTTAAGAAATGAGATAGAATAAAAATACTATCATGCATTAGTTCCCTCAATTTCTGTTGAGAACTCCTTTTATGATGAGGTTACATAAAACCTGTACCTTAGAAACACAGAGAAGTGCTTTAATCAGTCTCTTTCTGCCTCTGACAAACTTGAACATATCTTTCTTCAACAATGCAGCCCCTTCAGATCAGCCCTTCCAAGTGGCTTTCTACTGCCCATACCCTCCAAGCAGGCCTCTAGTAAAAATGGAAAAAACAAAACTTAGTGTTTCTGAGCTAAAAAGGAAAATAGGAAAGCAGAAATAAAAGACAATAAGAAAAATGTATTTTAGGCATTTATACATCATAAAGCAGCTCACTGGTGTTCTCAGTGCCCCACAGTAAAAGCTTGCAGTTCCTTTTCCAGATCACTATATGCATTCTGAACCTACATCTGCTCCAGACTCAAAATCAAGTCAAGCTGGTTTGGATTTTCATAAATGACCCCACCAGCTTTTTTTCATTTCCTGCCTGCCTTCTGCCCTTATGCAACACACTGCCATATACATTTGTATTTTCTCATTTCCCAGATGAAGTGTTCAGAATTCAGAGAAATCTGCTGTTCAGAGAAATTTACTGACAAGTTTCCCAAGTCATTTCAAATTTCCTATGCATGTATGATTAAAACATTAAGATATTTGAATCCAAAGTGTAACAATATTATACAGTTAATAAAATACTCTTGAAGGCTTTCTTCTAACTCTTCTCAAACAGCAAAGAATTTAATCAAGGAGTGACTGAGCCAGACTGAGAAAAGTGGTGTACTCGGTTTGTTTATTTTGCAGACAGGCCACTCTACACAAATCATTTGAGAAACTAACCTTCCTTTAGCAAGAGCCAGTGATTCCCTACCAGCAGGATGTAACCAGACTGTTGTTACAAACCACTTAAAAGTATTAATAATCTAGCAGTTCCAGAGACATTAGATACTCAATACCTGGCAAACTGCAAATCTATGCAGGTTCAGATCTGTTTAGGACACTGAAGATTACACTATAAATGGAATTTCTGAAGAATTTGGTGCTTGTTTAATATTCTGATACTTAAAAAAGACAGCTCTGGAGACCACAGCCCTCGGGTGGAGGCTTGGTAATGGCTGAACAATAAACTTTTGCAAAATTTACTCTTACTTGCTGGCAGTACATGAGAATGAGACAGTTTACAAAAGCATTAGCTAATGC
This sequence comes from Chauna torquata, assembly GCA_013399475.1. Classification (NCBI taxonomy): domain Eukaryota; kingdom Metazoa; phylum Chordata; class Aves; order Anseriformes; family Anhimidae; genus Chauna; species Chauna torquata. The sequence continues at coordinate 123,609 of VXAL01015498.1, forward strand.
ATTGGGAAAAGGATCTAAGCATTGATTCATGTTACAGAATTCCACCCTTTACAGTGAATGTAATATATAATACATAAAATATATGATATTACATTGTGTCAAATTCTCAGATTATAATATCTTTCAGTTTTGAATTCTTGTCTTAGACCTGAATTTCAGTGCATAGTTTGTCACAACTTAGTATGAATTTGACTTTTAACTTTGAGTTTCATGTCAGTGGTACCAGATCTTTAAAGATCAAAAATCCTTTTTGTTATCAATATCCTAGCAGTCAGGGTATGAAACTCAGAAGAAAGCATAAATGCTGTAATTAACCTTATTAAAATCAAATTTCTTCTACTGAGCAATGAGAATGGAGGAGGGTACTACAAGTACTGATACAGAATTACAAGTGTTTCCTACCATTAGACATATTTCCAGTCATAGGATTGACTATGCTATCTGATTTTCATAATCACTAAGGAAGAATACTCCTAAAGAATTCCACATCATCCAAATTTTCTTTTCCTAGCATCCACTATTAATTAGATTTTTTCAGGAATTTGTTTCCTGTCCTTGCTTCCTTTTCAAAAAAATACAGTAAGCATCTGAGAGAAAGAAAACATAGAAACCATAAAGTGAAAAAGACTGAGAAGCCAGAGAAAAACTTAGAAAAAATATAAAGCTACAAGCATTAACTCCTTTCAGTGCATCCTCTGCTTCTTCTACCAAGCTTGTGCCATTTCTGTGCATGTCCCAGTAAAATCTACAACTGATTTGGCAGCATCATTCTCTTGCTGCAGCAGCTTCTCCTACTAGGAAATGAAAGATCAGAACATTTTACAATTATTTTGTTTGCATTTTGTGAAAATAAAATGCTATATTTTAATAAACACAGTATTTGGAACCTATTGCTGACTCCTTTTAGTTTTTAATATAATGAAATATTTGCATTCCTTCATGCAGCATTTTGTCAAAACAAGATACTGAGGAGATAAACAAGCCAACAGGAAATGGGGCACACGTTCATCAGAATTTTCAAAATCACCATGTTTTACATACAAAATACCTATGTGGAATTAGTAAAATGTCCTGGAAGACCAACTGTGTTTACGGAACTGAAAACTCGATCTGAGTAAAGTTTTCACAGCAAAGACAGTTTTGCACTACGAAGTCTTACCAATAGATGTATTCTTCATCATTTGATGCCTGCTACTCAATTTTGAATGTCTTTCTAAAGAGCCGCAGAAGCACAGATGGAAGTTACAGACTTGAGCCAGGAATCAGAAAACTCTGTGTTTGCCTTATGTGAAAAATTGGACTAAGGTATCACCCTGATCATTTGGCTCTAACACTGAAGGACGACAGTACAAAAATTTTTCCCTGTATTTACAGATAAATGAGTCACCCATCAGGAAAAGAAATACATGCAAAGAACTGAAGACTCCTGGCTGTAGTTTTTAACTGTGGTGCATATAATCCGTGGATCTCTAGAACATTTTGAAGGGTAGCAAAAATGCAAGTGCTGGAAGGGCTGGTTCAAATATTGTGACAAAGGGGTCTGTAGCTTTACTTGAATGTCTTTAGAAGACCAAAATAAAAAATATTTGAAAGCCACCAGTTACCACTGTAGTAACAGGTACCATATTTCTCCATGAGACTATGTAACACGCAGGTTTTTAGAGCTGAGAGATCAGGCATCCAACATCCAGCAGCAGGTTCAACAAGTCTGTTCCTGGGTTCTACCAATGCCATGGCCAGTCAGTTGTCTAAAGCAAGAACTGACTTTGCTATCTGGCCTTATTGTGTTATTCTGCTGTTTCCCAGGGCTAACTGCCACATTTTCATTAGAATGTGTAAGTATGTATATATAATATATATATATATTTTTTTTTTTTCCCAGAAGAAAATCTGCCTTTGAACAAAATAGCTGTAGAGACAATGTCTTAGCATGGGAATAGGTTGCCTAGAGGGGTTGCGCAGTCAATGGATGGAGCCCTGAGCTACCTGGTCTCATCTGAGAGCTGACTGCTTTGAGCAGGAAGTTGGACTAGGTCCCTTCCAACCTAAATTATCCTATGTTCCTACAAAAAGGCATTGAAGAGATCTGGTCAGCTTTCATTTCACACCTTTCACTCCATTCAAGTATCCCTACAGTATGTTTTGCTATTTAATTTAGAGCATATTCCCATCATATTTGCATGTGTTTCTATAGAACCATAAGGGCTTCCAGAATTTTTTTTTAAAGAATGGGACAGAAAACTTCCCATTGGAAATTCTTAATTCCAGGAGGTCTTCAGAAAAAGTCAAGTATCAAGAGTTTTGCAGAAGAAACCTCAGGAGCTGCTAAAGTATTGGTGCAGAGAAATCTAGAGGCAGGTTATATCTCATCCCCATGATTACATCCATGTAGCTTTTCAGAAGACCAGGATAAAACTTCCACCAAAAAATTGCTGGGATATTTGTTTGCAAATTGATTTGAAAAGTTCAATGGAAACAAAAATGGAATAGCAGGCTTCTGTGCATTTATTCTCTCTGTATTTTCCTACTCTTTCAATTTTCAGACTGGAAGAGTAAATTCCTCATTATTGCAGAATTTGATACAGCTAAGAAAGGAACACCTACAACTGAAACACAGCATCAGAACAAGGCAACTACATAAACACTTACCAGAAATCCTTGTACTTTAACTGCCTCACCCTGCATTTAGGGGACAAAAGATTCAAGAAGCTATTCTGTTTGTTGCCATCTATTAGAGAACAAACACAGCCTTCTCATAATGTTGGTGATTTGCTAGATGTCCCTGTCTAGCACAAAAGCCTGCCGTCCGGTTTGCATGCCCACAAGTGTTGCAGCCCTATGGCATAAGGCCCGGGCTGCCATTTTGCAACATTCTGGTAGTGATTTCAAAGCATTCCCAGAGGTCTAAATATGTTTTTGTTGCTTATCTACCTAAGCTTTATTTACTTTCTCCTTTTAGAGGCCACCTAAAGATACCGTTTCATTTTGAGGCAGCTTGTGGGCCTGTGTTTCTCCACACAACAATATACCCATATATTTCCCACCCAGTTTTGCATTCCTGCCTTATGTGCTTATTTTGACTCAGTGGTCAAGCAGCTTGCTGAACTCATGCCTATCAGCTTGTTAGGATGTGTATTATTCAGTCTCGATTACTCATTTTTTGCATTTCTAAGTTTCTCCATGACGCACTGTAAGCAGGTCTGGTACCTTTACATCTCTGAACATCAACTGCACAGTCCTATTGAGCTGCTCTCTTGCTTTCTCTCTTTTTGTTTTTTAATTGGGCTGTTGAAGTACAGTCTGTATTGCTGTGGCAGTACTCTTGCCTTGCTTCTTTTGGATTGCTATGTAGCAATACTTCACTCGAATGGTTGTTAAAACTGGCTGCGCTTCACAGCATGGACTACGTCTCACCTACTTCCTGCAGTATCCTGTTTCTTGTTTTACTTGGTACAGGCATATATTTTTCTACGTCTGCATTATTTTCTTTTTCTTTTTAACATGAATGTCAGTGCCAACGGAAGTGTTGGACTGGCAGTTCACAGACAGCAAACGTAATGACCAAACACAATCTTCTGCTGCTCATCTAAAATGCCTCACCGCTGTCCTGGAGCGGCTATCTTTGGGGGAAGATGAAGCTCTGGCAGCTCCCACTGCGCTTCCCAGGCCTTCCTGATGCTGAGACAGCCCAAGAGGACTCAAGGAGTGATGACACTTCTGCTGCTGAGGAAGGACACATCAGAGCTGGATTAGGACAAGAAACACCTTAGCTACAAACTGCCAAAGTGCCTTAGTGTGACAGTGGCTTTCAGCTACAGTTTGCGAGGCCAAACTGAGAAAATTAAGCCATCTGTGACCATAGACAGAGATCACACCCCATGTGCCCTCACCAGCTCTGAAACCTACACAATCTTTTCTTCTTTCTCTTGCTACTTTGAACAGCTAAAAACAAAACCAAAGCACCTCCCTCCCCTTCATCACTAAAAACTTGTCTCCTCCACCTCAGGAACCAGCATCAGCAAACTGGAGAGAACAGGGCAGGGATTAAAAGCTGGCTACAGTTCTCCCCACCAAGAGAGTGGAAGTCTGTGCTGTGGGCAATTTCAGTAGGGAACTGGAATCAGAATATCCTGAGTTGGAAGGGACCCACAAGGGTCTCTTCTCCCTCTCTACTCTGCTCTTGTGAGACTCCACCTAGAGTACTGCATTCAGCTCTGGGGCCCCCAACATAAGAAGGACAAGGACCTGTTGGAGAGATTGCAGAGGAGGGCCATGAGGATGATCAGGGGGCTGGACCACCTTTCCTATGAAGACAGTCTGAGAGAGCTGGGCTTGTTCAGCCTGGAGAAGAGAAGGCTCCAGGGAGACCTTATAGTGGCTTTCCAGTGCCTAAAGGGGGCCTACAAGAAAGCTGGAGAGGGATTTTTTTTTACAAGGGCACGTAGTGATAGGACAAGGGATAATGGCTTTAAACTAAAAGAGGGGAGATTTAGATTAGATGTTAGGAGGAAATTCTTTACTCAGAGGGCAGAGAGGCACTGGAACAGGCTGCCCAGAGAAGCTGTGGATGCCCCATTCCTGGAGGTGTTCAAGGCCAGGTTGGATGGGGCTTTCAGCAACCTGGTCTAGTGGAAGGTGTCCCTGACCATGGCAGTGGGGTTGGAACCAGGTTCAAGATCCTTTCCAACCCAAACCAATCTAGGATTCTGTGATCATCAAGTCCAACTCCTGGCTCCACACAGGACCACCCAAAAATCAAACCATATGTCTGAGAGCATTGTGCAAACACTCCTTGAACTCCACAGGCTTGGTGCCATGACCACTTCCCTGGGGAGCCTGTTCCAGTGCCCGACCACCCTCTCGGTGAAGAACCTTTTCCTAACATCCAGCCTGAACCTCCCTTGTCACAGCTTCATGCCGTTCCCTTGGGTCTTGTCAAAACTGCACACAGTGCTCGAGGTGAGGCCACACCACCAGAGTATCATCAGGCCCCTTCGGATACATTAGGTCCCTTTGCATCTCCTCTTACAACACTGGAAGTTGCTGACTGGCTTTTTACATTGCAAGGTGTTGCAGTCTGCAGCTTTTTCTTTAGCTGACCATGCCATCTTTGCTACCCTTCCCTCACCCTTCTGAACACAGGACAAGCCCCCAAGGCTTCCTTTCCCAAACCACAGTATTTTCTTCTCCCCTCTGAGGCTGAACATTATCACAGATGTGTAGCACGAGCCCTGACGTTAGCAGCAGCCCCTCTCATGATGGAGGAGGTTTCAGCTTACGTCTAGCCTGTGCTTCAGATTTAATCGGAGGTAGCTGTTGGCACTTGAACTACATCTCTGGAAACCTGCCCACTTTAATGGCAACAAGGGAAGGGGCAAGGACACAGCCATGTCTCTCCTAAGTGATGCTTGGTATTCAAACAGCTACGAGGTGGGGAGTTTAGGGAGGGGAGGTGGCGAGGGGGAAGGAAGAACTGCATACAAACAAAAGGTGCGTGCTGACGTTAATCTCCATTAATGAAGCCTTTATAGAGCCTGTGCTCTGAGTCACCCAGCTCAGCGGCAAGCCGAGAAAAAGCTCATGAATCAAACCGCACCACGGCAATGAAACGGCGCAGAGGGGGGCAGGAAGGAGAGCAGGGCAGGGAGGAGAGCAAGGCAGGGCTTGCGTCAGACCCACAGCCCTTGCCCCTGCCTCTCCCTCCCTGCCTGGCTCCCCTCCACCCCTGGGTGCTCCTACCTGCCTGCGACATACCCTGCCTGCCACTGCTGCAGCACCTCGGAGGCCCTGTGGCACAGCAGGTCGCAGCGCTGGAGCGGACTGAGGAGGGCCCAGTGGCTGCACGGCTCTCCTGCCACCGCCACCGCCGCGTGTCGATGCTGGCACAGGCGCACGCCGCGCTTGAGGACTGCTCTTAGCAAGAGCGGCGTGCAGCTTATTGCAGGGCAGGCCAGGAATCGAAGCCAAGGGCCTGCAAAAGAAGGCGCAGGCTTCTGTGCTGGCAAGAGCAAGGGCCTCCGACGCAGATCCCAACTACTTGAGCTGCTCCTTGAGGGGGAAAAAAAGAGATAACACTAACAGAAGATGCACTCAAAGCCTACACGCCCTGCAGAACTGGCATGTAGCACAGAGCAAATTGGCTTTCAATAAGGACTGCAGTCGGGTTTTTCTTTTGTTTTTCTTTCATTTCTTTTTTGGCAAAAATAAATAAATAAATAAATAAATGTACGCAGTCTTGCTGACCGGTACCGAGGGGCTAGCTATACAAACTCCACAGCAAAGCATAGCCTGGCAGTCAAAATGAATGTACCTTGGGAGCAGGAGAAGCACCAAGAGCTCTCTGCTACTGTTTCTAGGCAAGGATCTCAAAGCCCAGTAAATATTACTCTCTTCTTGAAGAAGGACACCACAGAAACTGTCAGGAAGGAGCGGGAGCTCTTCTGTGTGAATGTGGTGCTTTAACGCTCACCTGCAAGACACCTGCAGGTATTTTTTGTGACAACAAGCAAGCATAACAAACCTTGTCCTGGGGATGTTCACTTGATAGATACTAGTTTACTAGCACTTTCTAGAGATACAAGCAAGAAGGAAACAGACTGTCACGAAAAAAAGCTTCTTCTCTGCAATCATTTGAGAATTGTTAAGACAGTGCTGGCATACAACCATGTGCATCTGAGATCAAAGGACTCCAGTGTTTAAAAGGGCCTCTCTCAGGGGGGAGAGGAGTTACAGTGGCCCAAGGAAAAGAAACAAAGACAAGAGGACACCTAAGCCTGATTGGGTTATCTTCATGGAACAGCAGAACCTCAGGAACAGCTATTCACGTATAATTTTTGTTTTAAAATGTCTGGTCTCCGTGCATTATTAACGTCAAGCAATGGCTGCATGGTATCATTTAAGCTCAATTTATTCTGCAGACAGACATCACTTCACTCTGCCCAGTCCTGAGCTCGCTAGAAGATGTTTGGCTCTGTTACTGTAATCTCAAGCAAAAACTACACACCCTGCCTCTCAGACAGGTTTATTAACTGGGACTCAGTGGTTCACTAACTGCCACTGGGCGGCTTTCTTGCAGAACGAGCCCACATCTGCCCCACAGATACTGCAGGACAGATGGGTCCTGCTCACTGCTGGTCCAGCGCAGGAGAAGAATTGCTGCAGGTGTCTGAAATTAGCTGGACCAGATGGATCAACAGAGTTGATCTATAGCGTGGATCTGTCTACAAGCCAGGGTAAAAAAGAGTAGGGAGATTTAGACTAGAGGAAAGTGAAAGCCATAGCTTCAAATCTGACAAAGATGGTGTTCAAAGAAAGTGAAACTAACTGCAACTGAAATTTCCACATCTAAAAAGTTCTGCAAGAGATTAAAACTTTCCTGTAGGTTTAACTGTGACAGTATGCCCAAGTTTTGACACTCTGAGACAGAGGCAAAAATAATTGAGCTGCACTGACTTAATAAGGGAATTAAGTATTCAGAAAGGAAAGGTAGTCAGTGCCATCCTCTTGGGCTTAAAATCCTTATCAGCTTGAAGCTAATTTTGCTATTCCTCCTACAGAGTCGGAATTTTTACTTAGACAATTCATGTTCTGTACCTACTTCTGCTCTGAAGCTTTGAAACAGAGACCTCTCATCTCTAGGGATGTGGAGAGCCTGCAGCTTTCACTCAAGCCTGTTTGCAGCCACCAGGTTTTGTCAGCTTTGGAGTGGAACAAGCTGAGAGAAGAAACCAAAACACAAGTGGTCCAAAAGTGACTTCAGGAGCTTACTGGAGCTTGCTTGCTTGTTGCAGTCTGAAAGTGAAACTGCAAACCAGGGGGGAACAGAAAGATCATCTGAATTGCTACCACTAGCTTCTTCTGAGCTTTTATTTATCACACATTTGGTAATTTCACACCACTAACTCATCAATAAACCGTCGTTCCTGCATTGCTACAACAGCAACGTGCCATGCAGACAAAAGCTTCGTCTATATAGGGGAAATGGACAACACAGCTATAGCAAAACAACTTTCTTCACCAGCTTTTATTCTGGTACCGCTGTTAGCAGCATAGTGGGGCTTCTTTTCTCCTCCTGGAACAGACTCTCACCACAGAACAGTTAAAAGACAGGTAGGGAAAGCGTCCCACTGCAGCCTAGCTAGAAGGGGCCAGGTTTTCCTCCCCTATGGCAGCAGAGAAAAGCACCCTGGCAAGAAAAGCTGTGCTAGCTGAATACGAGAATCTACGTGCAGTAGTTTTAGCTCTGAAAACCAGAGGCTTGCCAATAGGTTGACTTCACGTTGCTGGCATTCAAGCAGTTAAACACAACTGCGAACCCTGGAAGTTTTCCCACTCTTCAGTGAAGCTCCTCTCCAGTACACTGATAACTGGTAAACAGATGGTACAACAGACATGGTGTCAGCTCCCTCCTTATTGGAAATGCAGCTATCCAACATTTCGTCAACCTGCCTACAGTGAGAAGTGACTGAATTAGAAGTAAAAACATGCTTGCATTTCCCTTTCGTTTTTAACTGCTGCATATACACAGCCTGTGCCTTTTGCATCTCTAACAGAGTCCAAAATTGATTTTTCAAGGCAGTTTTCTCTAACTTTCCCATCCTGGCTGCTATGGCAAAAGGTGGTAAACTCTCCCTTATACAGTCTCCTACAACCAGTCTAGGATAAACAGTCATTCAGCCTGGCAGCATTCTCCTCCTCTAAACAGCATCCAAGGAGTAATATAGACACTGCAAACAGTGTCATGAACTCCAACACTCACAAGCCAGTGAAGACTGCCAGATACATCTGGCACTGTTTTGAGGAAAAGTTTTCAGTTTGTTTCTAGTTGGGCTTCCTCCGTGCTTTGCTGCCATCTCTGACTTCCTTCCAGCCCTTTGCAGGGGCTTCACCAAACTGAGCACTACATTCTGCTTCTTGACAAACACCTCCTGAACTCTCCAGCAACTACTTCACTCTCTCTATGATGATTCCCTCATATTTCCCAAGCTGCAATCACTTTCATCAGCCTCCCATCATCTTTCTGTCCTCACAATAAGGCTCATTTCTCCTCCCTCAATGTAAAGCTTTATGTTCATTAGTACTGCACTTCCCTCATTGCCCGCTTCCCCCAAACCTCTGTCCTGGAGCCAAATAAAATTTGCATCTTGTTCTGAATTCTGCACTTCTAGCAGAGCATACATTTTCTCTTGCAAATCCCTTATATCAAGAAGCAACTACGATTTGGGACAACTTGCCAAGCAAATCTCCCCTTTCTTTATATACCATGCCATTTAAAAGTTGCTTGGCGTGGATAAGAAGCACAAGGTTTTAAACAGACTCTATTATTTTTGCAGCAATGGATACAGCAAGGTTTGAGGATTTTTGTGTGTGCGTGTTTTTACTTCCAGTCTGAGTCAATATATTATGGAAAACAGACCTGCCTCCAGTTACCTAGAGCCTGCTTAACCATGGGGTTCAAGTGACACTGTAAAACCCTCCACAGGAATGCCACTCAATTGCTTAATTCAGCAAACCCTGTTGGTGGATTTTCCCCCCTTATAAATCACACTTGCCTATTCATTATTTCCCATATTGCACAAGAAAAAAAGAAAAGGAAAAAGCTTTATTAATTGATGTAGATTTAGACCCTTATTAAGGCTCATATTTAAACATACAATTAAGTCAGGAAAGTCAGAATTATGGTGTTTTTTTTTTTCTGCTTTCATTCCCTTCTCCATTACTTCCCCATAATAAATTTATGCCCCCTCTCCTATGAACGCTGCTATGAGGCACATATGCACCAAAAGCTTTGTTATTTCCAAAATGCCACTTGCAATGCTAACTTCAGCAACTCGGCCTCATTCTACTCCTATGATGCAGCAAAGAATTTATCACTATTTTCACATGAGTGAACTGTGCCCCCAAAAGCGTAAAGTTACTGCTCAGGTGCCTAAAGCTTGGCTCATTTTCCAGAGAGGCCAAATGCCTACAAACCCATTCCCTTCTCAGGGCGGTGCACCTCTACAAAGTAAAAAACATGCAAGTGAGTGCCTAAACACAAATCCAAGTGCCTGTCTTTAGGCACCCGAGTCTGGAGATGTTGGTCTGAGCGAACAGGCCCTGCCTACAGCATGAATCATTCTACAGAGCAAGGTTAGGACAGAGAAGTTCCCAATTCTTAATTTAATTCTCTATACCATCCTGCTGCTTAAATGAGAAACCCAACTAGGAATCTTAATTACAGTAATATACTCACCAAACAGACTGTATTCATTTACTTGAATTACTTTAGGAACGGCATCATCAGCCAGGAGAACAAAAACAATCCTGCACAAAAACGGATTAAGGCCCCACAGCCTGGTGTAAAAGGAGATCTTGGATCCCACCACATTTGGATCCAAGGACCCCCGTGGGCCTCTTTAGCCACAAAGCTGCGGGAGCCCCAGCAGCAGGCAGCTAGCAACACCACACTGCCAAACCCATTCCCTTTCTCAGATGTTTCTCAGCTAGCTCCTCTCCTACCTGCATTTAGATGACCAGGTCTTTGAACATGACTTACTGTCATCGTGGATACATGATTTTACACCCTCTGTTTCGGTTCCCATGCTGCCCACAGGTCCCGCATGCTTCCCTTGTTCATCCACTTCAGTAAAGGAGTGTGCCAGAGCTGTCACTCCATTTATACCACCTTCTTGGTATGATAAAGGGGGACATCTTTTAACCTTCTTCAGTTCCTTCCCTTCTCCCAGTAGATACAGACCAGGAAAGAGAAGACAGGGTGTCAACTAGCAGAAACTCTTTGAAAAGAGCCCAGTCACAGCAGAGGCAGGGCTGCCCTCGCACACCTGCACAGGCAAAGCTTAACCTCCTCTGCACACAGCCTGGCGACAATCCATAGCCAGAAGAAGTTCACTTAAATGGAAACCATCAGACAGTCTTCCAGATAAGGATGAACCAATTACAAAACAGACATGCACATTTGCTAGGGAAAATGTTGCAGATCTGAAATTAGGCTGTTTTGTTTTTTCAGTTTGACCTGTCAGCTCCCATTTTGTCCAGGACCTGCCTTTGGGGACACCAGCTTCCTCCTTCCCTTCCATCTGCAAAGGGCAACCTCCACAGAGACTAGAGAAACATTTAGGAAGTCTTTGCACAAAACCCTTCCCAGCCAGCAGATCTCTGAAGAGTCCAGAAAGAAAGACTATCTGAACGATATCATCAGTTTGCTGGGTCTGATGAGGCAACATAACCACTTGGACGTGACCGTGTTTGTTTGTCTCACTGGTAGCACAGCACTGGATCCTGCTGTCACATGCCTCCAAACACTTCAGGCCAGGGAATGTCTCTCAAGATTGTTGGTAAATTCTTATCTGTATTACAGTTGCAGAGGTGACGCTTGCAGACGTAACCTGGAGCAAATCGGAGCCAGGCGGTAACCCTAGTAATTCAGAGGGGGATGGGGAGAACAGCAGCAGCCAGCTGGGAGCTGATCAAGATGCCTCACGCACAGCCCTTTGCCTTCTGCAGCTGCCGGGGCTCAAGCTAGGACCTGTAGTAAGCAAGACAGGCTACAAGCACGCAGAAGAAATGTGATCGCTGCCTGCAAAGAGCTGAAAATGCTGCCTGCATCTTTGACGTTGTAAAATAAATTAGTATTTCTTTTAATTCCTTTTTCTTGGTCTGCACTACTCACCACTGCTACAGTTGCGCTTGATTTCTATTTAGAGCTAGCTGAAACGTGGGAGGAAAAAGCGCGTGTGAAAAACATGCCCTTTGGGTTCATTTCAAAATCTTTCCAACCGGTTGTAGTGGTGGCCTTTATTCACATCATTCCTAAGGGCCGCAGTGCATTTTGGAATAGGAAGATCCTTCTCTCTGATTACTCGGACGCAATGATGTCAGCTGAGCATGTTGAGAGTTCGCTCTCAGCTTGCCATGACCGTGAGGTAAAACACAGTAGCATAAATCTCGGCGAAAGAAGCTTAGACAAATTTGTCTCACCTCGTGCTTGCCCCAAGCTACCAGATCAGTTGACTACTTTCTGCAACTCAGCTAATGTGTAATAACTCCTCCAGCCGTCGTAACTCAGTGATACATCTGAACCCAGCCAGGACTGGGGTGAAATATTTCAGCCCTTTCACAATAAGCAAAAAACCCACACGACTAGTCTACATTTACATTTACTTTTTCTCCTTTGAACTAGTTTTGTTTTCCCCCGCCTACATGCTGCTCCTTGACCTCTAAAGATCTGAGGAGTGGAAGACACCATTGAGAAACCTATGAAACCTACCTTCCTTTCGCAGTGAGGACAAAGTTTATTAAACTAAGCACAGAGTAAAGCCAGACTTGGTTATTTTTCTTTTCATAAACAGCTAAAATTAGCCAAAACCTACAATTTTAGGGTAAAGGAGGGAGAGGTACAAATAGGGAACCATTCCCATTTCAGGTCATCTCTTATGAAAATGTTTGGCCAGGAAAAAATGTTTTAAACAATGTAAGGTTTTCTTTCAATATTTTCTAACCATAATCATTCATTTCAGAAATGCTGATATGTTTCATTTCCACATTATTACACATGTCAATGTTTTGCTATAAGACAGAATTTTTTTTAATTAACTCAAGTTTAAAAAGAGGAAAAGAAGCTAAAAATATTATATTGAAAAGTGAATGTTTCATTTATGGTTATACAAAACATTTATAATTCCCACTGTACCATTTTTTTTAATTTGACAACTAATCCAGAAAATCCCAGATTTCACTCCAGCAGTGCCGGTTGTGGGAATGTTGTAATTTACGCACCCAATCTATTTGCTGAAGTTTTTAATTGAACGTGGACTTAAAGTGTGCGTTGATTGCTCTCCCTCGGGTCATTTCACCTTATCTTGAACACAGCCAGCAGAACAACAAATAGTGGGTCTCCACCAATACACCTTAGGTGAAAGGCTACTAACCGATTTCACTCACATTGGTGTTAATGTTTGTACCTGACAATAAAGTGCTCTCAAATCCAAGCACAAACTGTTTTAGAGCACTGCTTGCTTCATGCATCTCTAGAGAACTACTCTGGGAAAGCTCCTCTGGGATTTTCAACCAAAAGAGACAAAGTACAGCACTTAGTAAGACTTCACTACCATGTCTGGGCAAAGGACTTTTTGCCAGCTGGGATCCACCAAGAATTATTACCTCAATTTTCTCCTGAAGGAATAGGCAATTCAGGGGCTAAAAAAAATCTCTTCTTCCTACCTAATCACCTATGCATCTCTGTGCAAAGCAGGCACTGGATAACATGAAATGAAACTGAGAACAGTTCTCATTTTCATGAGCAACTCAAGTGCTCAAGTACAGTTTTAAACACGGAATAGACATTTTGCCTTTACCATTAACAACCAGAATATGTAAAGTATGACTGCCTTGATACCCTCTGGGCACTCAAGTTTAGTCTATCATTAACAAGCTCATTAGCAATAAGAGATGCACAGTACATTGCATTCTGAAAAGGATCATGAATGTGTGCTTTTGGGAGCTACTGTATGCAAGCTGTATGTCTTTGTCTCTTTGAATGATAGACTCTTACTGAAGGTAATCTAATCAAAATGCTAACGAACCGCTTTTTGTATGATCACAGAAAGAAAACCCTGCATATTAAGAAATACAAATGATAAGCAACAGATACTCAAAATGTCCTTTTATACACATTAGAGCACTGCTCAAGCAGACATCTGTATTCTGAGGTGAGCAGCAGCAAAACCCCCAGACATGACCGTAATCAAGAAATCGCAGTCTAACACTCACTGAAGCTGGAGTTAGTATCTTCAGTAGCTCAAGTGGGTTTTGGACAAGCTGTCAATCAACCTCTCCTTCATCCCCACTTATTCTGAGCAACTCCTTACACCACGGAATGCTACACAAAGACAAATGTTAACAGCAGCTGAGCACCCAAAAGTCTCTCCAAGTCAGCGAAAGCTGAAAATGATCAATATCTAGTAGGATAAGGATTGTGTTTATAGTGGTTGAAGACTCCTAGAAACCTGAAAAGCTATCTTAAATGACAATGACAAGAGCTCCCTTCTAGGAAACATTAACAATAATGGATCAGTAGAAAACATTTTGGGCAGTAGGAACCCAAACCAAAAAGACCGGAGGAGAGCAACACTGGGACTTTTTAAGTTTTCTAGTTGGAAAGTAGTGTAAGATCCTAGTGCATATCTCACAAGCTTGCACTTTAAAGCACTGTGCTTATAGGCACAAAAATCAGAGGAATGAAAGTACTGAGGCAATGTTTTTCCACCATAACAACATGAAGAATAAACTATTTCTCTGAATACATTTAGAGGGAAAAAATTGGCTCTTGGGCAGGAACTTCATGTGCCAAGTCTAAATTCTCTGCAAATCATGATTGCAAAATTGCCCACCTTTGAAAGAACAGTTCATAACACAAGCAATGCACCCTTAGCTGTGACACTGAAAATGATGCTGCCGGGAGAGAGACTGAATGCATATAAATTAAAGACATATTGCTAGATTTAATCAGTCCTGTCCGGTATTTGTAAGTGTTCTTAAAACATGAGATCGGAGCAGACATCATACGTCTGAATACATTTGTTTAAAGTTAAAGGTTGTTTATTAAATGTTATTTATACGCTGTTAAACCTCAGAGGGAGAAATATTAAACATGTCTGGGATTCACTGAGTACACAAAACAGGCACTAAATTGTACAGTTTGATATATAACTTCCTATAGTGGATAAATCCACCAACATCTGCTAAATATGTAGAAGATATATTACATTTTCATAAGGTTTACTTACTATGTAGACTTCATGAGTTGGCAAACAAGACCTGACTATGGCAAAAACTCATTTTGTTATTTCAAACTCTTTTAATATACACTTTGGAGGATGCAAGAACATTCCCTCATCACCCTCCCTGTCGCCTAATGGAGGGAATGGTCTCTGAGCTGTTGAGCTGGCTGAGAAAGAGAGAACTTGTGTCTCATGTCTTGTTTATAGGATGGAGTCTTTGTGCTTCTCTTGGCAGTTCCCAGAGCAAGGTACAGTCCTGTATATCATCTCTCTCCAAAACTTTGCTGACAGACTCAGAGAGTCAACAAAGATCCTAGAGCAGTGCAAAGACCCTCCCTCCTGCTGCAGGAGGGCTCAGCAGGCTCTCCTCCCAGGGAATAATGAAGTCATACATTTATTTTGGCATCCAGAAAACTCTTTTGAGATCTGAATGAAACTTGGTAAGTTCTCATAGGCTGGGAATCTTTGATGAAATACTGTAATTTTTCTCATAAATAGAAATGGAAAATTTGGGCACAGTGAAATCCTGTTTTCAGGAAGCCAAGGAAATCATATTGCACCCCTTTCCACCCATCCAACCTCACTTCTGTATTTCTGTTCATATAAATGAGTAGTCAAGCTTCCACAGCAACAATGAAATTGATTTCTCTGGTTTTAGATGAAAAACTGAAAGTGAAAGAAGCTCAGAGTTCAGAGACCAGAGAAAGCTGAGGTTTTCCCCTATCAACACCAGACATGCATCTGCGGTATCTAATGAGAACATGCATGAAAGCACATATTGGACACATGAAAACTTACCAGAGGCTAAACTGGGGGTTGCTGCCATTTACTTTACTGCATGAGCAAACTGAGGAGCAGATTTTAACCCAGGAGTTATTACAAATACAGGTAAAATATTCCTTAAAAAAAAAGATTAATTTCCCTTCTAGTAAGCTCACAGTAGATACCACTATCTTGAGCTGATACATTGCTTCCATAAACCTCCATAAACAATCCTTCATTCCTTGTTTCTGCCTCACTACATTCTTTTAACCCTTCTAAAAACTGGGGTACAGTGTTAAGGAAAATATTTGCCATCAGGAATTTCCAAGTGGTTCCTGCAGGAAGCAGAATGTAGGTACAGGTGTATCTTGGAAGGAATCTAGCCACACAGGGTAACTCAACAGTTTAGCTGAAATACTGATTTATTGGTACAGACCTCCACTTCCACAGTTGCTTCTTTCTGGAGAAGAATTACTACAAGACAATACCTCTACCTGTAAATAGTTGCTCTTAGTCATACACACACTTTATGTAATGCGCATTCAGTTCTTCTCTTAGACTGTTTGATCCAGTTACATCCAAAACTCTCAGTCATAGTTTTGTGTCATAGCTCACCATCCAAGTTCTACAGGACAGGGACCTGTTTTTGCCATTTTGTAAACTTTTACTAGATCTGTGTGGACTGACTAGCATCAGAGACTGATGAACAAATGTGTATATTGATAATATGGGCTGCCTCTTGCTAACAGACTTAATTTCTCAGCATCCTGGTGAAAAACATGCCTTTGAATGTATGAAGCACAGATTCTATTACTGTATTTATTATTTAACATTTGTGTGTTAGAACCACAGATGGGGAAGTGACGAGCAATAGATATTGGGGAAAAACATTATTACTCCTTGTACAAATACATCCCCAAGATAAGTTACAATATTCTCCTGCCAAAAGGGAACAGCTAATGATTTTCTTGCAGTCTGAAAAGTCCCAGATCACAGATGGCCAGATGAATAGTGGCTCAAGTAATGCTAAGCAATGAACAGCTGCTAACAATGAGGAAATTGTGCTTGTAAGGCCTGATTCAGTGCCCACTGAAGTCAATGAAAATCATATAAACAGCAGTGAGTGCTCCAGTACTATCCTTTGGCAAGAAGCCAAAAGACAGATAACGAAATACTGTCCAACTCCCCCCCACCAGAATACTCACTCACTGCTTTTACAGAATAACTGAGACTTTGATCTCCCCGCAAGCCTAGAAGCATCCTAGTGAATGCAGCTGCATTTAAAATGCTGAGGTACACTAAAATAACAAAGTATTATATATCTTACAGAGGAGTAGGCCTTCATTTAGAATGGCTGCGGACATTAAGGGGTATAGTTGATTTTCTCCCAGATTACAGCACATTATAGAAAGCCAACGCAATTTTGGTGGAACACTATTTGCAAGTTCCTTCTTTCAGTAAATGCTTAACTTTTTCTACAAATGGAATTACTATTTGCACCATAGGTAGTATCCTAATAATACGCACCTATGAAGCACATATAAGAAATCAAGTGTCTGCCCCAAGTATTTTGTAGTCACTGCTTTAGCTGTGACTAGTGAAGGCTAACAGCCAACAAGAAAGGTCAGAGAACTGGGAACAGCTCAGTTCTGGAACACCATATGAAATAAAAGTCTTTTGTGGGTTTTCTTAAACCAAAAAGTATGAAATGGGCAGGTATCTGATTTTCAAAGTGCTAAAAAGGAGAAGCATTGAAAACCTAAACACGATATTTGCAAACTTCACATCACTGTCCTAACCTTAAGCAGTGTGGATGCAGCTCCATAAGCCCACTGAGACAACTGATTACCTCCCCAGGAGCTCAGGACAGCAGGGAACTGCCCTCGATGGGTGCGACAGAGCTGGAATAAAGAAAGGCCTGGGCACTTTACTGGAACAAAACAGGAGGCTCTTTAAAGCTTAGAGAGAATTCATTAAAATTCAGAGATGTGTTGCTGATGAATAACATCGGTGTTAAATGCATCTCTCTGTCCATTACCTCCTTGATAAATATACTCATAAAAGAACCACTGAATTCAGGGCTAGACACTTCTTACAGTCACTCTCCTGACCTTGCACAAGATTTTTTAACTATCTGATGCACAATGAATCTTAGCTGCTTTAAAAGCAGAGAGGCACTGCTTAGAAAGAAGCAAAGATCAAAGACAACTATTTCTAAGTGAGTGGTTTTGTTTTTAAATATGCCTGAAAAATGTCTAGTAACACACTCCGAATGTATTTCTCCAGCTTGCTCAAATGCTACGCTCTCCTGGGTGTCTTTGTGGTCTCAGAAACAGAATAGGTAGTTTTGTGCTTCTTACTAGATTTTCCACTCTACTGTAGAGTCTGTTGATGTTCCATAAATGCACAGGTGCACACAGTTAAACATGAATGAAGTCAGGTCATACGGAAGCAAGGAATCACTCCTCCTGCTATTTGCACAGGCTAGAGGCAGGCATAGTGCAAATAACTCTTTGCAGCTGTACCAACACACTCCAGTCCACTCACGCTGTCCAAATGATCCTGCTCTGAGACACCTCCTCAGAAAGAGCTGGAAGATGTGGCTAATCACCAGTTTTACTAATAGTATTGCTACAAATTTTAGAAGATTGGAGTGGGAGCGCACAATGGACTAGAGGAAGCCCCTGCAGTGGCAGGCATGACTGAACTGAGCTCAGACTCCCCAAGGGAAGCACGTTAACCAGCACAAGGCGGGAGCTAATACCAAGGGAGCCCTGCCGGCATTTCTGACTGACCCCGTCACTCGTAGTAGGCACATGCCCCTCCTCACACCCAGGTTCCTCACCTGGGACTGCCAACTTTGATTCAGAGCAGCTTGGTCCAACCGGTGGCCCATGGCACAGAGCCAGCTTGCAGGACACTTCTGTTGGGGACCTCCTCCCCTGGGAGCACACGTTGCCCCCCAAGCCAAAGGTCTCCTGCCCAGCGCAGAGCTGGCCTGAAGCCTTGCCGCCGTCACCACCACGCCATTGTATCCTGCAGGGAGAGCAGGAAGTTTCCCAAACTGGAATATTCTTCCCCCAGCGTCTGATTTGGACTGCCCCAGGCAAAAAGGCCAAGAGCACAAGCCAGAAGCTCTCCTGCTATGGCCACCGCCCGCCATGGAGGAAAATGCAGATTTCATCATTCTGCGCAAGAGGTGGGCAGCCACAGGCTGCTCCATTTCTAGTTTCCAGTCTGCCATCATCTGTCAGCAGCCTGCCATGATACACTGAGCTAATGGCGTCTGCCCAAAAGCTGGCCTACAGCATCCTAAATGCACGTGTTTGCCAGGAGAAAAAAAAAAGAAAGAAAGAAAAAAAAAAAATCAATTCCAGCAACCAGTTATGTACAGTATAAACAAAGGCGCTCTCTGCTGTGCGACGATGTAGCCCCACATGCCAGTCTCACCAAATGCCTAGACCAGGGGAAGCACAGCCAAAACAGTTCAGGATTTTCACTTTAGCACAAACTTGTATACGCTCAGCCAACATCACACAAAAAGCTGGTAAAGGATTTCCCTCTGGCCCAAAAGAGCTTGTTTGGAACAGCTTCACCCCTCCTTGAGAGAGCCAGCCTGATGATAAGCACCTTTAGCACTTTTACAATATTTTCAGGTATCCTGAACTCTTCCCAAGTTTCTGAGAGAGTTAATCCTCTCTGAAGGCCTTAGACCTGAAGCACTAAGACATTAATGTCCACAGGAAGCCAGAGGCACACCTAGGGATTAACCCTGGGCCTCCTATGTCATTGATATGCTTTGGGAGCACTGGACCAGCCTCACTTGCTAGAAATTAGAAGTTTAATGGTGTTCCTGAAACTACAACCAAATTTTATTCACTCAGACTGATCACTGTCTAATTTTGAAAGTAGTTACATGTGCTGACAGCATGATTACAGCTTTATTCATTGGTTTTAGACTCAAATTTAAAATAAAATACACTGAGATTTTATCACATGATAAATTGCAGTCAGCTCTGAAGTCTGTTTCTTCCAGATTTAATAGTAACACTGTGAGGCTGTCAGCCTCACAGACCTCAAAAGTGTAGCGTTATACTTTCCTACAGCAGAAGCTTGGCAAAGGGAGACATAACTCTTGCTTTGAGGCCTGGAGGGTCCCAAGGTAATGACTCCAAGACCACAGTCTAGCAACTGATTCATTTTAAAAATCTACTGAAAGTTCACAAGCACCTCCTTGCAAATTCTCACTTACATTCTTAGCCAGGACAGGCTAACATAGTGATAAGTTTGTGCATGGCTTAGAAATGTCTTTAGATTCAGTACCAATAATTTATCCCTGCAATTCTGTGCAACCAAATCTCATAACAACAGAAGAACACAGTTTTACATGAAGAGAATCAGATGATCAGGTAAGTAAATGGTTCCAAATTTTCCTGTCCTATTTCTAAAACAATCTTTCTACAGAGCACAGCATACAGAAATAAATACATTTTATGAAGTCATTTTGATCATTGATAGTTCAGAATGACCTACTTAATCCATGCATTTTCTCATTCATATGTAAAACAACTCTTATAAACGTGCAGTGCCAACACACTGTTAACATGTGGCCTTGCATTTAAAAATAAAAAAGCAGGTGTGTACCTCAAATCATTTGACACAAGTTCACATAGTACAACTGTACGCATGCTGCAAGTGTGAGACACTTTCATCTGCGCTCTAAAACTCCTAGCACATTTACTTTCCCTTTGCTTTTCCAGTGAAGTTTTGCGTTTTCTTTTCTAAGCCTGACTGTATTTAGACTTGTTTAAATGTTGGCATTGACAGAGCCAGAAGAGACAAGGCGACTATTAGAGAGTTTGTGCCCTCTGGTGTTCGGCCCTGGATAGTGGCTCCCTGAAAATGCCACCTCTGTACTACTGCAGCACCTTCTCACTACCAAGCCTTGGCTGACTGTAATGCAGCTCACTTTAGCAGTATAAATTATTTAGCCCTGGCCTGCTTAATTGTAAAAGTATTATCTGCAAAATACTAGGCAGAGACCAGTGTCTCCTTTTAAGACCATATGCACACTTTACGGGCAAGAATTTAGCTGTGGGTGTGATTTCAGCAAGATCCACGTCATCTCAGCAATTGCCAAAACTGAGGAGAACTGCGGATATGGTACACCTTTGTGTTTTTACATTAGTTCAAATCAGCAAAAAANTATAATGCATAACTTCATAAAATTAAAACACTTATCAACTGAATCCGCTGAATCCCAACATTTGGGATAATTTGTATAGCCTATACTAAAGTACAGAAATGCCCATCAACCTAGCTTTCAGATAGCTGGTTCACATTTCCTTTTACCATGCTTGTAGTAAATTCTTCAAAATCCCAGCTAAAATCAAGTTAACACTCTGTTATGCCCACAAACACTAAAGCTTTGCCAGAGACAACTCAATTACAAATTTCAGCAGGCAAATTCTGAATAGAAAATTGAGCTTATTCTCCTTCTGAAATCCATCCAAACTTTCCATAGTTTGCTCTGAAGATGCTCTGATGTGGCATTGTTCCCTATGGTGAGATTTAAGGTAGTTTGCCCGTGATTTTAGTGATCAAAACGTTCAATCTGCAGATACTCTGCTCGCCCATATAAGCTATATACCTGCTGTGCTGCCATTTCATAGGAGCTCTTGTTCTGGGAGAACTGCTCAGCTCAGCATTCATCCCCAGCAGGAATACCAGACAAGTCTACCGCTTATCGTTTGGGGCAGCCAAGAGCAGAGACCTGCAGATGAGGTTTTCAAAGGAGTCCAGTGGCATTTGTATTTATGACCTCTCAGATAGCTGCTTCTGCACAGCCCGTGCCTCTGAACCCACTACAACAGCTCCTCTACACCGTGCACTGGCTGCAGGCAAATGATGAAGCTAGTTTAAACTCATGTTCTGACCTAAATAAGCAAAGTCCTTTTATTTATCCTTTGGGGGAACCATTTTCCTCTAATTCCCACAACCTTCCTGACTGTGCTGACAGCCATTTCTTCTTCGGGCATTAGAGAAAAGGACTGCTGAAGATCCCATTTACAGACGTGACTCTCTCAGCAAATGAATCTTTCGTGATGACATTCAAAACAGAGTAAGTTACCATTTTCCATCACCGTAAGGAATTACCCTAAAAAGAAAAAAGCTNAGGGGGTGGTGTAGCAGAGTTAACAAAGGATCTGGACTCAATAAACTGTTTCAGTAGAAAGTTAGGTGCCCAAACACTGAATCTGAGCCTAATAGTCCTTTGCTACAATTATATTCACTTGAATGTTGAGGACTGTGTCATTAGATGAGTGCATTCAGACAGCACACTGCAGTAATAATTCAAAAAGTGTTTACATTTCAACAAAGCCTTCTCTTCTGTGTTCTTCTAACCATAACAGCACATTTAGACATTTTATAAACAAAGCAGATTTGTTTTTAATTAAGGAATTTCACAGCAGCGAACTCTGATCACTTAATATTTCAAATCCGAAAACATCGCTATTACAGCGTGCTAGGGATTATTCTCTATGTACTTCATACTCTATGTGAGTAACACTTCCCCCAAAATGCTGCACTGCCAGCAGACAATGCGTGAAGAGAGCGGCAATGCAGGCCCTCCCTGCGGCTCTACAACAAAGCGGTACCTGAGACACAAGAGAATACACACAGGGACGCTGCTTTCAGGGCTGATCATGATCAGCTTCTGAGTCTCTGATAGATTATCTTTTAAGCAAAGCACAGCTGAAATCGGTAGCCTGCCAAGAGAAGCGGAAAGACTTCACTTTAGTACTGTGGGATTCATTTTCGTGACTGTCAATCATATGGTACTTTTCACAATTCCATCACTGCAGTCTAACAAGTGCAATAATCTGTGGCCCAGACTTCTTGCCAAGCAGGAGTGATCTAAACTGAAAGACTGCAGCACAGAAAAGGAGGAAGGGAGTGCATGTTTTACCCGATTTGACCAGTATGCAATTTACACTTCAAAGGAAAACTGGGGAAAGCTCGATCTGGTAAAAACTGTTGGCAGCAGGGCCTGTTTGCAGCTAAGAAGCCAACAGAAGGACTGTATGGCAACAAGACTTCTGGTTCCTGCATGAATTTCAAATCACAGCGTTATGTTTAACCTCAAAACATCTGAAAGGAAATGATGAACAAGTATCAGTCACTGACTAGCCATTATTTCTTGGACAGTCTGTAGAAAAAAAGGGTTCTGGGTCAGATCAGGATTTCGGAGCGGTAACGACTACCACAGGACTTTACTAAGCAGCCTCTAGCTTTTCCACTTCAGCTGGATGTGTCCTGCACTGTAAAGCCAGCC
Organism: Chauna torquata; assembly: GCA_013399475.1. NCBI lineage: Eukaryota > Metazoa > Chordata > Aves > Anseriformes > Anhimidae > Chauna > Chauna torquata. The sequence continues at coordinate 146,487 of VXAL01015498.1, forward strand.
TACATGCAAGGTGGGACCCTTACCCGCGCAGTGAGCTTTCCAGGGTCTCACGTCAACTGGGGCACGCGTTCTCTGCAGGGGTCACAAGCTGTAACAGAAACACCACATCTCCAGGAGCATGTTTAGAAGGAATACCCTTCAACCACTTCATAGGCAGAGCTGTTTATAGCTGCCTTTCAACAGAGTGGCTTGCAAGTGTCCTCAGTTACTTATTAAGTTTATGGGCAGTCTGCAGCAACAAAAACAAGAGGGGAGCAGAGCAAAATCTTCAATCAGCCTCACTAATAACAATATGAAACGGCCCTTTGTGGCTTTACTCCATGCTGGTAGAGAACAGAAACACAGCTGCAGTGCGCACGGGTGGGACACAGCTCCCAGGCAGCTACCAGGACCAAATACCAAGCTTAAAATACATCTGTAATAGATTCCATACGTATTACACACACTCCCCAAACACTGTGAAGGCAGCTTGTCCTGTACCTCAGGTCTATATGAAACACTTAGACTTTTAACTGTGTTCAACACATTTGCAGTATTGTTTGCTGTGACAGCCAACCTTTGGTTGCTGCCTTTCCCCGTAAGTTCACACAGATTTCTGCTCATTTGTTTCCATGAGGCAATCAGTAACCCCTCCACAAAAAGCAGGCTGCTTCCAGTGCCAACCTTGCTACCAAATCAGCAGGGTGTTATTCATCTCAGCCCTTCATTTGTCATTCACAAGCATCTTGTACCTGAGTCTTGCGTTGTTACAAATAGGCTTGTTCGTCCAGGACTATGCAGTCTTTCTGGGAATTTTAAAGCCATATCAGGAAAAGGACATGACGGGGAACTTCCCTGCACCAGCCACTTCACTGGGAACAGCAAATATGAAACAAACCAACCCTGTGAGTGACCCACAGGCTGAAAGTAAGTTACAGAGAGAGACAGTACACTCTCTCTGTAACAACTTCTGTCATTCTCTCTCAGCTTCTGCTTGCTTAAAGGCTTTAACAATAGATTTGGCAAAACCACTCCATTTAAGATTAAGCTCATCCTTTAATAACACAGATGGTTTATTTGACGTTTAACATCAAATCTGGATATTAGTGACTTAATGTGTGTCCTCTACAAAGTCCTAGCGCTGTGTGGACATGTACACAGCACAATGCTGAGCAATGGTCAGGAACTCTTCGTTTTGCCTTCTGTGACTCAGATGTAATTTAATCCTTGTTCCTAAGAACATTCCCAGCTCTGAAAAGTGCTTCTGACACTGATGATGAGGACTGTAGGAAACACGGAAAACAGAAGGATACCCCAGGAGTACATATGCAGCAAATATTTGTGTCACTGTTCAAAATAAGCCTGTAATGAATATTATATTATAGAATTTAATAAGACATAATAAGCTGTAATAAGATATTTCATGTATAATATAAACTGAATGTATTATAAAGGCCAGAATAACTAGAATTGATTAAACTGGGTAATGTTGCTAAATGATATTTACTGCTAAAACCAAAGATTTTTGTTAATATGGCATGCAGTACTGATGATACCTCTTCAAGATAGCTTTGTTTACATATATTTATCGAACGGACAAAATCATACATTACCTCCTTTTTTCATTGGTTAAAATGATCAAAGTAGCATAACATTTGTCACAGTAGTAAAAAAAAAAAAAAATGCTACCAACTGAAAATATAAAATTGTCTAACATGGAAATCACATATGTGACTCGCTGCAGCATCACCTGACTGCCAAATCCCATGAGATTTTCCATATCCACAGTCATTCTGCCTGTGTTTGGACAGAAGTTGTTTCTGTAACACTTCAAACTAAATCTGTTCCAGGAAGATTCTGGAAGAGGCAGTATATAATAGAGTTTCATAATCACACATTTATTATAAAAAATATGAAAATTAAGAAATGTAAGAAAACAAGACAGGCTGTTATTAATTGAATTGGAACACAGAAAAGCTGTAGTATGGGCTCTGAACTCAGGAATAAAATTGCACAATCTCCTCTCCATCTTATACAAGAAGTTTAGCAAATGTGTCCCACAGAACTCCATCTGCAAACTATCACAGCCAAGAAACCTGCAAGCTAGGCTGCGTCTGGCCTGACAGAGCAGCATAAACCAGATAATATCCACAGAGTCCGCGCCATGGAGACAAATGCAGATGGGCTGCATTACTCCGATGGGTACATTATATTTGCTAGCATACAGTAGTTGCCTATACAAGATTCGATCCTTTTCTTATACCTAACTGCAAAAGTTCTCCACAAACTAGGCAAGATTATTTTTCTGCCAGTTGTGCCCTTCACCCTTTAAGCCTCTCTCACTACCAGAATAATACCAATCTCCGCCTTGTGTGTAAGAGACAGTATGTGTTGTGGCAACTCTGGAGTTAGGTGCGTGCTGACTGACCAGCCTGAACATCCAGCTGGCCAGCTGGATACTCTCGAATACAGCACAGCACGGTTGAAGTTTGCCCAGTTTTTCCTCAGACAGGGCACTAATTTGGGTCTTTCACTTCCACCAGCATTGCAATGGAAACTCATGAAACTAATTCTATTTAAAACTTCTGTCCCTTTATAAATTTCAGTTAAATTTAGCCTGAGAGTCCAAAAGCCAGGGGAAGCAGAGAAAAGGGAAGAGGAAAGGGCAAAGGTTGGAGACATGGAGACATTGCAGCCATGTAGCCAGATAAGAGATTAAGAAATTAAGCTTAACTGCAACTGGATCCTTCTATGCCTGGCATGTGTCACTGTTACTGAGGGCTAGCGCACAAGCCTCTCCCTCAGGTAAGTGTTGCCAGATGATTTCAATGCGACTACCTATGCTGAATAATCTCTCAGCAGCCAAACTACCTGCTCCTCAAACGGGACTTTCAAACAGGGCCACAGCTGCTAATTATGACAGCCAGCAGTGAAGCCAAGCAAAGTTCACATTCTTTTGTGGACCAGAAGAATGAAGGGCTCAGGCTGACTGTCTTGGCAAGTCGTGTTTGCTGGCCCTGTGCCCGCGAGAAGGCAGAGAGGAGAGCACACAGTAGGCACACAGAAGCACAACAGTGGATGCCGGGAACCGGCACTGTTCTCCCACCAGCTTACGACTGAGTGTATGACGCGCAAGCTAGGTTGGAAACTAATGAGGCTCAGCAAAAGCATAACTGAAAGAGATGCAGTTTAGCCTATCAATAAACAATAAGCTAGCAAAGGTATGCTGGAGGGTTAGCTATACTAGCAAGCACGACTAAGAAATGGAAATTCTTAGGAATGGAAGGAAAGGAAAATGTAAAGAAAAATAAGAGTTTCGTATTAGCTTTCCTCACAGGTTTTATTTTGTCTATTAGTCTGCCCCTACAGATACAACAGTAAAATAAAAATAGAACCAGTCAGGCCAGCTGTCCTGTTTAGTCTGTTACGCAGAGCAGCAGCTGATTACACCCGCATGGGCAATGTTCCAGAGAAGTCTCAATCGCAACAATAAAATCGGTACTACACTTTGTGGCTCTCCCCCCTACTCTCTGCCACTTGACTCTTCTCCATCCCCATCCCCACCCCCCTGCAAGAGATACAGAGATCCAAGACTCATCGTCTCTTTCCCAGTGCTCTGTTTTACGCAGGCCACTCCAGGACATGGACGTGGGACTGTGAACCCTCTGATCACACATGGAACGTGGCTACCTTGCTCTAACAGCATAAAAAGGGCTGACTGACACCATTAGTTCCATGCTCTCCAGTACACTTCCGCATGCCTCTTCTTCTGCTCTTTCAAAAGACGAACTGAAATTTTAAACTAAAACTGTACCGTAGCAGCTGAGTCCAGCACTGAAAAAAAGGATTAGGTCCATAAACTGTGTTCAGAGGGGCCTCTTAATGAGTGGTCCACAGTGAAAGGCAGAAGGAGAAAGGTCTGCTCCAACAGCTCCTGATCCAAGAAGAGTTTTACTAATACTGATTCAGAAGGGCCCCCAGGAGTTTGCTCTGCAATATTACCAGCTAGCAGATAGGAGGGCAACAGAGGTATCCTCTACTGGAATTACCTAGAGGTCTACAGGATATAGGAGCTAATAAACAGGAGGCATTTAACAACTAGAACTATTTTCCTAAATAACAGTGCGACATGCCATGCCCCTCCTTAGCAGATTTCCAGGCAGATACTCCTTAAATATGCCTAAATAGCTGTAGAGCTTTTATTTTGCTAGCAAATTAATGCATGCAAATAAGAAGCCTTTGCCTTTTACCACAAACGTAGTAGGACAGGCCATGAAGACCACAGGACTCCTATGAAGCCTAACCTCATTGCACTGTATATCTTCCAGTCTACAGATCACTGAAGTAAAACAAGGGAGTCCTACAGATTTATTGCGTTTCTCCTCAGAACCAGTATTTTTTTCACTATTCATTTAAATGAGCTACATAGCCTCTCTTAATTCCAAAGGGACCTGAAGAAAGAAGTGTGATAGCTGTCGTGTTTAGATATGAATAACAGACAACGCAAAACAAGAGACCTCTAAAACACTTGTGGAGACTTCTCCAAAAGGCATATTTCCACAAAAACAAAGACACAAACAAACAAAAACCTCCACTCAGATTGTGTCTTCCTCATCCCTTCAGCTTTTGAACTGCTCAGAGAAGAACCACACATATTTAGTAAATTGTATCTCCACCACACACGTTATCACATTTGCTGTATTCTAGAGATGCCTAAATTATTTTTTCAAGTTTTTCAATAAAATTCTTCCCTTAGACGTTGAAGTAAATGAGAATAAAGCATGAAGAATATTTATGCAGCCATCACTGCAGTGGTTGCTACACAATACAAAAAAAGGATAAGCCTACAGAGAGGGGAAAAAAAAAATTATAGCACTCAGGTCTACTCCTAATTCACTCTCCCAGAGCCAGGGGATCTGCCAGAGAATCTGTATTTTGTTTTAAATGTAGCATTAGCTGATGTAGTTCACTATAACTCCGCCTTATGTTTATATGCTTATGATCTGAAATACCTCCTGCTATGACATGATTGGCAACTGATGCAGTATTGTCTGAACATAGTTGAAATGACAGAGTGGTAGAATCTGCCCAGCTCTTAGATATAATGATCTGTCTCACTCATCTTTTCCCAAAATTCAAATCCTTCTCACCTACCTTATATGAAAATAAGGTTTCTCTATCATCTGGATAGAAGACATCCCTCCGTATGGTCACCCCAGTCAATGACTGTTAAGCAAAATGGGTGGGTGACCCCATTCTAGCCAGATGAGACAGAAAGTCATGAGGAATTACGTAGCTGAAGAAGAAACAGGGAGTCCACCACTTTGGGTCGAAATCTGAAGGCTTGGAGTGCCTAATCAGCAGGTCCCTAGCTCTTTGAGGACTGCCTGCTCAGCTAGAGAGAGGCTGTTTGTCTTGCATCCTGCAGCACCTGGTGCTCCTTTAGGCTCGGACAGTAGGTGAATGTAGAACTATTACTCAAATAGGAGAACCACAACACAAGTAAAAGTTTTTCAGAAAGAGTGTTTCTTAATCTGAACATCTTTAATTTTGGTATAACCAGCCATTTTGGGAGACTTGTTTAAATGCTGAGCAAGGTCAGAAATGCAATGAAACTTCCTAAAACAAATGTAGCAGCAAAATAACCTCAAAATAAACTGGATTTGCCAGCATAAACAGCTATAGTTTGGCAGAAACAAATCCTTTAATATTCTAAATTACTTTTTCTTAGAAAAGTAATTTCTTCATCTAATCTGAGGAGAGAACGTACCCTTGACTAATTCCCAAGTAATGCGCAGGAGATGAGTCCAAGAAGCAAAAACAACCAAACCACTAAATAAGTGACCACAACATAATTGCTATATTCCCTGTGGAGAAATTCATAGCACTGTTAAGAAGTCTGAAAGGGATTCTGTGCAAACAGAATGGTTAAAAACAGCATGAAGTAGCAAAACGAACATTCTTTGGCTCCAATTTCAATGCTGACGCAAATGATACTCTCGACTGAAGAAGCTGCTGCACCTTTCAGCCCAAGGGTTCATAAAGGGTTCATACATACTTAGAATACTTTTTGAAAGAACTAAAGATGGTGAGGGAAAGTTCAGTGTTGAACTCACCGTTACATGAGTTAGCGTAAATGAGTTAGCGTACCTCATTTAGGAAAAGGTGACTAAATAAAGCTAATATACTTAGTTGCACATGACACTCGTGGAATACTGTACATGCAAATTATTATCTCTCCTGCTGAGTTAGAAGTGAGAGACAGGAAAGTGAAGTACTCTGTCCATTCCTTTTTTCCAGTTTAGAAAATAAAAACCTACTTCCAGAGAGAGAGGAGGAAGGGGAGTAGATAAGAAAACCCTTAGCAAACTCTTGAAAAACTAATCCTTTTCACAGCTAGCTAGCTTCACCTCCTTTCTTTGGTTACAGGATAACATGTCAACTGATATTGCTCATCACGCAATCAGACTGCTGCCATTTCTGCCTATGCGTTTTGAATGGAAGTCACTTATGAGCAGCTGATTTAACATAGACCCACAGATTGACTCCACTGTAGAAGAGTGGTAAACCACAGTAAAATAAAAAGATGGGAAAGACAAAAATGTGAACCTCCCTTCTTTGAAAGTGATGCTTTGAATATACTGGGAATACTTGCACTCTTTTAGCTCAGTGTTTTTCAAACTATATAAAAACCTATTGTGCAGTTACAGAATGGATGACTTCCATGGTTCCAAAACCACGAGAGCAGCATCCCAGTCCCACGTGGTGCCCTCGAAGGCTATCAGCATTAAACAACTAATGTCTCCTCTGGCATTCATGTACACACAAATATTTCATAAGTCTGAAGTTTTCCCCTGGTTCTGTCATTTAGAGCTACTGATATGAACACATGCAACATGTCTATATTTAAATACAGTTGTTGATGTGAGGTTACAATTTATAAAGTTTAAAAAGAAGACGTTTCCATGGATTTAGAAGACCCTGCTATTAACAGGCACGAAAGAAAACTCATATTCCGCAATAACTTCAGATCAGATCTGTATGTACGCTTCCAAAAATAGATTTAAAAAAAAAAATCACGTCCCTTGTGGCAGAAGACAGCTCATTGAACTCTTTGCATCTATTAAACACATTTTCAAAAAAAGAACGTTGCAAAACTCTTTCAGTACCGCTCAGGATCAACCTGCTAGCCAAAAGAGGAATTTACTGGCACCAAGGAGAAGTCAACACTTTTCTTACAGCTGCTGCTGTCCTTTAGGTGAGTTGCATGTAGATTTCCCGCTGGTGTTATACATGTTTAGATTCCTCAAACCAGCAGAATTCATTGGAAATCATGTTTCTGTCCCAGGTGTCTGTACCTTCAAAAGATATCAAGGGTAAGGAGACCTTACCTGTTGCTGTCTCCAAGACAGGATGCAGAATTTGACTGTCTGTTTAGCTATAGATTGCATGGTCACAGAATACAGATGGACAACACCTCTTCATGAACCAGTTATTGTCACAGAAGTCACCCCTTCTGCTAGTGCTACTTAGATTTTTTTCTCTGTATAAATGCCACTGCTGCTGATTCACTGTACCACAGGAGACATATAGGATCTGAACACATTGTAGCCCAGCCAAAAGTATCACACAATCCTAACAACTCGTTCAGTAATGATGGGTAATTTTTTTTTTTTTTTTTAAATTCCTACATATTTCTAGCATGGGATCTTCAGTTCTCTTAAGACCTGTTTTGCAATGAATCGACCTTTCACTTTCTTCCCATATATTAAAAACAATGGAAGAGATGGATTTAAATAGCTAACCTAATCCAGGTAGAAACAGAATTTCCTGAAGAGAATCAAAATTTTGAAATTTAGCTTTGCCCTTTTTTATTCCTGTTTTTAAGAAAAAACGCTACTTAGCTACATAATCTCAGCTATTATCTTTTCCTATCTATGAGGTAAAAAGCAAGGAAGATACAAAAAAAGCAATTCATCTTTATGAAATACCTCAGATGGTATTGCTGTCCCTATATTCCTCTCTCACCTACCTTTCTGTCTGCTACAATTTCTAACATAAAGACTGGCTGAAAACAATGAAACTCATAATACAAACTCACAGTCCAAAAAGTGGGCCCATTAATCCTATGCCAACATCATTTAGAAGTGAGGAAAGAAAGAATAAATAAATGCTCTCAGTGATTTTTAAGAAAACAGTTACCCTTGCATACAAAGATGTCCTAAACTGGAGACTGGAAAGCTGAGATGGAAGTTATGTGAGCACTGGGGATATTCAGGTTTCCCCAGTATCCTGGTATGGCTGATGACTGAGCTGGAAAGGAAAAGATGAATGTTGCCCCTGATTAATTTAAAAACAAGTAAAAAACACTAACTGCTTGTTTGAATGGTTAGATATTTTATAAATGAGAGAAGAATTTCTGCATGCCAAAGCAAAGAGCTCTTAGCTCCCAAAGTGGAGTTTCCTGAAAAATGGACATGACATGCTTTCAGCTGTCTACATGCAGCCCTTCCTGATGTAGAAGTGTGTCACCAAAACCCCTGATAACAGTGAAGAAAAGGGCCCTCGCTTACAGAAACTGGTGTCTCCAGCAATATAATACCTTGATTGTAAAGGTATTACCTTGCTGAGCTGCACATACCTGGAAGCCACAATCCTTAAGTCTCAAACAAGTCTTTACCAACTTGGAAAGATTTGTAGGTGGATGAGAAAATCTGGTGTGGTTTGAAGTTTTTCTTGGGCTACAGTTGCCACTGCTGTGGTACAGAATAAAGCTGCTTCTATGCATATTATCTTCCAAACTGAAGAGAGCATCAATTTCTCTTCACTTTTAAGCCAAAACCAAGCAAAAACTTCAAAATTTATAAGACAGAAATTACTTCAGAAAATAACTGTCCTATAACACTGGAAAAGGAGGATCGCCATTTTCTGATCCGAGCTGCAACACTCAGTAAACATTTTGTAAATAACTTCTTTATTTTTGAGATAGTAAATGACAACACTCTGAACTGCTAGTGGAAATTGTTTGGAATTTCAAGTAGACCATTTCCATAGGCTGCATGAATGCTACATAGAAACAAGCATCCTGGAGGCCAGCGGCAGTGTTCCTTCCAAATGAGCACAGCCGCAGCTAGAGCTGAAAGCCAGGATTGCCTTCTCAAACTTAATGCTTTGAACAGATATGAGAACTGGTCTCAATACAGAACACAGCGTCAAGTCGCCCGTCCCAGGAGAGAATGAGGGAAGGAGGAAGAGAAAGCAAGCAAGCAATGAAGTGACATCAGAAAGCAACTAAAAGAAATTCCTATTTTCCCTGTGTTTTGAGACGTATTCCTCTGCTGAAGGACTTCAGTAGACCACACAAGATGTCAAGGTAGCAAAAGAGGTAAGATGTTCAGTAGCTTATATGTCAAATATATTGGCCAGACTGTACATGCACTCCAAACATCCTTTTATCTGGATCCAGTGTAAGTAACTATTCAGTCTTGCAAGGTAACAAGACAGTGACAGGACAGCACAGCTTTGCCTAGCTAGGAATCCTCCTCAGAGCAAAGAGCTTTCCTTAGTTAGTACTGAGTAGGACAAAGCCGAACGGTGAAATGCCTTTGTGTGGGACACAGGATCAAGCCCTGCTGGAATGAAAGTATCAGCCCTTACGATGACAAATTCCAGTCAGCGCAGTCATTAGAATAATCAGAAGCTGTGTCCCTCTCTGATCTTGTGCACCAAGGGTAACAATTCTGTTCATTATGGCCATGGCAGACAGCTTCCCAACACCTGAGCAAGAATGCACACAGACTATAGTTCTGCACTATGATCAGAAACACGAGAAGCAGGTTTCCAAAAGTGAAACAAGAAAGGGGAAGAAGAAGGAGGAACAAAGAAATACATAAGAGACCCAGTGTTTCCCAATAGGAAAATATGAGCTAAGACAAGGATAGCCTTTACATAAATTCCGAAATGATGCATAAACAAGAGGGAAACAGGGAGCTGAAACAATGAAGATGGATCAGATCACTTGAATTCAGAAAGCTTGCTTTTCAAGTCTCCAATTTACTTTTAAATTGTCTTACTTCTTAGTGCATTAAGATCAATTGTTTGAACAAAGAGTTCTTGCTGAGCTTTAAAAGTAAGACAGAAGAAAAGATACCATGTAATGTTTCAAATTTACATTAAAGTCTATGCACTATTATCTTCTTATTATCTCCTAAAGATTTTTCCAGGCATTTAATTAACATATGACAAGATACCCAAGTTAGTAAGAAAAAAAGTCACCATTTAGTGCACTATCTATAGCCTCTCAGAAGTTTGTTTCCCATTGTTTTCCCTTCTAATGCACTACCTAGTGAACTTCTATTATGCTATTTTAATAGTGAGGCTCTGTCACAGAAATAAAAGGAATAAAGTCCTCCAGGTACCTACAATTCATTTTCTAATTTGACTCCAGAACAAGTGTCTTTCAAAGTCAGTGAAACATAGGTAAAGTTTAGAAAAAAATTGACCAAAGACTCTGCTACTGCAAAGCAAGCTGGTATTAGCATGCCTTTAGGAGGTCTCACTGGGAGCTTGACCCCAGAGAAACCCATGGGAAGCATTAATTTTAAACGAACGTAAAGCAGTCTCAGAACATCTCTAGAAAGGTGGTGGAGCAATTGCCAGAGCCCCAGGGGGGCCACGAGCTGCGCATGGGTCCGTCAGAGCAGGGTCCAGCAGCCCGTCCCGTCCCCCACCCCACCAGGAGCAGTGCACTGGGGGCACCGGGGCAGCCCCAGCCCAGGCACTGGGCAGCTCCCTAGGGACATGCCCATGGCCAGGCAGGGCTGTGGGGAGCTGAAGCCTGGCCCTGCTGTGGCCTCGCTGCGGCAGGTGCTGATGGCCCTGGGCTGATGTGGGGTCCTGGGCCTGGGTGGGACGAGGGACAGTCAGGGCTGGTGGTGCCCCTAGGATATTCTTTTCCCTGACAACAAACACTTCCAGGCCCTGATCTCAGGGGTCCTCTGTCTTTTCTGCACATTCTCTGGACACAGTCCACTGGCCTGTCCCACTTTCAGCATGTCCCACGTCTGCCAAAAAAACTACCCTTGAACAAATGGCTTCATGCTTACATTTTTTGCATCCCTTTGCTACCAAAATCATGCAGCCATTGGTGCTGCTGATTTGAGGGAGATCTGTTCGTTCTGCTTCACTAACATGGCAGAAAAAGCCTGCAGCAAGTAGAAAAAAAAAAGACTTAAGGATGAAAAGACGTTTGAAGCAAATTGTCCCCTCAAACACGAGTTTCTGTGAGCCCATATCTAGTACCTTTCACAGTATAAAATCTGTTTGTTTGCTTGTTTGTTTTTCCTTGACAAAGTGCTTCTCACAGCATTTGCCAGCCACTCAGCTCAGCAGTCACAGAATCACAGACTGGCTGAGGTGGGAAGGAATCTCTGGAGATCACCTATGTCCACCACCCCCTCACTCAAGGAGGGTCAGTCACAGCAGATTGCTCGGGGCCATGTCCAGTTGGGTTTTGCATATCTGCAAGGATGGAGACTCCACAACCTCTCTGGACAACCTGCACCAGTGTTCAGTCACCCTTAAATTTAAGGATTATTTTACTTATGTTTAAACGTTAGTTCCTGTGTTTCAGCTTGTGCCCATTGCCTCTTGTCCTGTTGCTGGGCACCACTGAGAAGTACCTGTCTCTGTCTTCTTTATGCCCCCCGTCAAGTTATGCATAAACACTGATCAGAGCTCCCTGAGCCTTCTCTCTGCAGGGTGAACAGTCCCAGCTCTCTCAGCTTCTCCTCATATAACAGATGTTCCAGTTCCTTAATCATCTTCATGGCATGGCCCTTTGCTGACCTCACCCCAGTATGTCCATGTGTCTCTTGTATAGAGGAGCCCAGAACCAGACCAAGCACTCCTGGTGGTGCTCACCAGTATGGAGAAGAAAGGAAGGATCACCTCCCTCAGCCTGCTGGTAATGCACTCCCTGATGATGCCCAGGATGATGTTGGCCTTCTTTGCCACAAGGACACCTTGCTGACTCATATCTAACTTCCTGTCACCAGAAACCCCAGGCCCACTTCAGCAAAGCTGTTTTCCAGCCAGTCAGCTCCCAACATGTGCTGGTACATGGGGCTATATTTCCCCAGGCTCAAGATTTTTGCATTTCCCTTTATTGAACTTCATGAACTTCCTGTCAGCCAATAGAAATTTCAACCAATGTCTCCAGCCTGCCTGAATGGCAGCACAGCCATCTGGTACAACAACCACTCCTCCCAGATTTGTATCATCTGCAAACTTGCTGAGGATGCACTCTGTTCCATCATCCAGGTCATTAATGAAGACGTTAAATAGTACTGGCCCCAGTGTCAATCCCAGGGTACACCAAATGACTGGCCTTCAGCTGGATATTGTGCCACTGGTCACAACCATTCAAGCCCAGCAATTCAGCCATTCCTCAGTCCATCTCACTGTCCACTTATCTAGTACTTCATCAACTTGTTAATGAGGATATTACAAGAGAGTTCCAAAAGCCCTGCTAAAATCAAGATAAATATCATCCACTGCTCTCCCCGCATCCACTGAGCCAGTCATCTCATCATAGAAGGTTATTAGGCTGGACAAGCATGATTTCCCATCCATAAACCCATGGTGACTACTCCCAGGTCACCTTCTTGTCCTTAATACATTTGGAAATGGCATCCAGGAAGCTATGCTCTTGGAACGCTCTTTCCCATTTCACCCCTGCCTAGAGAGCTGGCTCACTACTAGGCTGTCTTGCATCTTCTGTGGGAGTGTGAATGTTTGCTGCCTCACCAAGTGTTTGCAAGAACTCATAAATGTTCTGTTCTCCACCCTTTTCACCTAGAATGAGACAGACAACACTTTTTCCAGTCACACCAGCCAACTTTGCATTAAACTCAGAAGCAACAAGTACTTTGAACAGCACTCCCTAGAGAACAACATGTTCAGTTCTCTCTTCTTGGTGGAGAAGGGGAAATCTGAATGTCCCCTACCTTGCCAGAACACCTTTCAGTCTCTTGCTTCTTGAAAAGGCAAGAAAGAAAGAGCAGTCAGACAAACCTGACTTGCCAGGAGGAATAAGGGGACAAATCTTATCAGAAAAGACCAAAGACTGATAACAGAAACTTGGGAGGCACAGCCAAATGGTTCTAGACTCAAACTTAGTGCTGTTTTCCCTAGATACAATTCTACGAGATTCTGCTTTCCTGTACATGACAGTGTCTACAGCTGCCTCGGGAAAGGGACAAACTGCCTACTTCAACACTCAAAATAAGAACAGTACTGTTTGTGGATTTCTTGTCAACCTTGAGAAATCTTTGACCTCACTTTTCATATATATATGAAAAGTCATTCAGTGAGAGACCATATTAATCCATTTATTAATCTTGAAATGCTTTACAGGATTGGGGACCACTGACTGGGTCACGGGATCCAGGAGTCACAAAGAGGTCCTTTGATCTGTCTAGCATGTAAGAAACCTCAGAGAAGCCCTGGCCAGGCTGGTCCTAGATATCAGGCTGTAGGCTAGACCCTTAGAAGGGGCAGAGAGGGAGCAGGTGAGCAAAGAGAGAACAAAAGATCCACCCTCCACTGTTTTCTTAAAATGCATTTTTCATCTTTCAAAAGGTAAGTGCTACATA
>VXAL01015498.1:160160-186702 GCA_013399475.1 Chauna torquata
CAGACACTACTTTTATAACTGATCTGACTTCTTATTTTAAAAGATCTGTCATCAGATTACAATGATTTGTTGAAACCAAAGCCCTCTGCAAGAAAGACCCAAACCATTCATCAGGCAGGTTTATTGGATTCAGGTTGAACTCTATTGTTAAAAGCAACATGAAGACATTTCTATCCTCCTTAGAGTACCCATCCTCCTCTCAAAGATAAAAATCTCACAAGATAGAAAAGATCCAGGTGAGTGTCTGACATACCTGTTGGATCTTACATTGTCAATGCAAGTACACGAGCCACTAAGATAGCCAATCTAAAGCATTATTACCCTCCATCTCAATTTATCACAAAAACTGGCCATAGGTTTGCCTCATCATTGCAGATCAAACCAGTATAAGAACCTGGCTTTCCTGCTCAGCAGCCTTTGCATGAAGCTCCCTTCTTTGTAGCGCTGTGAACATTTTTTTCAAGAGTCTGATATCTGACAGATCTTAAAGCATTTAGCACTGTAATAGCTAAGCAGTAAGAAGGAAAGGTATTAGGGATTTTTTTTTGAAAAAGAAGAATTGTGAATTAAAAAAAAAAAGTCAAACCTCAGATATTCTTAGCAGCTTCAGAGGAGGTACATAAAACTTTTTTCCGTTCTTGCAGTGGCACATAAGCCCTCTTTCCGGTATCTGTCAGAAAGACATGCACACTATACTGCTCAAACTAGCAATAAGTGAAGACTGCCTTTTTTTTTTTTTCCCCTCCTCTTCTCAACCCCCCTACTGCTTCCTTCATTCTGTATGTTTAAGCATTATCCATTTATGTTACTCTATAAACATTTGTTTGTGTATGTGTGCCTCTCTCCATGTACCACAGGATGGCAGCAAATGTTAGAAGATTAAAAAAAAAAAAGCTGAGAGAAAAAAAAACACGAGTATTACAATTGATTTTTATATATATTATTGTTACGTAAAATGAAGGGACTACTTCCTGAACTGTAATCCAAGTTCTACAATGCATAGACACAGATGTGCATCCTCAGGCTCATAAAATTAGTAATGCTTGAATCCATCCATGCCATAGCAGCTCAAAGGCATTAAAAAATTATTGTGATGGCATCCCATATCATTTGTTTCCCTTTAACAACAAGTAACTTTGGAATTAACGAGATGTTTAGTTTGATTCAAAGTAAATAATATTCAGCAACATTGACATGAAGAACAAATTCGTGTGGAATGACAGTAAATCATAATTGAGGAGGACTGTACCACTTAAATGTGTTAATATTGAAAAGGTGTCCAAAAAATTAAACCAAAGAAAAAATAAAATTCAAAATTCATTTCAATAGAGAAATACTCTTCCTGTTTTTGGATACATTAAAAATTTATGTAAAATATTTTAAGTAGATGGGTTCATTTGTTTGAGGGCATTTGCCACAGGCAAATTAAAAGACATTGCTTATTTCAAAAATTAAGTGAATTGTACATCTATCTTGCATGGAGTTCACAATTGGTGCCCCACCCCTCCACCCTCTTTTTTTTTTTTTTTTTTTTAAAAAGCTTTCTGAGTAATGAGGAGCTTAAACAGAAGACAACAGAAAATAAAATAAAGTACGTGGAAAAAGCATCAAACAATTTCATGGCAGCTTTTTCAACTTTTCATGTGAGCTGTAGATGTCAAAAGCTGGGATTTCAAAGTCTANGGGATAGGGTTTTTATGTATTTTTTGCAGAGCCACCTTTAACTGAAAGTTATCAAGTAGTTTCACAGGGACTTGTTCATAAAGTTTCTAGTGATGAACAGCTTTATGAAGGGATGCTCCCATCATGCAACTTCTCTCTGAGCCTTCAAGCAGTTTAAAAATTTTATGATAAATTTAGATGAAGTATTTATTTTTAATTCATACTACATCTGCTTCTGCTCATAAATTTTTCCAGTTACTTCTTACCTCACCACTTTGCTTCTCTGTCCAATGCCAAACTAATCTAGAGACATGCTAGCGCAGCTGGTAGATCATCAATATTTTGAAGCTGTAGGCTATGTCAATTGTTAGCAATGTCCCCCTTGCCAAAAAGATCAACCAACCCCCATTACCTTTGAAAAAGCCATAACTGGCACAGCTCTGTTTGCTTTCAGGACCCCAGGTAGTCAAACTTGGGATATTTGCACTGTATTGGCTAGACTTGACTCTCCCTTCTGACTGCTATTGAGTGTCCCCATAGTAAAGGGTGACAAACTGCATGATTATAATTACCCCATTCTGGACACAGATCTGATGCACACAGAAAAAGTGATGCCTGGATGTTAAGGGCAGTTGTGTTTCTCTGCTCTGTCTGCCTGTGTTACAGCTGTGGCCTTTTCCCTCAGAAACCATGGGACGACCATTGTACATCTCTGTTCTTCCGATCTGCTGCTAACTCCCAGCCATTCAGTGAGGCAACTATAAGGGCACAGCTACTAGCGAAGTCAGTACAGTATTTCTTCCCTTCAGGCCACTATCATCCACAGATATGATTAAGGACCTGGAAAATAAACGTTTTCTATAGTCTTCTGCAACCTTCTTGCTGTAAAAATAGATTGTAACCATGCTTATGTCATGTTGTTGCTCAGCAACCTTCCCCCCCCCCTTAATCTCCCTGTTCTCTAATATCTTATTGGTCTTCACAGGGATCAGTCTGCAAACTATGACTCACTAGTCAGAAACAGCACTGTCTGCTAAGCTTGCAGGACATTCTGCCCTCCAATGATTACATAGGCTTAGTGAGATGTACCTTATAGAGTAACCAGAGACAGGACGTTGACCTAGGGGAAAAAAGGCTAATCAAAAACATGAAGGATAGGGAAAGAAGTTGAAGCGAAGAAAAAAAATGGTCCTCTCTCTTGAGGAAGCTTAATAAATAAATAAATAAAAATTAGAAGTCTAATCCTTTCCCCTTCTGTTAAGGTCAGCTAAGAGGAATCAATGACCTTATCACAGTATCTCCTTTTCTCTGATGAGCTCTGAAGAAGGATCTTCCTTAGACAGAAGAATAAGGACTGACAGGCAAAACAGCAAGGACTCATAGCTTTCATAGCACCTGAAAAATTTATTGCTTGAGACAAAATGACAGGAAGATGAAAACTGGTAAGCACAGCTTTTGCACACACAGTCATTTGTGTGAATGGACTCAGCAGATGAGCATCCAACAGAGCAGTGACAGACACCAAAGAGTAAAGCCTAGATCCATAGAGCTATTGGAGAGGGACTCAAGTGCTTGAACTTAGGTATGTAGGAGCATTTTAGCAGTTTTAAGTTATTCATCTTGGCTTTCAGCTCCTGCCCTAGCAGAGGGTGGGTCTCCGATAAACCCTGCATCACATCTGTCATCTCCTTGCCAATGTCTCAGATACTACAGAGCATCTAAAATATGCATGCCTGTTCTTTGGTCCCTAAATCACTCCTCAAATGTCTGATTTCTATCCAGATATTTTAACCATCATTGATTTTAATGAATACTGGGAAAAAAATATCCTTCCAAGAATCCGTGTTCGACATTACCTCAGATATCTGCATTTAAGTACCTGACAAAGCGGTATCTTGCATCTATGATGTTCTTAGTTTGTTATATCATGACTCCACCTTCACATGCAGTTCTGATCAGTGTCCAGCAATGAAAGCTTGTCCTGATCTATTGGTCCTTACTGTTCACCGAGTTAATTAGAAAACTAAGAAATATCTACTTGAAATCATCTCTAAATAAACAAAACCAAAGTCTGGACCAAGATTTTCTACCTTCTTTTTGAAGGTTTAATCCTTTCCAGTGAGCCTGGTGACTAATCTGCCATTTCATCTCTCTGCTAACCTCACAACATCTCAGTTGACTTGAGGTCACAACTAAGAGATTACCTGACAGTGGTTGGGTTAGCCAGCACCTTCCGAAGCTGACTGGAGTGCTGCCAATATCAACCTTTATGGGCAGAATCAATAGTGAGATAGTTACTGAAGTACCTTTACATTTCCAGATTAAAGACTCCTCAGAAAAACATATATAAAACACTGAGGGCGAAATCTTGATTTAAGTCCATTTAAGTTAGCAGTGGCTTAAGCCACTACTAGTGAAACACTGCAATAGTCCACACCAACTTCTCAATATACAGGAATATATCCTGTATATAAAACTTACATCAATATACATCATCTAATTTTGCTGTGCATATATTATGAGTTGATCCAGAGTGAAGTGACAGTACATGTAAACTTCAGTAAGTACAATGAGCACATAAAATTTAACCAAATGCAAAGTCATGAGCTATTCTAAATTACTTTCTTCCACACTACATCAGAAATTTAATTTCACCATTTTACAGTGAAATAAATACAAAATCTCACTGTAAAATGATAGGTTTTGTTCAACAGCATTAGCAAGGATTAATAAATAATATTAACAATAATAAACCTTCTCATACAGCTAATGAGCTAAAGATGACAGATTCAATCAGCTACTCTGACCTCTTCAGCTATTGAATGCAATAACAAAAGCAAATCTAGATTTGGTTTTGGTGAGCAGTAACGCCATTATTGAAAATCTGGATGTAGAGTATGACCTTGGGCAGAAGGATCACAAGAGCTCCCTGTTTAAATTAACTGGAAATATAAAGAAAGCAACTCTGCAACAGATTTCTACAAGGAAAACAGATAGCTTTGATAAACTCTATTAGTAAAATCAGATGGATTGAGGATGTCAGGGACTTGACTGTAAAGTAGGTCTGGAATTTCTCCAAGTCAGAGGTGCCTAGGGTATAAATACTGAAATTATATTTTCAGTAATTAGGAAGACTTGTATTAAGAGGCATCATATCTAGTGGATGAATGAAGGAAGATACTAAGAATAAGTGGAGAGCCTACAAAGGAATAGAAAAGAGGATAAAATGGCAAGGAATGCAATCTTCTTAACACCAGAGATCAAGAAGGGCAAGGATGAGTGAAAGTTATCAAAAATCAAGCCAAGATATATTTTGCTATGTATTGGAAGGGGAAGAGAAAGGGAAAGGGAAAAAGTTATTTTGCTATATAAATAAGAGAATAAAGACAGAAAAAAAAGGGGCACATTGCAGTTGGCACAGTGCAAAAACTAATACAGATATGATCTCAAATCTAAGTGAATGCTTTGTCTGAGTTACCAATAAGGATGATAATGAAGATGTCTATTATAGCAGGATGACTAAAGAGAATGAAGATATGGAAACAAATTTTGCAAGCAAGTCAAAAACTCAGTGTAGTTACAGATGTGTGAGTGGGTGGCAGGGAAAGAGACAGGTAACCATGCTAGGACTCTGAAAGAACCAAAAGCTAAAACTGCTGCTTCAGCTCCACACGTTCCTAATGAAGTCAAACATGGGAAAATCTCAGCTGAAGAACAGAAGACGTAGAACCTCTGTTTCAGAAGGGTGGCAGGGAAAAAGAACCCAAGAAGCCATAGGATTCTTATTTGCATGCAAAGCTTTACAACAGATCTCAAAACAAAAGATAAATGAAGACATGGAGCCGAACAGAAAGAGGATAAGGATAGACTGTGCTAGTCTAACTTGACAGACCTTTTTATAAGCAACTTTCCAGGGAAAAAAAGAACAACAAAACAAAAACAGAAGTGGTACTTCTCATCTACTTGAGAAGTGTTTGATACAATGTCACATAGGAAATAATTCATTAATGGAAGAACATGTCTGCTGGAGGTATTAAAAAGGTGGAGAAATAGCTAGCAACAAATCATGCTGAAAAGCACTACTGTGTAGCGATTGTGTTCCTCACAGGTTGGCCCTAATATTTTCACTAAAGACCTCAGTACAAAGCAGCAGGGAGTCCTTACGAAAACGTACAGAAATAGCAAGAAAAAAAACACCTGAACAAATTGAGAACCCTCCCTTACATACAATCTCAATAAAGCCACGCAGGCATGGGACATAACCCCATAGAAACAGCAACAGGTGCTGCGGGGCATAAGCTCTCATTGCCGTCTGTGAACTTCTCAGCAAGAAGCATTCCCTGAAGCTTTTTCCCCACAGACGACAAACTTCAGCATTTCCTCCCTACAAATCCGTACCATTGCGCTGACTGGCATAAGCCTCTATGCACGCACAGGTGCTGCCAGTAGGACTGAACAAAAGATCTGAGCAGGTAACTGGAAGAAAAATACCACAGAAAACAAATACTGAAGAAATGCTGAAGGCAGCATATAACAAGCATGTCTCCATTCCTGCTACCATAAAATGAAGGGTTCATTTTCCAGCTATTTACATGGTTACAAAACAAAGCTACAGTTTACAGCTGGAGACTTTCAGAGTGATTCAAACTATGTAAAAGGATCCAGCAAAATAATTTCAGGAGCTGTCTGATGATTTAAGCCAACTGAAGTGCCACACACTTCATTAAAATTACCTTCACAGGATCTGGAACTATTTTAAGAGGCAGCAGAGTCTTTTAGTTAGTAAAACATTCTGCTCTTTTTTTTTTTTTCCCCCCAAAGGTTTATTTCCACTAAGTGTCTTGAGTTAAATATATGCCTTTCCCCTGACTGTTTCAGATTAAATAACAAAGCACATTTATTAAGAAAAAAAAAAAAAAAACTTGGGGGGGTGGTATCTGAAGAGGCCTTTTTCCAACTGTCAACATTTTGAAGCTGAGTAATAATGCAGCCTTGAGGTTGCCATGGGAACACGTTTCATTTCCTAGGTGACAGCGACTGTATGTCGTCACCAGTGCACCGTGCCAGCTCTGGAAATATGTCAGGCTTCCTCCGGGTGCCGGCATCCCCATGCTTCCTGCTCCCATCCCAGGAGGAGGGGTGCCTCTGACGCGGCCTCCATGGGACCGGCCGCGCAACCCACGCAGCCCTCGGCGTCCTGAGGAGCACCGCCTGGCTTGGCTAGAGCGGGTGTCGGCCCCTAGAAATGTTGATTCGAGGCCCCTCACGAAGAGCAAAGCCGCCTCTCCCTTCCGTCGGTGGTTCCATCGCCTAGCTGACCTCGCACACGCGTGTCTTCTGGCTCATTTTTGCATGGCCCTCGATAAGCCCCATCAGCAGGGCTTCTACAGAAACCTCAGAAAGCCCCGGGTCAAGGTCCTAACGGACACGTTATTTAAATCGATTCTTTCTGAATCACCCATACTAATAACCAACCTTTAAAAATAACTGCAGAGCTCAAAGATTAGTTACACTACGATGGTTTTTAAGCTGAAGCCTGTGGTTATGTGAGTGAAGGGCCCTCTTGCAGCACATACGTTCCCCAGCACAACTGCAAGGCCACCAGCTGCACAGTACGGCCAGCAGGATCCATTTGCCTGTGAAAACTAGAGAGGGCAAATAGAGTAGAATAACTTCTCCATAACAGCTCCTCAGCGCTCATGCATGAGGCCAAAATAAGCAACTCTGATTCAGTAAGAATTATTCTGCTCTGGAAGCAGAGTGATTATTTTATTCTGGGATAATTACTCCATTTCCAAAATGAAATAATTGTTACAGAATAAAATCATTTTTATTTTGGAATATTTCATCCACGTGTGGGAGTTACTCTGGAACAGCTAAATTATACCCTAATAGCTAGAAGAGAACAATCCTGCCAGTCAATTTTCTTCATACAGGCAAATCCTTAAACCGTGGTGCCACTAGAAGGCACAGAACAGAACATCTCATTGCAGAACTGGAGATCTCTACTGTTTCACTTCCAGAAGAATCCACACTGATTCACAAGAACAATGGCTCATAGCTCTCCTAAATCATCTATACAAGAGTCACTGAAGGAAGTCACAAGTACATCAAGGGATTTCCAAATCATGCTACAAGTAATACTGCTGACAGACACACCTCAGCACAGGATATGCCAGTACTACTGATGCTGTCGAATGCCTTCTCCTCTACACACACGGTCAGAAATTGCTGCCAAGGTCTACACCAGAATAAATCTGCCCGCAGAGGTAAACGTTGGTAGCAGTATGCTGTGCCAGCACCTGACTTCTGAAGGAACTGGGGGCATGCCCTGGACTCTGCATCCATTACCTGCTCTAGATAATTAGCTTAGCTGGCAGTACAATTTAAAACCCTTTACTCGAATACACATTCAGAATCTCTTTTGACTTTGCCCAGTATTTTCTAACATAACCTACTCTTACGAGACTAAGAAAGGAGTTCAGTTTTAGCACCATTTTTGCATTGCAAAATTTTATAATTGGGCATTAAACTAGGCAAAGAAGTCAGGAGGCTCAAAAGTTTAGGTTCCCACAGCAACAGTAATTCAGCCATATTTAAGGTATATAGCAGAGCATAAATTAACAGTTATTGAAAATGCTGCATATGTGCAATGTGGCCATATTAACATTGCTATGGGAACCTTAACTTTTGAATAGATAAGCATTCTACCAAAATAAAAACTATACAAGAGAAATAATCATTACAGATTTTGCTGGAAAAGACTACAGCTAATTCCTCATCTGCAATGTGTTTAGGCTGAGCATAAGGACTCTAAAGCCTCAGAAATCCAAGCAGGTGGAAGGATCATCACTAAAAGCACTGAGTGCCAGGGCCATAATCACGGCTGTCACAGTATGTAAAATTATTCTAGAAATCACAACAGAGAAAAGAAGCAGCCCATGTACAACTATCACCTTTTCCTCTTTTCCTCTCAGATTTTTGATACGCTAAATATTTTGGAAGAACAGACTTTAAATTTGCTACTGGCTTTAGTCTTTTTCCAGCATATTTCAATTAAAAAATAAATTAAAAAAAAATCAAGCTGTGCTTTTGTATATATTAATTTAGTAGCAGCAAGACTGGATTGTCTTTCTCATATTATTCTAACTAAACCCAAAGATTTTTTCAGAAAAGCTTGATTTGAGCAGGCCTTTGGGGATGGAACTTTTCATATTTTTAAATGAACCCAGTGACAGCAGGGCTGCTAAAAGGTCTTACTCTCCAGTGGACTGGATGTTTCTTGGGAGTAAAGAAGCAGCATTCTGCTTCTGGTTCTATCATTCCCTCTGATTTTCCATGCTGCATGATCTTGGGCAAGCAGAGCTCTCTTCCCTACACTTCAGTTCCTTGATCTGTGAAACAGGAATAATGACACCCACCCTCCTTTTTATCCACAGGTCTAGTGCTTTAACTAAGTATATCTCTCTCCTGTTTAAAACAACAACAAAATCTTTAAGGCAGTCCTTTCACAATATTTGAACAGAATTCCAACAGCATCTACAACAATGGTTCCGCAAAGAATTCTGCCAACTTACCACCTGTGGAAAGAGAAACAAAATAAAAGCTCCTTTCTGCTGCTTTTGTTGCTGTGTGGTATATATGGTCAGTCCCATCCAAAATCCTGTTGAACATGTTTCTTCTCCAGAGTGACCACAAGATCACCAAATACTGTGAACCAGCAAACAGAGCAAGTTCCAGAGTCCTGGAATTGTAAATACAAGATAAATAGCGTTCTCCAATTTGAGTCAGTGTGACAAGTCTTCTCTCTGATATCCTGGCATGCACACTTGGAATTGTACTGACATCAGCAGGATTTCCTTGCTCGTAGGAAAAGCAGGACATTGGCTCCGAAACGAGCCACACAGTTCAAAGAGATTCTAATCTAAATTATTTGAGGCGACCCTGATTTTTTGGCATTTATAGCATAGTCTTTATGAAGATTATACGGGTATATCATTTGAACATGTTTTCTGTGTATCAGTAAGATTTTACTCAGGTTATAAACTTGCTTTTCCCTAGAGTGATTTAGAAAAAAAAGAAAACAAGCTAACATGACAATATTGGTCAGAATAGCGCTGCCTTTTACGGAGACAGAGACACATGCTTAAAACAGGTAGTGACATCCCTCACTACTAAATGGGAGACAGAGACAGAAAATTTTGCACAAATGAGTTTCTCACAGCAAACAGCCACTTTACTATTTTGTCAAAATGGAAGAGTTTATGCTCCTTTATGCCAAAACACACTGATGCCATATATTCTTCCTCCAAACTCTCACAGGCAGAGTACTGTATTTGCTAGACTGGAAGAAATGGGACTGCTATGAATGCAGTTTGTGAAACGGAAAGTCTAGGTGGAAGAATTGTATCTTCAAACCCTAGTTATGAGTTAGCCTGAGACAAAGAGAAAGCACTGGTTTATTTGAAACTGTTGCCATTTCAAGATGTTTGCAAATACCCTTCTGTGAATTACAAAGTGATTCGATAACCAGCTGCTTTCTGCATTTAGACATCCCTCATAAATGGTAACCTGCACATATTTCAGCCTCCATACCTATGACCAGTACACCGACAGCAGCCTTTCTCTATAGCCAGCACCCTCAGTGTCCCTGCTTGCCTTGACCCCAGCCCAGCCTCACAGTGCGAGGGACACTACTACTTGGACAGCCCCTATTGCTGTCTGATTCCCTCCTGAGACAGCTCTGCTCCTAACTGCTCCTCCTACATGGGTGATCCCTACATCCTCAGAAATTGTATTGTTGCAGCTCTGTCCTTTTCCTTCAGAGGTTATATCAGCTATGATTATGCCCAGTGTTTGTTTACTCAGCCCATGGACTGAGAAAAAAGGCATCACATTTGCTAGTAACACTGGTAAATAACTTCAGTTACCCTTAAGTTATTTAAACAACCCTGAAGTTACATTTCGTTCATCAGCAGATATTAAGTGAGCTCTTTCAGGCGTGCAGGTGGTAATTTTTTGAACAAATGCTTCCCCATCTCATACTTAACTCTGATATATTGGTAACATCCCTAGACTTAAAGTCTCACATTTACAACAGACAAGAATTATTTAGCTCGGTTTTCTCGGACAACAATGGGAGTCACTGACGAAGATCCTTCCATGCACTCTGTGTTTGTACGACAATACCCATCAGTTTGCCACAGTTTTATAACATTGCCTACTGATACCACTTCCACCGTTCCCGTGTGTTTTCAGCGACGACTCCTGCTCTCCACTATCACTCCGTTCTCACAGGTACCTTCCGATCCCACCACATGTAAAGCACTTTTCTCTTCTGGCTGACATATTCTGGGAAGTGTAGAGTAACAACACCCTCCTACTAGTCTACAAGTTCCCACTTCAGCATCCAGTGCTAGTATGACCTACATGTGATTCTAAAAAATGAAGACTACTTAGTAAATCTCTTCCAGATTCTAGCACTAATCCAGTACCACCCTCTGTCCTACATACAACATTGCATTTTTGGTAAAAATGACTTTCCATTAGCTCTTGCTACCTCAAATAACCACCTTATAGCTTTCAAACATTTAAAATAGATGGACAACCTCATTTTTTCTCTTGCCCTTAATTTTCTTTTTTCCTTTCAACCCTATCCCTTGCTAAATGCAAGCCAAAAATAGTTCATGACTGTTTCACGCTATTCTCCCTCTCAATGGCATAATATAGTAAGTGTCAGAGCACTGTTAGCGAGGCAGATTATATATGCAAACATAGTGTTCCATTGGCTAGATGCAGATGGGTTTGATTTTTAACCTGATGCCTTGTCTGAAAGCCACATATCCTGTATGCAAACCTTTCTGTTCATTTGTTTTATTGAGCACCCAAACTCATGACACTCTAAAATGTTAGTAAAAAAAAATTTGTTTTTGAAATGTGAATGATGTTAAGCTTTGCCTAGATAGTACTAAGTGCAAAATGATACATATCTTAGTATACACAGGTTCTAACAAGCATTGGAAAACTGGAAAAATCCACGTCATTTCATAGGTTACTCAGTGCAGGCTTGTTTCCCTTCAGCTCTCATTCCGTATTGCTTCATAGTGCTCCTACCACAGTAGCATACTGTTCTAAAACACTTCAGAGTAAATAGCAAGGATTGCATAAAGTCCAGGCAAAGTTTCCATTCTACATATCATTGAACTGTATGTTTCTTCTATAGGCAGAGGTATCTAGCCTCCTTTTTATTTTGTTGTCAATGTCAAAGATGGCGAACATGGAAGTCATGTTTCTTTACCTCCTGATGTAATTTTGTATCAGCCAACAACAAATTCCAAAATGCAGTGCACAACTGGAACCAGTCCCAGAAGGCTCTTAAATCACTCAGAATTCCAGACAACAGACAGAATCACTGACACATTCAGGATAGCCTCATTAATGTCTGGTATCCAACTTTCTTCGTTCTCAAGCTCCAGAGGTAAAGGAAAGAGAACACTGGAAATTCTCTGAAGACCTGAACAGTTATCCACAATCTGGCTGTTACATGATCCAAGTCTCAAATAAAGCTTACAAAATGTGCAGGAACAAGCTAATGAGAGATTTTCCTTGAAGAATTAAATTATTTTTACATCATTCAAGATGTTTTCTGTCATCTAAAAGTAACACCACATTTCTCGCGTATACTGTCCCAAGAACAAAATTTACTTTCCCATCTATTTCCCTTACTATTGTGGTTGGTTCTTGTAACTGTGAAAGAGTAATTAAACAAAGAGGACATGAATAAATCCACACAACTCCAAACATGATGTACCATCACTGACCAAAGCCAGTCCTAACATCTGCTACAAACCAAATCATGGCAGCTTGGCAGCAGCATACCACTAAATTTATTAAAATCTATTTCTGCTTTAAAATGAACTACACTACCTATCATATCTCAGACAGCTAGGCTGGCAGACCTGTATCTGTTACACATCTACTTGACGAGAAAAGGACCAGAAAGAAACTTCAAATATGACCTTGCTCTCTGCATTATTAAATTTTATCCCATTTCTACTGTTATTGAAGCCCTCAAGATAGTTCATTTATCTCTGTGTGATAGCCTAGCCCTCCTCTGTATTTACAGTGCTTCTCAACTTTGTGCCATCATCCAATTTCATCATTACTCATGATTTTTGTGCCTGAGGTCAATATAAAAAAAATTACACACCAGAGGCCCAAGACCAATCCTCAAGGAATTCCAGTAGTAGATCCCCAGCAAGGACTTACGCTTCCTTCATCATTGTCTGCTGCCTTCACAACTTTACTGAGATCCTTGTGTATCATATAATATCTGTTTCTTCCCATTTCCTTCTGGCTAACCAAAAGTTCTCTATGTGGTACTGTACTAAAACTTCTACTTTACTGCCTTTGGAGACAGCAGCAACGTTTTCCTCTCCATTCCGTGTGTTTAGATATCCACCTAGCCACAGAGCAACAGACCAAGACCAAGTTGCTGGTTCCCCCAGCAAAAGCACTACCTTTCTGGCGGAGGGCTCGACCACGTGCAAATGTTCCCTTCACTGAAGGGCTCACATGTCACTGTGCACAGCCACAGAGGGTGACTGCTGTGAACTGGGTGAGCAGATGAGGGGAAGCATCCCCAAGTACGGCACCCAGCAAAACTCCATTTGCTAGCAATAGCTGCCACCTTCCTCCCGCCTCACCAAACCCATCTTCTTCTCCTGTGGGGAATGCCACTGCACGGCAGTGGTGAGCAGCCCTCACTACATGAGAGGTGCAAAGTGTGATTATTTCCCTCCTCCCTACCAAAAAAAAAAAAAAAACCCACAACCTAAACCTGTAAAGCAGCAGCAACTCAAGTCTGCTCAGCATGAGATGACATCAGCTCCAGGTAAGGTTTAGTTAATACACAGTATAAAGCCAGCCACCAGTAAGCCAAAAACATCTAACCAACAAACAGCTGATCCTGCCCAAGCTGACAGTAAACAGAGGGGTTGCTTTCAGCTCTTGTGGGTGCAAGGCAGGATCAAGCCCCCAGACTGCAATGTGAAAACAGACAGACAGTTGTTTTTAATTATTTACCCATTCTAATCTTCTTTATTGAAAACATTTTAAGGATTAGAATATATGACATTGACCTAGCCATGAACTACAACAAGAGTAGATTACTCACTACAGTTACATTTTCACTGCCAATGTCATTTTCAGAATCTTTTCATTTTATGAAATGTTTGGGAGTTTTTACCAAACCAAAAGAGAATTTTCCACATCCATCCCATAAAAATGATTGCTTGTAATAAGGATAAGCAGTCTTACCTTGCATGACTTTCCACAAAACAAACAAATGTCTCAAAACACCAGTTTTGCAAAATGTTTTGTTACAAACAAAACAGAAACAGAAAACTACTGGCCAAACACACAGAATACAAAGACAAACCTACCCACCTTACAAAGATCTTTCCATATGTTTGTTTAATACTTGGAGTATGAAGGCATCCCTCTTCCGATTACGCTGAAGTAACAGTCACAGACTCCAAGCAAACAGGCAGCATTGCTCAAAAAGTTATTTTAAATCTGTCCAGTAGAGGGCAATGACATACACACACAGAGAAAAGTTGAATTTGAAATGCATGTTTTAAAACAAAACCAAATAAAAGCTTTATAACTATAAGGATATTTTTAAAATTGTTATATCTAAAATATTTATCTTCCTGGATATATAGATCCCTGTTCCCCACTTTAATTAATGCCTCAAAGGACTTCAAAATTCAAAGTTATATATTAAAAATCTTTCTGATGTTTTTGCAAAACTGACCACTATGTATACAGCAATAGAACGTGTCTTTATTTTACATTTGACTGCAGGAGGAATGCCAGAAGTGTTTTCATCCCTTAGGCAACACATATTTTAGTTGCTAAAAAGCCTTAACTTTTTGTTTAAAATCGGTTCAGAAGGATACCGTTAAAGCACTTTCTTCCTGCTGCACACCCATCTACTGCAAAGAATGCTCACAGCCATTAAATAAGATATCATGTTCACATGGAAAGCTGCTGCAATCCAACTCTTTCTTTTACAGTTCTCAGAGAAGATTTGTGCTTATTTTCTCAATGACACTTAGAAATAACGCAAAACGCCTTCAGGGGTCTGCAGCACATCCTCCTGACTTGCAGGTACAAGGTGGTCAGGGGTATTACTCTTGCTGAAGCCCTCCCCTGAGGTGCTGAGCCACCCCTTCCAGCACCTCACTGAATCCTAACAAGGTATGACTGCAAGCAGGGCCCAGCACCCCTATTTCTTCCAGGGTAGGGGGAGCCAAGCTGGAGAAAATAGACATGGTAGAAAATGTGATGGACGCAACACAAGCACTCTTCACACAAGCCCCCACAAGTGGCTGTTCATAGATGGCTGTGACTCATTTCAGATGCTGTCACCTGTGGTTACCTAGGCTCCTGAAACTTTCCACTGTAGAGCTTGGCATGTCCTCAGGTCAAGTTCATAGGCTTCCTACCTCCCAATTGCAGAAATGGGGAAAAAACAGTTGTGAAATATACCCCACTTGCAGGCATGAAAATGAGAAGTTGCTCACAAGCAATGACACATTTTCTGATTTTCCTCCTCCCCACCTTTTTTTTTTTTTTTTTTTTTAATCTGGGCAATGAATGGTTCATGTCAACACATGTCAACAGTTTAGCAGTTTTGTCCGCGGTATCCAACTCACTTGGCTGATCATAGTAGTTGCTAGGACAGCTGGTCAGGACTCAGAATTTGCTTCAAAGAAACCCTGCAATATGCTCCCTACTTGAAGGGAGGAACAAGCCTCCCAAAGCCTGAGTGCACTGGCTGCTGCCAGAGTTCCCAGGCAGCTGGCAAGAAGCCTCAGACTCCTGGTATCGAGATGTTGATCTCATGGTCTACCAGTTTCCTAGCAGCTGCCCCAGCTGGAAGTGCGAGGGAGTCCCTCAGCCTGGAGAAGCAGCCCTGGGACAGCTGCCCAGTCTGCAGAGCATGGAGGCCCTGGAGTCTGCAGTGCAGACAGCAAGCCAGCAAGAAACATGGCTTTCAGTAGAAGCACATCAAAACTGAAGCACTTCTGGGACAGCCTTAAATTTTATATGGTTTGTATTTGCCTGTGCAACAGAGGCATTTTAGAAGATCCACAACTTGCTTTAATTCACACCTCACAGAGTTACTGTTGCAGGTTATATGGTGACCCCTCACTGCTCTGGTTATGTTCAACTCACTTTTTTTTTTTTAATGTTTTCTTCACCACAAAGACACCTCGAAGTTGTTTTGTTTTTAACAAAACAGATGCTTGAAGAACTTGATCATAGTTTCAGAGAAGCACAGATATAGCTATCTACGTATGCCAACTGGTTTAAATTCTTGGGTATAGTCTACATACAAAGCACCAGTGAAATTATCTAGACGGAAAGACAGAAGAATTATCTTACTGTTAAGGAATAATTTCATTTAAAAAAAAAAAAGGAAAACCCCTAATATACATAGAATATTACTTCTAAATAAATTCAAACTCATTGAAAGATTTACTTGATATATTCCGAGGAAAAAAAAAAATAAGACTACATACTGATACCATTTTTCATGCAGTAGATGTTGACTGAACCAATCTATTTTAAGAGAAAAATAGTTTTTTTGTTTTTTTTTTGAACTATTGCACTCTCTCTCTGATACCATTACAGTAAGAAGTATTAAAATCTTTACAGGATACAGATCTTAACCTGATTTAGCTACCAGAATGCTAGTTAAGTATAATCAATAGCCTATATCTTGAAGGAGAGAAATGCCCCAGTTTAAAGGAACAATGCAACTTCCAATATTGTAGGTTTACATCATCAAGAAAGCAAAGTGACTAGATATATCTAGAAAGGATATATCTAAAAACAGTAGGTGATCATCAATTTCAATCAATTCATATCTGTCAACATACAGAGGGTTTCTGTATGCTTGGGCTCCTGGAAGCTTGGCTCAAGGAAATCCCTTCAAAATACACTAAGCAAGCACTTGAGCACTTCTCACCTGTACTGCAAAAGCACCTGTGCCTCTCACTCATGGGTTTGGATCTCTTTTTGTGACATCCTGTGCAAACACCAAAAAACAGATGAAGGCCCTACTTCAGAGAGCTTTTGGCAAACTATTCAGACAGAAAAACCAGCAAACAAATTATGTCCTCTGTGATACACAGGACCCCTGTCAGATGGCACCAATTAGCATGAGGTGCAACAGCTGGGCTAAGCGCATCAGGTGTGGAATGAAGATACAGTTTGCTGTAAATGAGTCAACATGCAGAAGCTGTGTAGGAGGAGTTTCAAAACATATAGGTTAGCCATACAAGATTGCACCGGACAAAGCTCAAACACGTGATAAGGGCAGGTGTTATCAACAGAAAGAGCCTGCAGCCAACATACTCGTACTGCACAAGAGGTTCTGTATCAGGTATGTAGAGAGTCACATACAGCCTCGCCAGGCAGTTCGAGTACTTCCACTCAATAGAGGTGAAAAAGTCAAAGCTGCCAGCTAGGAAAGCTATTTTATGTTATGTTTCTGAATGGGAATTGTTGAATGTGGAAAAATCTTTCTGCTACGCTGCCAGAAGTGAGGATTCCCCCATGTGATACTGTATACCATCCTTGGGTCCAGCAGGAATTATTTTTCCCTACTCAATACCCCAGTGAACCATCTGTTCTTCAAGTAAAGGTATTTCTGCTATAATTAACACACTTCAGAATAAATTTTCCATATATTCTAGTGAAGTCATTTATTTTCCAAATGGGTAGCAACATACTAACGTATTGCTTTCATAAAGTTAACTCCAGCTAAATCTCATCTGCAGGGTCATTTCCCAGCTCTTGGAGCCACGCATACAGCCCAGTCGAGTCCTGACCCCTATCTGAAGTTGAGACCTGGGTATAGCTCCCACCACCACTACCTCGGCGGCCCTAGGAATTGAATACAGGAATGCACGCATGTAAGGAGCCACAGCAGGATACATCCTCAGTCTGGGCAATCAGAAGGCCCATAACACACCAGATCCATATCCCAGAAGCAAACATGTTGACACTTTCAAGACGATGAAAATATAGCTTTGCCAGGGCATAAACAAGACAGATACCACTAACACAGGTAGTCTGTACATGTGCTAGCAAGTGAGCAGGTATACAGATACAATTTTGCAGAATGAGGATTTTCAGCCAACTTGCCTACAGCCTCAGGAAGCTCAGTCAAGTGGTATTAACCACACAGCTTTGGGGAAGCCGAGAAATCCTTGAACCTGAGAAATCCTCTAATTTCTAGGCAATTTGAAAGGAGTTAAACACATGCAGCACTGACCAGCTAAAACTGATGAGAACTTAAGTAAAGAAACTGTCTCCCCCTTCTGAAATTTGTTGCCTGGGTCATGAGCATCCTTTTACACTATCACAGCCCACCAAGGTCTGCCAAGACTCCCAGGCAGTGGCTGGTGCAAAACATTTTTTCTGGGGCTGATTTTAGCCCTTTAAGACAATTTCACATACTCACTGTGTGAAGTAAAGGATTCAGGTTGCTTAACAGAGTAGAAACAGCCCTTTTACTCCCCTCCAACACTCATTCTTTCCCACCCTAGCTAGACAACTTTGAGTATGAGACGCTGGATGGTATTGCAAAGAAGATTCATAGACATCAAGGGCCCCTCTTTGGAACAAGATTGAACGTGGAATTACATTCATCTGGACCTTCATTTTAAAGCATGATACTTGTCTAATTCCACACTCAAGTATTTAATGCTTAACTTCTGGAAATAACCTGCTAGCATTATCCATTAATGTCTAAAGAACCTATTCAACTGCTTCTCTTTTTATACCCCACTAAAGCTGAATCAACAAGATTGCAGAGATATGTCTGAGATCAGAGTAACTGCAGAACTGAATTCAGCCAGTGGTATTTTTGTGTTAAGGAAAAGAGCAGAATGGAGAAATACTGTATTCATAAGTGTTTTGGACTACATGAAGGACAAACTCATTAGGCTGAAAAGCAGTATTTCTATCTAGATCTAGTAAACGCATGGATAGCATCTTTACCAGTTTATCTGAAGGTTCCTTTAGTAACTAATGTTTTCTAAAGAGACCTTTTTAGAGGCCATATTGCTATATAGGAAAAAGGAACATAGAAATTGAAATATACTGAAATATATTAAATATGACACACCTAAATGTCATATTTACACCAACTAACAATTTTTTTTTCTTATTTCTTGCACAGTATTTTAAACAAGAAAATATAATCCCGGCACCTATGTCCTCTCCCCAAAGGGAACAAACAAAAATAATTTTAAGAGACGACATGAAGGTGCTAAACATAACTCATAAGATCATACAGTAATTCAGGTTGTAGAGATCTCTAGTACAGCCTTTTGCTCAAAGCAGAGTCAACTAAGATCATACCAGGTTGCTCAGAGCTTTATCCGGTTTCGTCTTTAGAACCTCCGAGCATGGAGGTTTAGCACCCCCTCTGGGTATACCTGCTCCACTGCTTGACTGTCCTCAGGCTGAACATGCAATCTAAACTTCTCATTTCAACTTATGCCTATGGGCTCCTATTCTCCTACCATGCACTACTTGCAGGAGCCTGGCTCTGTCTTCTCAATAACCTCTTCCAGAAACTGGGGGGCTGCCAAAATGTCCACCTGAAGTCACATCTTCTCCAGGATGAACAAGCCCAGGTCCCCCAGCCTCTCCTTATCAGGCCAGTGCTCCAGCCACAGCCATCCTGGTGGCCCTCCCCTAAACTCATTTCAATTTATCGATGTCTATTTTGTATTTGGGGATCCAAAACCGGACACAGTACTCCAGAGGCAGCCTAACAAGTGCATAGTAGAGAGGGATAATCATGTCCCTCTATGTGCCACACTTCTGTTAATATAGCCCAGGATGCTGTTGGTCACTGCCTTCACTGCCAGGACATGCTGCTGACTCATGTTTGGCTTGTCGTCTACCAGGACCCTCGGGTTCTTTCCTGCACAGCTGCTCCCCAGCCAGTTAGTTCCCAGTCTGTACTGTTGCAAGAGGGGGGTGGTTCTTTCCAGGTGCAGGACTCAGCCTTTGTCCTTGCTGAACTTCATAAAGTTCCTGTTGTCCAATCCCTCCAGCCTACTTAGGTCCCTCTTGATGGCAGCTCTGCTCTTAAGCATATTGACTTGTCCCCCTAGTTTGGTGTCATCTGCAAAATTTAAGAGCAAGCTCTAAATTACCTCCTCCAGGTCATTGACAGAGATGTTAGACAGCACAGATCCCAGGACAGACCCTTGTGGTACTCAGTTCAAGTAGGCAGACACATTATTGAACACATCCATCTAGTACATCCAAGCTCTGAGCATTTAATAAGCAGGCAGGATTCCACGGGTTAAGAATGAAAGTATACCAGCATATCCAAATTCAACATTGATTCTAGTCAAAGAAATCAGCTTTTAGGGTGGGACTTAACTTTAACATTTAAGTCTAGTCACCATAGACTTCCTTTACAATCAGCAGGGAGAAAAAAACAGTGCAAGCTGAGGACCAGTTGGTTATCAACTCTGCAAAAAAAAGGACTTCAATACAACCGAGTTTTGACACACTGGAGAAAATCCAGCATGGGAGCACTAAAGCACTAAGACAGTTGCTTAAGCAGTTGGAGGTACTTGGAGATGCACAAGGAGAGACTGAAGGAACTGGGTTAGGTTAGCCTGAAAAAAAGAGAAGGTTAAGGGGGAGGGGGGACAAATTGCTGAATTCAACTAGCTAAAGGAGATTTGTAGAGAAGGTGGCAGCAGAGACTTCTCAAAGGTGCACGGTAAAAGGACAAGAGACAATGGTGTGATGCTGGAAATTCTGATCAGACATAAGGAAAAAAATAAAGTGAGAGTGGCTCAGCACTGAAAATGGTGCCTGGAGAGGTTGTGAGCTCTCCATCCTTGAACGTTTTCAAAACGCAGCTGCACAGACTTTTATCAATCTGATTTAACTTGGAAGTGAGCCTATCTTTGAGCCAAGGGTTGGACTAGTGACTTCCAGAGGGTCCTGCTAGTCTAAATTTTTCTGTGATTCTATGAGAAAGACCCCTTCACTGGGTGATTCATCTTGTCTTAAAATAGGTGTCTAAAATAAATTAGATGAATCACCATCTGGTGGTGCCTGTGTTTCACTGAACCTCACTGAATATATTCTCCGCTGAATACAAAGGCAACCTAAGCTGACCAGCTACAATTACATGTCTTAAAGTGATATGTTTGTAATTTGTGAGAGATAAGACTCATCATTAGTGACTTGTGCCCCCAAAAGACAGAGTTCTTGCCTTGTTTCTATTTTACCATTTTAGGGTGAGAACCACCTTCTTAATAGTCAGTCTCTTAATTTTGAGAGAAGGTGGATGAGACCCTCATGTAACACCTAAAAATTAAAAATGAGAATAACTTAGAATTTGACCTACACAGTTAAATATTTTGTTCCAGTAAGAACACTTCCCTTCAAAATGCAATGGCTACAGTTTTACGATCAAGTATACAGATTATAACGTGTAGTAGCTTTGTCTTTAAAGACGTCTGGCCAATTAGAAGCTGATAGCACATTTTTCCTTAGCATGAGGATATTTCTAGTTTGACACCTTTATATATTAAGGCCATGGTGGATAAAGTAGAAATGGGTTTAACTTTCAGGTCATCTAAAAAAAATACATTTTTCTTATTTTATGGACTGTAAATGATTTAAGAACTTTACAGCTGTTTGAAATTTTCTTTGACAAAAAAACACACATTTGACAGAACCTGTAGAAATACAGTTGAAGTTCTGGGCATATTTTTGTCCTTAGAAACAGACTTTAGCAAGAACATATTTCTCTGCTCCTTTTAACGTGGCGGGAAAGAAGAAGTGTAAATAAAAAAAAGAAAAATTAAGTCTTCTTTAAGCTCTCCACATCATCGAACAATTCCATTGTCTTTTATCTGAAAAGCTGAAATTTAATGGAAAGTATTATACTAATTAAAAGAGTCAACTTAAGTTTGCTGCTATTTTTCCTCTTCTCTTTTTACCAGCTTTTTCATCTCATGCCCTGCAACAAGATTTTATTAGAGCCCTGGACACCACCCCTATGAATTCAATCAAAATATAAAACTGGCAGTATTTATTTATACTCTTAAGTGCTTTTGTGTTTGTTGTTGTTTTGTTTTGTTTTTTTAAACAAAGGACAGGGAAGGGTCAGAGAGCATACAGTGAGATATACACACTTATTGAGAAGCAAAGTTAATATTTATTAACTTTGGCTTGTCATTTCTTCAATATGGTTTTTGCTTTTGATAGATACACTTGAAAAATGTGTCTGCATTTATATACAGCAGTTTGAAATGACAAAGCTTCTGAACAACACTGAAACTTTTAAAAAGCACTTACATGTTGAAAATGTAACTTAGACACTCAACTCCCAACAGCAGGTGTAGAAACCCAGCCTTATTGCTTTTCATGGTTAAGAGGCCATAGCAACCTACATCTTTCACTAGGAAACTTCCCCAGACACCTTCAGTCTATGGTCGCATTTACTGCACTGTCAAGCATTCACATCTAGGGTTCCATTTTCTGGATAACTTTGAGTCTGTTGAGAGACTACTTTAGCTCGCACCTTCATCAACAAATTCCATTAGCAGAAATGGCAGGGAGTAGATGGGCAGAACTTCCTTGTTAGCCATTCCCTTCCTTCGTAAAGGCAATGGAAACCAGGATGAGCATACCATGTCCTAGTTTTCCAAAGACAACGGCAAGATAACTGTCTTTAGGCAGCCCATAAGGTGAGTCAGATATGAAAGCTCTATTCTTCTATCTAGGCTCTCTTGTACTGACCCTCAACCTGTACCCCAAAAAAACTTTCTTGAGCAAAGATCTTCAACTGAGATAAATGTCAATACATAAGCAGGAGTTACATTTTCCCCTTTAATACTGAAACATTACCAGAGGCAGTAAAAAGAAGTCAGGTTCTATGACAGTGAAAGTAGACATTTCCTCAGAACAAGGTATAGAGATAAATATATATTCGTGGTCTTGGAAAAAAGCAAAAACCGACCAACTAATTAAAAACTTTTTTTTACACCCAAAGCAACCTTCCATTCCAAGAGATAACCAATCCCTCTAGACCTTTCCACTTCTACAGGATTGCAATATGCTCAGTCTCAGAGCATATAGAAAAGAAGAGGTCAGGAAATACAGTTAGACATCTTGAGGTAACCACATGCAGCAAAAAAACACTGGATTTTTGGATGGATGTTTTGTAATATACCTAAATGATCATTGTAAGAACTAGGATACCATAGCTGTGGTATATGAACAGGATATAAAGAGTTTATAGGGAAAGCAGTTAACAGACCAACCAACATAGACAGAAAATGGCACAGTTTTCACATAGTGGTTTTTATGTTCTGAAGGTCCTTCTGGTAGAAGCACTTTTTAGTGTAGAGAAATGCAAACTAAGCAAAAGAAACGTTAATGTCTATAGTACAGAATTCATTCTCAAAAGACATTAGTGTACTTTTAATATGTGGCACATCTGTAGCCATATATGAACCCATTACCAGTCAGTTAATATAAATGTGTACAATACACATTTATATTTTATGACAAGATTTTAGCTATCAGGTATTTGAGAATCCAGGAGCCATAGGAAGAACTCCTATTAAGGAAAAGGAGGTTTAACACACACTGTACTTCTATACTTAACTATGACTTTCTTAAAAAAAAATCTGCAGATACAACCTTTCAATGCATATTTACTTTGCAACAAAATTCTCAAGAAAGAGATATTCTTGAACTTACTAAAGCAAGTCTACATACTATAGTTATCAACAAATAAACACACGTGGACACCTATACGCAGGTATTCAAGTATCATTAAAAATGTTCTGTTATCACTCATATCTTTCCCGTTGGTATCTCAAAGGTTTCAGTTCATATATCCCCCGCCAATGGGTCAGCCTACATGTCCCAGCTTACAACTGACTTTTAACTTTTACCCTAAACATAAAAAATCCACTCCACATAGCATAATAAAAACATGAGTTACTCCAGTGCACCCTTCTTTTCAGATCTACCACAGCAAAACAACATGCTTATTTAAGAAAACACATTCCCTTGAATGCTTATGGGGAAAGAGCAAAATCCTACCTAATAGCAACTGTATGCACACTTGTATTTTGCCACATAAGATGGAAATTCAGGTCAGAATTAATGATTAAGGTTGCAGAGTTAAGAGCAGCCAAAGTTGAAACCTTTTCACAAGTTGGTTTTACATTCAGAGATGAAACTGCAGCAAGGTTCTGCAAGACGAGTGTCCAGCTTCATCAAGCACTCCTCTTTTCCAAAGAACTTAACTGCAAGACACAAAAGATCATCATTCGCTCCCCATCCAACAGCCTGCCAGCACTTCTGAATTAGCTATTAACCTTATTAAAAAAGTAAAAAGTTAAATGGACTTCAGTTTTGCCAGAACAAACCCAAAGGGAAATAGAAGGTATTTATAATGGAAAGTTTGAAGGATATTTTGAAAGAACTGCGGCAAGGCTTACGGGGAAAACCCCATGTCCTAAAAGCTTCTACAGAGTATTATCCTCACTGTAAAACTTTTTAGGTTAATTTAAAAGAAAACCCATAAAAATAACAGTATTTTCTACTGATTAATTAATGTTGTCAAAGAAAGTCTATAAAACTGTATTAGTTACTTGTCTAATAAATTCAGCGTAACTTTTTCCTAAAGGAAATGTCGTCTTTCCTATATATACTAAAAAGTTCCCTTCTCCATGTTCCAGAGGAGATTCTCCCAAAGCCAGCTTCCCTTTCATTAACTAGATATCCAGCATCCAGCTGCTTGGTACATCTCACAGAGGAGAGGAAGTTCCCTGGCCACAAAGAATGACCCAAAATTAGAGCATAACCATGGAAAACTGCAGTTGGAGTGGGTGTTCAAAAAGGTCTATACACTGATTCAGGACAAAGCCAATCCTACAGAAGTCTATGACAAAATCACCAAACCCAAGATTTGACAGTTGACTGCTGTTTCATCCTTGGAACGCTTAACATTTCAGCTATGCAAACATGAAGACTTTATTCTTTTACAATTAACAAAGACCAAGACACACATGTTTATTCTCAGTAAGTACCAGTCTTTACTCCAGAGGAGTTCTGTTGACTAATTGTAAAATAGGAAATTACTCAGTATGAACAAAAAGATTTCAGAGTCTGGGCTTTGTTTTAGAGCATTAAGACTTCTATATTGACACATACCCAATACTGTCAGATCTTACTTTTCTTTTGAGCTAGGAACTATGAAATATTGTTTCCTATGTGAGAATGTGCGTAACGCATCTGGTTTTAAAAGAAATTTGCCCATGCTTTTCCTATAACAAGTCCAAATTAAAAACTGCAGGGGAAGGCTCCCACAATTTTGAATGAGTTGTAGTCTTATGAATATCCTCAAGTATGTTCACACAGTCAGATCTAATCCTGCATTCTGGGAAAATTTTTTTTTCCTGTATTGTTTCTAGTACTTTGTGCTGACAGTTCTCATGTTTTATTATATTCTGTCTTACCCTAAAATGCCATCCTATTTTGCATGACTGAAGTTTTGAAAGCTCTAATTGATTCATTGTAACTGCAGTTAAAATCATGTATTATGTTATGCTATAAGAAGTCCCCATTCCCCCCAGACAGANAGCCATAACTATGAAAGACGAAGAGGAGGAGAAAAGGCTTGTATGAAACTGCCTTTTGCCCAGCTTGGCTATTCAAAACTTTTTCTCACAGACCAATAGAAAACCTGCTTTCAGCCTTCCTTATAACTTCTTGTGGCTAAACGTTAGCAAGATCCCAGTACTTGCTCTCCAATGGGGGCAATTTTGTCATATAACTTAACATCAAAGTCATCGTCATTTTACTTCAGCAAATTTTACTAGTCCTGACTGCGACAAAAAGAAATGGCCCAATTAGAAAGTTAAAACATTTGTTTTATCAAGGTTTGGAACATAAAAATGATGGAAAACTTCATTTAACAGATATTAAAAATAGGTAACAATACTGAGCAATAGCTAAGTAAATAAAACTGCCATTTATCAAAAAACAAGGAGACAGAAAGACCAGCTTCAATTAAGGCAAACGTTTCAGAATGTATAAAACTATTTTGACTCAAGAGGACTTCAGTACCTTCTCAAATATGTTTAAATCAGGATTTATAGGTAAAAGGAGAAAAAGAACCACCCGATTTTCAAAACCAAGGTCAAAACCAATCTTCTCAATCTGCATAAAGTCCAACTGCATAGTGACTTCCCAGTTGATGACTGCAGCTTTTAAGCACTACCGACACATAAATAATAAAGCACTGAATGCACCCAGAAGGCAGAGACTCAAGACAGTAAAATGGAGACAGAGCCATTCAGCAAATGCTTTGGTGATTTTCAGAACAAGGCCCCAGCCTCCTACCCAAACTTGGCAGAAATTTAGAACTACTCCAGCACTTTGGCCTATCTTCAGGTATGTAAAAGAGGACAGCAGAGAATCCCAGAGTAACTGGGATAAAAGCTCTAGATTTCTGTTTTTATAAATTCAGTCTTAAAAACTTACAGAATAGAAATTTACATACTTTCTAATAGGAAAGGGGAAATAAGTCAGATTGCCACAAGCCATGAATCTTCTAACAGAAAACACCATAAAACATTACTCTAACGAAGCATCGCTTAACTCTCCCAGGCCACATGCCACTAATCACAGCATAGTAACTAACCACAGTCGGAGACTGCAAGCCAGAGGAAAGACACAATGAAAAGGTACAAAACAACATAAAATTTTCCATACTAGTGATGACACACAATGCACA
>VXAL01015498.1:186744-208561 GCA_013399475.1 Chauna torquata
CAGAAAACCAGCGTGAGTTTTCTTTGACTTTCTGATACCATGGATGCAAGCAGAATAAATTAGCGATTAAAGGTCAAAGTAACTGTATACCAAAACTGTCAAATGAAAGCAGCCCTTTGACACCTCTTATGTCCTAAGAAGGCCTGCAGTATAGTAGACACTAAATATTCACACAGATATATGGAAACATCACCACGCCCAGTTCATACAGGCTTTCAGTTGCTTTAAAGCATGGGATTTGAATCGTTTTTTAAAAAAAAAAAGAAAACCATAAAACTTGCATTTAGCACCGATGTAAAGTTTTAAATATGAGCAAGTCTGGGGTTGCTCAGCTGAATCTGTGGCTTTCAGCTGAGCTTTCAGGCAAGGTAAGGTCTACTTGAGAACTTGTAGCAGAACAAGCAAGTGGCTCAGCTGAGCAGCCTTAGGTTTCCCAGCCACCACCTGACAAAGCCCTTTTTCATAGTAACAGACACCAGTGGGATCGAAAACCCTGAAGAAAGGTTGTAGTAATGGCATATGCAAAATTGTATAAATTCCATAAGCTATATGAAACAGTTCTGGGATGTTTATAAGTAAGTTTTAATAGGAACAGGATGTGTACAGTTGAACAGTTAAATATTTCATTGGATATTCCAGGGTTTTTTTCGAAGACAATTGGCAAAAATTGCAGTGCACGTTTCAGCTGCTCCGTCCTTCCTACATTTAAATAACTGCTTCTGCAATATACATATGCCGTCTCAAATACTTTAAAAAAAGCAAGCAGGGCCTGATTCCAAGCCCATTGAAGAAGTCAGTAAGAGTTATCCACTAAATTCAGTGGGCTTATAGAAATGTAGTTGGCAATCTGCATCTTGATAAGCTTATGCCCTTTCCCCTTTGCTTCTCACAAAAAGCAGTTTGGTTTTGCCTTCCAAGTGATTTTTTTGTTTTTGTTGTTTTTGTTGTTGTTGTTGTTTTGTTTTTTACAGATACCTGCACAGATGAGGTTCAGCACCCACCAAAGTAAAACAGAAGAAAGGAAAAAATATTCACTTCCATTGTGCTTTGGAGGTTGCACCGTTTGAGTCTTGGGAGGCAGGAAGAAGCCAGTTACTACAAGAGAGTTTGCTAACAGCAAGTCAATTTTGAGATCAATAAACAAGATGAATTTCCTTCACTTCACAGTTAAAAATGGAAGATCAGAATCATTTTGAAACCATTTGTAATCTGAAAAATCCTTTCAGTTTTCATCAATTAAAACAGATACTGTGCCACTATAATTGCCATTAACATGCTCCCAACTAGTATATGAATGCTTTTTGTCCATATGGGGTTACTGTCTGTGGTGACGTACAACTCAACACCAGATAGAACTTCTAAAGTTGGGTTGAGTCCTATCGTTGACTTTGGTAAGGGTTCACTACGGCATAGCTTAACTCTTAAAATAGAAAGGAAGTCAATGGTTGATCTAAGATTAAAAAAAAAAAAAAGAAAAAAAGCAGAGTTTCTCCTCCCCTCAAACAAAAAACAAATCACCCCCACTCATACTAATCCAAACTCTGTAACGGCCAACTCTGTTCATCTGCTCCTTCTGTCAAGAAGCAAGGTAAGTGAGGTGCTATGCCTCTGCCAACATGAAGATAAAAGGGAGAGTGAGAAAGCAATAGTTAAGGCTTGGAGGATGGAAAGAAGACAGTAGCGCATCTCCCACCCCCTTTTAAAATAGGACTCTGGAGGCAGAAGTTTCACTGAGGTCTCATGGTAGATCTATAAGAAAATACCACAATGAATGCTCCAACAAACCAGGCAATACCAAGTACTCCTTCCTAATCTATTTTGTTCCCAATGCAAGAGTGATGCAATAGGACAGAACAAAAGGCAGAAACATTTTAGTAAAGATTTAATTTTTAGGGCAGAAACATCTTGAGGAACTCATTGCCATGTGATAGCACCAAAGGCAGCAACTGTGTCTTTAACGAACCTTTTGCTTTTCCTCTTCCCCTCCTCCACCAATGCAAACCAAGTCAAGAAGCTTATTCTCCATGCAGTTGCACCGAGGTCATCAAGAGTTTAGTATAAATCAAAATTACTAAATGTGAACAGTGAGAATATTTACTCAAACCAGGCAGGAGCAATCCTTCTGCTCCAGAATACAAATCAATCCTTTAGTGACAGGTGTCAGGAACTGCCCCTGTCATCCTGTTTACCCACACAAGAACTTCTTGACTGTTCTTTGGGAGCATCTGAGACTTCTCGAGACTGCAGTTCCACCAGCTGTCCAACACCAACACTTTTGTCCCTGAGGAGCCGAGGCCTTCCTTCCTACCTCTCAACTACAATTTTTTCAGGAGCTCACTGCTCTCAGCAGCGTGTGAGGGCACTCCTGTGGCACTGACTGGAATGGCAGCGCTGTTTATGGGCTCCCCCAGGTGACTTCTCATAGCACCCAATGCCAGCTTGGCAGCTTCCCACTGAACGGTTTTCCCTGCTTAGCAGGATAAAGCTGACGGGGGAGCATTATGACTGCAGCAGAACACATAACAGTAACGTGTCAGACTATCTAATGAGTTAAAAAAAGAATATCCTAACTTTATGCTCAACACCTCTCTCTCTGGCTGCTCTTGGCACACTATTTATATATATATTAGAATAAAAAAGTTTACAATGTGTTCACTAAGCTGAGAGCCAAAGTGAGGCCATCCTTAAAATAT
Organism: Chauna torquata; assembly: GCA_013399475.1. NCBI lineage: Eukaryota > Metazoa > Chordata > Aves > Anseriformes > Anhimidae > Chauna > Chauna torquata. The sequence continues at coordinate 189,438 of VXAL01015498.1, forward strand.
GTTCAGTTTCCTACTCCCAACCAACTGCTCCCAGACTGATCTCTGCAATAAGAATGTTAGTAACAGCATGGAGTTTTAATTTTTCATGGATTTCTTGGTTTTGTTGTGGTCCACTTGGATTGTAGAGGTGCAAATTCAAAGGCTGCCCTATTATTTAAAAAAAGAAAAAAAAAAACCACACACATAGAAAAGCAGAACACTCCCTGAAGGAGAGGTTGTATTATACCTAGAACAAGGTAGGGACTGCATAGATTTCTCAGAATGAGTTCTCAGAGCTGACCATCAGTTAAGAGAAAGAACACTGCAGGTCTGAAAAGGATGGTAAAATACACGAGAAAGACTACAGCACAATAGAATAACATCAAACTGATTTTGATAGGACATACTCTTAGTTTGTCCAAATGTGATATAATTGTTTTTGCTCTTCTGAAGTATTTTGCTGTGAAGCAGTGTGAAGGCATAAACCTTTGGTACAATTGTGACCATCTTCCACAATTATTTTTAAGCCATATCAGTACTGTCCAAATCTTGATTTTTATTTATTTGTTAAGTAATCTAGCTAAATGAAACACTACTACACACTGCTATAGTTTTTAACATGACTGGAAAGCTGGATAGAACCAAAATTTCCTGACAGATTGTCAGCAATATCAGAATCTTGTTCATTGTTGCACAATAAATGTACAGACTCAACTGTTATCTTATTGTAAAAAAAAATGTAGCCCATAAAAAACAGTAAGAGAGGAGTGCATTTCAATGTGACTACAACACTTCTTTGGTAAATCAAGTCACAGCCTTTGGCCATAACATGACCCAAAGTATGTTGTAATGGTCCACAAATTAAGTGCTTTCTATATGTTATGACTTAGGTATGTACTGCGAAACTTGGCTTCATCATACTTCAAAATGTCAGAAGAGAAATTTTTTATGTCTTATGACAGAATGCTTTATTAAAAATAATGAAGTTTCAAGAACTTATAATATTTGCAGGAAAGAACATTTCAGCAGGGAAATACATCTTTGCAGCATTTATAGTTATACAGTGAGGGAAGTTACATCAGCTTAAAGAAAAAAAAAAGTACAACAAAACTTACCAGCCTACACAAATATGTTCAGGTCCTCTCTTACTACAATATCAACACAAGAATCCCCCTTCTGTACACACACACACACACAGCCAGACAAGCTCTCACACACCCATCCTTTGACACAAACACTCTTGCCTCTGCATGCTTGCACACAAACACTGCACTCACATGTTAAGCTTCTCACATGTAATCAATCCTCCAAGCTCTGGCGCTCTCTCACACAAACACAGACGTGCTTCGTACCTTCTCCTGCATTAGAAAACCACGTGAACCATCTGTTGCTATTTAACTTCCCAACCCAAGTCAATCATACATGCCCATCTCAGCCCCAGACACCCCGGTCAGCCTTTCTAGCAATGCACTCCTCACAAGTAGACCATTCTTTTTGCTACTCCCTGCCTAACATTAATCTGTTTTTCACTCTGTCTCTTTTGCTTTCACTACCATATGCCCTGCAGAAGAAGGATCTATACCGCTGTCCTTTCCGGCAGCCAGGCCTCAAGCAGTCCAGTGTGGTATGCAGCACAGCCAGGGCCAAGAGATGTTTTGCAATGTGCAGTATACCACAAATTAGCCACTGAGGTCAGTAGGCACCACAGGTTTCCCTCTTGGTTAATACCTTCACATTATTTTTTGACCGAAGGATGCTTTGGCAAATGAGCAGAAAGAAAGAATCTAAAAAAATCTAGTAATCATAGGAGGAACAGAAAGAGACCTAAACTTCAAAAACTTGACTGAATGTACTTTCATTTCATAGGTAAAAAAGGAAGAAGAGACAATTTCAATGTCTGGGGCAAACTCCTCAAAATGCAACCTAAGGAGAAGTCTAAGAAAGCCCTAAAAACTCTGGTTCCAGTGTGTAAAAACAGGCCAGCCAAAACACTGAATGAAAGAAAAAGACCTCTGTGTTGTTAGGGTCCTCAAAAGTCCTACTGAAGGCAGCATGCTGGATTTTGGAGGAACAGGATCAAAAGCAAGGCTTAAGTACTTTTGGCACTTAAGGGAACATTACAGCACGCCCCCTCCCCCACCCAGTGCACAAGGTTGCTACTACTCACAAAGGTGTTTATGAAAGACCTTTCCAGCCTAAATGTCACTTTAAATGACTTCTCTTTCTTTCACCAGATGCAGAACAGAAGACCACATTTACACGTTGTACCAGAGACACCGCTCATCCTACTGGTGGTGATACTACCACATGGGAGCTTACGCTAGCCCTGAAGAATTGGTGCAAATTCATACCTGGAGACAGAAGCACAACATAAACCTCAGCATCTCAAATACTAAGAAGTCTCCAAATGCAGGACTAAGCCACTGAGTTTCTGCTTAGCACAGAGCATAGATGCACTCCTAGAAAGGAACCAACTCATTGTGGGCATTTTGTTTCTTTCTCCTCCAGAGGATTAAGTCCTCATGCACATTAAGAGGGGCCTGCATAAATCCAGAACCTAGTTTTACCTAAACATTCATTTTACTACCAGTTTTGTTGTTATTGTTCCATCTGCAAACTCTTTGAAGAAGGAACTGTTACAATACTTGTATGTGTACAGCACTTGGCAGGATGGCGCCTACCAAGGCTGTGACTTACAACAAAGGGTATGGGGTGTCAAGAAGACTTGGGAAAGGAGTCCACTTTCCCCTTCTGGGAAATATTGCCAAAGTTGAGGATCTCTTCAGGCTACCAAGTCATTTTATTAATGAGAAAAATAGCCCACTGGGGAAACTGTCATTCAGCAGCCTGGGAACCATATATTTCCAGCAGAACTAGCAAGCTGCCTTTACGCATTACTGCAAAACAGGGAGTTTTTAGGCAAGACAAAACTCAAAAAGTGTAAGAGAGCTCTGTATCAGACTTTGCTAAAAGCAAAGCCCCTAGAAATGACTGCCTGTCTTCAGTACATATAGCAAGAGCTATACGCAGTGGCATGAGCAGACTCCAGGACAGAAGAGAGAAACCTGTCTGCTCTGTGACCTCCTGGCCTCAGTGAAATTGGGGATCCCACTTCTTCTGCGGTATCACGCTTCTTTCATAATTCACAGCGCACAGCACATCTCACCTAACTGCAGCTAGTTTCTACTAGGACACAGACACCACATTGAGACAGAAAACCTGTGCAAGTAAAAAGGACCATTAAAACTATCAGTGAAATAAATTCTATGAGGACTGTAAGTAGCAAATTAAAGAAGCATCATTCCATGATATTCTAGTTGGGGGGCCCTCTAGCTGGGACTTTTTTTAATAAGCTGTTGTAATAAACATACATTCTGAGTTGATCGTAACCCTGAAAGGCAAGATATCTTCAAGAAGAAGATATCATAGAAAGCTATCAGCAAATGAAAAAATGGTTAGAAAGTGGCTAATCCCCACATCTTGTCCTACCACTTCCTTACTTGCAACATCCCAAAAGCTTCCATTGACAAATTGTGTGCTTGCTCCCAACATGCATGGCCAAAATGGAGCTATTTTCACTGGAACAGATTGCTACAGGTGGAAAGATCATCTGTGAAGGCTGCTGAGCGAGCATGCTCTTTGTCGTCCACCTAAAAATTACAGGTGAGTGGGCCATACTGTTAGCAAAAAGCAGGGAAAATCTTTACCCTTTACAAATTAGAAGCAATGTCTAAAACTTTGCTCTCAGCTTTCTTTTTGCTGGAATACCACAAAAGCTGGACTTCCCACCCACCATTTCGGCATTCAGTGAGCTTGCCAGGAAACACCAGGTAACATTTCTCAGACTGTATTTGGTCTCTTCTTGGGATGTAAGAAAAACCTAAATAACATAAGTTGAGAAGCATCTAGTTTTCTCTTTTCCAATGCTGTCCAGGCATCAACTGCAGACAGAACCTACCTCTTTGAACCGTATATACACATGAAAACATGAAAGGAACAAAATCAACAGAGGCCATCTTTTCTCTGAAAGGAAATACAACTCAGTGCTTTAATCAGTAATAGTCCTCCTCCACCAGATAGTTCCAGTAAACACAACAGAAAACATGCCTTGAATGTCCATTTTATTTAAAACAAACAAACAAACAACAAAAAAAAACCACTCCCCTCCTCTCACCCCCACAGTGATCCAGAGGATTTTCCACAGAGGAAGGGGCTGTTTATACTAGCTGTCCGTCACTTAGATAGGAAGCCAGAGGAGTCAGTAACCATAATATAAAACATCTGCTTGAGCTACTGTAAAAGAAATGATCCACTATTGGAGTCCAAAAAAAAAAAAAAGCTCTCTCAGATTATTAAAAAAAAAAAATTCAAAAGCTAGACTTTCAAACAGTAATTGACCTCCAGAATAACATGATGATGGAACTGCCAAAATAGAAAGCATGGCTGTTTGCAACTCCTGCTAAAGAAACCCACTCACAATAAGGATAATCCAGATAATTTGCCTCCTGCAGTGAAAGGACTCTCACAACATGTATAAGGTGTTTGAAATGTGAAACTTCCATGAAAAGACAATGACAACATTCAAATGCTGTAGAAGTTTACTGCAGGAAAAAAAAATGTTCAGTAAACATTTTAAAAATTTATTAAATAGTATATTCAAAAATGAATGTTTCTTCCAATAACTGCTGCTTAGAGTCTCATGCCACAGTCAACTCAATCACTTTAACCACCACATCAGGAATATTCATAGTAGGTCCCTCACCAGTGGTGAGAACAGTGGATGAATGTTCACCCCAATCTCATTTTCACAAGCAGTAACAAAAAAATGTATTTCTAGAAATTCGTGCTACTCAAATGATCTCTTCTGGTAGTTCTGTCCTGCAGTTAACCAATACCAACAGTCAAGCTGAGAAATTCTGAAGTAAGAGAAAAAAGGGCAAAAGCAGCCTTTCCACGGAGAGGGTTCAGACTTAGCAAGTATAGCAAATCCTAAGTTACATTACTAAAAATATATAATCTCACTCCACTCTTGTAATGATTTTCCACATCCTTTCAGAACATCCTTCAGCTCTTACTAAGTATCATCTGCTCCACCTGGATAATTCAACTAGCTCTTATAGAGCAGGTGCTTCTCATCTTCTGCTACCTGACAAACTCCTAAGTTTAAGCTATTTTAAAATACAAATGCCCATATGCAACACACCCCTATAAGGAATAGGATAACTAAGTCTGCAGAATGAGATGGAGATGACACCAAAAGTCATCTCTTCTTCCTTCTTCAGTTCCAACCCTGCTCCTTACCAAGTTCCAAGTCTGACAAGATGGTGGTCATTCACGTTCTGGAAAGCAAGTTGTGAGCAAATCAGACTAGATTTAGAAAGAGGATTTAGAAGAGTCTTTACCAGGATGAAAGAGCAGAAGAAAGCAAGACGAACAAAGATGGGTATAACAATGACGACATGCAGCCAGCACAAAAAGACATTTGGGTTTGTTCAGCATTGCTTGGTTATCTTTGTGCTCTTCAGTGCTTAGCAAACTGTGAGAGAATATCTGCCGTTACCAGTCTCACCAAGCTGATGAAATAGCTGAAGAAGTTAATAGCTTCTGACCTCAGCTGAAGGGCTGGTCACTATAGCCTAAGACCCACCATGTCTGGTCATTATTTAAATAAAAATAAGAGGAGCCTTCTGAGACCTGACACATAATAAAAGGAACAAAAAGCTAATTAAAAACACACACACACATACACACACACACACTGGTATTAATACTGTGTAGGCATGTCATTACAAATATTAAAAACATGCAGGGATTTTGGAGTTTTACAAACACCATGCTCCAGACTGAATCCATCTCTAATAACTCTCAGTACTACAACTGTACAGTTGAACAGCACTTCTAGCAACATCAGCATGGCATTCACTTTTATGTAAGTAGATGAGGTAGATGAGGAATTACATAACGTCCCTTATTATTTTCTAATAAAATGTGAAAAGTTAAGAATACTAAAAGTTACTGAAAAGTAGAACTGTGCCAGCAGTTTCCAGTGATGTCCTGACATGATTTTTCCTCCAGCTGACATCCAAGTAGTTACAGAGTTTATATATTCCAGCCCAGCACTCATTTTAAAACAAACTGTCTGTATCATGCGGTACTCCAGAGACATCTGGAGGATGGAAGAGAATGGTTAAGGAAAATCACTCCATTGTACATTATCATAGCACTAATTTAGGTTTCCTCAATTAGGCATAAACTATTGGAGAGGAGGAAAGCACAGCCAGTGTCCTGCAAGACAATTTGGAGAATCATTTTACAGGCAAAAATTATATAGGGAGAATCCAAGATGAAACACCAGAAATATAGTGAAGGGAGCTGTACAATGAAGTCATGGCATTCCCTATTTGGAATATTTCCAGGATTTCCATACTCAATAAATCTATGTAAAAACATTTATTGTGTCTTTATTGTGAGGAAGCAATTTCAACTTGTGTTCCAAGAGCCACACTGGAACATCCCTCCATTTTATCTACCACCATAACCAATAGCAAAGATCTCCACTGGCCAAACAAAACTCTGCATTAAACTTGTACTACTACTGGAGTCTTCTCACAGTGTCCTCCTCAGTAACACTTACCCAAGCCCCTTATCTGTGGTAAATTCCCCTGCATGACACCAAAAAGAACACAGTAAACCACCACCATGGGGATTTTGTTCTCCCTCCACTAGATTTACTGGGCAGCAGAAAACAAATAAACAGCCCCAACCATCCTAAAGCAATACTCCCTCACTGTCAACAAAAGGTCGAAGTACCTCAACAAGGTGTTTTGATGAGTGATGATTTTTTCTTTCCTCTCTCTCTCTCTCTCTTTTTTTTTGGTGAGAGAGACTTTTCACAGTAGAATAAAAGATATTTTAAGTTTATTTTAAAGAAAAGCATTTCCAAACAATAAAAAGAAGGAATGATCAAACAAGAAATTCTATATGTTTAATACAATTACTTTCAAAAATACTGACTTTTGCTTTTAGTAAAAAGAGACATAATATTAAACTCAGTGAAAAAGAGTCACCCTCAAACGGCAACATAGTGCAAAGGACCACCTTACCTTACCAGAATGGACCACAACCTATTTCACCGTTGAATTCGTATAAAGTAACTTGTATCATTCAAGCTGAGTCATGACATGTCTGCAAAGACTTAAACAGTCTACATGTATTTGAAAACAGAGGTCATTGCATCAAAGGTCACAAAATGTCATGTAAGACACTATGTGGTTTGTCATGACTATGAACATAACACAACAAGGCTTTTTTCTGAACGTTTTGGCTTAGAAGCTCTGAAGAAAAACATTCTGGCCCAATCCTGCTTCAGTTTGTTTGACTTTAGATATTTTTCTCTCACCCTACGTGTTCCATTCCATCCTGCCATTTGAACAGCAATGTTATCAAAAAAAGAACAGATGCAGCTGACTATCAGAGAGAGAGGCATTTCTGAGGAAAAGAAAAATAGTACCAGAAAGCTGCACATAAGGAAGAAGGCAGGTGCAAGGAGACAGAACTTTCTTGCTCATGCTTCCTGCCCTCTTTGCTGGCCTACCAGAAAACACCTGATTGCTGCTTCTCATCTGTCCACCTCTTGTTTGTCTTCTCAGGACTTAGTAGTACTTCTGTGTGGTAAAGAAAAACAGTTTGCATAAAACCAGCTTGCTAGATTACTGAGACAGAGAAGAAATGAGTAAATAGAGGGAGATAGAGAAGGAAGAGTTCAATGACTTAAAAGAAACAACAACAAAATCACAACAATTGAAACAAGCAATTTTAAAAATACAGCTCTGTATGTACGTGTCAGATTTACAAGATCTTGGAGCAGGGACCATGCAAGACAAGGTGCTTATTCAGTGCACAACTACAAGCTTGCCATCAGCTGAGGCTGCCTTTGGACATGACCTCACTCTAATAACATTCCCCTTCATCACAGTGGTCCTTGAAAACTGCCTCCTGGCTAGTCGATCGTTATTACGGATTTCACAGTAGCTACTAGGTATATTTGCATGCATGTGTTTTTTTAAAAAGAGAGAGAGAGAGANGTCTGAACAGATGATCTTTACCGTCCCCCCCTCCTGCTGCTAGAAGCTTCCCACTCAGCTTCTGCTCCTATTTGTTCATCTTTCTCTGGCAAGAAGTACTCTTAACTGAGTTAATTTTCCTTTTTGAGGGTTAATGTTGGGTAACGCACTTGCAATTGCCCACAACTAATAAATTTCCAGGGATTGACTTCACTGCACTCCTGGCAGTAAGTAGGGCATATTTCTTGAACCAGGGTCATTTTAAGGGATTCCAGAAAGTACCTTCAGACATTTCATGGCTTCACTTAAACAGCTACTTTCTTGGTTCCATGCAGGATTTTGAGCAGGAGGACAGTATCTTCAAAGGGAGGTCACTATCCCCCAGAATTTTAAGAGAGAACCATTTCAAGAGTTTGTACAAAGCATGAAGCATGACCTTTTTCCATTTATTTATTTAAGGCTAAACTTGGCAGATATGAAAATATCCAACTGTAGTTAGACAGCCATGATCTCAGCCTCTGGCTGTGCAAAGACATCTTAAATCTGTAGGTTCTGTGCAGATCCAGGGGATTTTGCCAAAATGTTTCCTGAATAAAATTAAATATTCCTTCATGTTAAGCTTTACATTTTTTGTTCCTCTCTCCTTCATAGTCTATTATAATCCCAAATTGAAAATACATAACTCTTTAGGATTAGCGGTGCTTATTCTGCAGTTTCCCAGCCAAAAATGACTGCTATCATTCTTTAATGATTAAAAAAGGCTACAAGTGTTGCACATCTGCCTTTAAAAACCAGTGAGGCATAGCCAATTCCTAATTAATCTCTGTTTACCTGGAAGTGATACAAGGAGAAGGTGGGAACGCTTTGTCCTACCAAGGAAAATCTCATGAACGCTGACACCCGAGGCCCGGGTTGTAGTTACAGAACAAACACAATCTGTCAAGATCGCCCTATAAGAAACTGCATATGTGAAGCTATTTGCATCATTCGGTGCAAAGGCCTAGACAAAGGATCATCTAGATGTTTTGGCCTTTCAAAACCCAATAAAAGCATTCCATACAATATACACATATATGCATAACTACTTCTGTCTCTTCCTGGTGTTAATCCAACCCCTCCTGGATTTAGCAGCTTCATATCTTCACGAAAACCCTTGCAAAGCTGCACATGTAGCATTAGTAGCAGCATACATTTAGGTTTCTTTGTAAATACTGGCTACCACTGGACAGGAGCATGACTTTGTATTTCACAGGGTAGAGGAAGAGAGAAGTTGACTACCTGAAGCTTTCTCTCTACCTGTGCAGACAAACAGCAGTGGGTCTGTTCCCCAAGATGTGGCAGAGGAAGGTGTGTGGCTAGGTCGTAGCTGTCTGCCTGTGTAGTTTTACTTCTGCACACTGCCACTGTTGATGTGCCAGCCATAGGTTTTCCATCGAGTGAAATGCTTGCATCTCATGTGCCTCTTTGACTCTCTGCCTAAATCTCAGCATATAGTTCTTAGACACTGCAGTGAAATCCCAAGTACTTTCAAACTTCCTCATGCTAAGGTAAGCATAAGTTTGAAACAACAGTAGCATAGCATGCACTAACAGGCTATGCAAGCTAAAGGACAAGTGGTGTGTGAATGATGAATGTCCAAATAGGACCTTCTGAAGACAAGTATCTGTATCTTAGGAATCAGCCTGTTTCAGGTACCTGTTTCAGAACCCAATGCAATTCACATGATTTGCCTTAAAATCCTGTGTGGGCCACAGCACTGTCTTCTGGACAAGTTCCAGAAGACTGTCTTCTTGCAAGCTCCACTGCAAGAAAATGTTGCAGTTCTTCACATACTGTAAAGAAAACAAAACAAAACAAAAAATCCACTAACATCCCCAAAACACTGAAAGCAAGGGCCTTGAGTTATCCAATGCAAAGGTTGGCCTGTAAAACATTTCTTGCATTTTCAAGAAGTTACTGAACTTCATAAGAAGCCAAGCATTCCTTAAAATGAGGAAGAGTGGCAGAGCAGAGAGAACTGACCACAGCTCCATCTGCACAACTGAGAACTGAGGACACTCTTGATGCCCTGTGGGCATGTTCACCTGTTAGTTACCACTTCCCAGATAAACCATGATGCAACTCTTGGAGCCCTTTTTGATTTGGCCTTGAAAGAGACTAGAAGCACTCATACAGTCTTATATCCCATATTGTCTGGAGATGGAAAATAAAAGCTGAAAAGCAGAAGGAAGGCCACTTACTCAACTGCCTGTTAACAGCCTCTAGGTGTGAGTGCTCCTAGTACCATTCCTGGCAATGTCATGCAAAGCTGAAACCACCTGTAACTTATTTAAATTTTCTTTCCAAAGACAGCTGGAGAGTTTGCCTGGGCAGTTATAATGGAGACCTACCATCTAATCTTACTCATTTGCAAACTGTACTTGCTAAGCATAACATTAGAAAGAGATTAACAGTATACAGAGCGGGTCTACAAAGCCTGAACAATAATTATAGACAGCATAAGCCCATCTTGGCTGTAGTCAAGCTAAAAGAAATATGATAGAAAGACACTGCAGGTGAATAAAGATTAAGAAGTGAAACATAAGTCAGGACTTCCCATGGGCATCGTGTAGAAAGCTAACCTGATCACAAACAGGACAATTTGTTTATCTTATGTAGATACTACTAAGACTTGGTTATGCTAACCTAACAGCTACATAAGGGTTGAGACAATTTTGTAAAACTGATTTTAAAAAGGGCTATTCTTGAAGATAGTGTTCTTCTGACATTCAGCCCATGCTCATGCACTGCAACCTCCAGATGCCCTGACATCTTTGCTTTGTCACTTTTCCAGCTTAATCTCTAAGTTAAATAAACTTTCCCTCGAAGACTGATCATCTATTAGTGATTTCCAAGTATAATCTGAGGGTTATCTTTGTTTCCTCTCTCATTTATTTATTATTAATATTTCCTATTGCTGTCATGTATGACTCCTCTACCACTGATCTTTATGGTACTGGTTTTTATTTTTAATTCTTCTATATTATGTCTGGGCCTAACACTAACCAGAAAACAACATAGGAATCAATGTATTACCAACTGACCCTCAGCTGAGATACAGGACTTGACTAAAACACCGTGTGGAAGGCTCTAATACAGCTTGACACACAAAATACAGTTGCTTATCCCACATGTTAGCAGACATACTAGGAATAAGCTTAGGAACACAAGCTCAATCGTCCAATGAGTGGGCACACCTTAAATGTTAACCTTATTAGCCATCACACTGTGACTGAAGTGATAAACACACAAACCTAACGTATTCTAGCCCATCAAACCCAAACAGCGTCCCTCTTCTCCTCCTCCAGCATAAAGCCACAACTGTTGCTCACTGAGTTGCCAAGGTTTCTGCTTTATCGCTAGTAACTTGAAAATATGATTATGCCCAAATAGTACAGAAACCTTAAGGCCATAGGGGGAAAGCACAAAGCAGCTTTATTAACAAACAAGTGCTTCATTAGCAATCATTAGAGCCTCTGTTTTTACATATTATTAACACAATGCCTTTAAAAAAACAATAAATCTGCCATTTCATGTCACTTGGCTTGTGCAACCCTCCTCCTTTCCCACATAGAAGCACCTGACTCCGATATGTTGAAAGATCATGGCAAGCTGGTGATGAAGGAATAAAATGCAGCCTCGGGACAACACTGTGCGATCAGGTGAAGGCGGACACTGTAACGGGAGACAGGGACTCTCCTACATGAGCAGTAAGGGTAGATGTGCATTCCTTTGCTGACCAGGAATAAGCAAGCAAGAAGCTGCATTTATTTTTTTAAATAAGAGAAGAACAGCTAAGGAAAATGAGCACAAACAATAAAACACAAGGTCAGGGAGATTCAGGCAGATTCATATAGATCTTCATCCTACCAGAAATCAAAGGAAAACCGCTAGCTCTTTACTTTGCTTCACCTGAAAGTTTAGCCACATATTTTCAATTTCACTTCCTTTTTAATCCTTCCACCTTTATGAATGTCCTTCCTATTTAGCTTTTCCTGCAAGTTTTACAAGGTGTTCTAAGTCAAGAGCATTTCTTCTGTGTCAGCGAGGGTGTCTATTGCCCAGGCAGCACCACTGCAAACCAAGGGAGCAAGCGGGGCCAGGCTCTCCACAGACTTGTCTTCGTCCCCCTGGGGAGGCCACTCAGGCTCCCTGTGCAGTCAGTGGGACGTCTCCCTGCAAGGTCTTTCCCAGAGCCGCTCCCTCTCCATTGACACGGGCAGGAAGACAGCAAGAAGCAGGCATGGACTCAGCCAACCGTACAACTTGACTGCACCTGACAGTAGCTGCTACCTTGAGTTAACACTTACTGGTGGTCTGGAGCATCGCTGTCTGGGGGTTGGGGCCAGGACAGGAGGAAGGGACTAACGAACAGCTTGCACTCACAGCCAGATGGAAACGGGGCGACTGCATCATCACCGCAGGAATTATCCTACAACTTCACGAAGCCATAAGAGTCTCATCACAAAGCTTCAAGAGATCACTCTCCAGGAAACTCCGGTTATTCAAAGTCCTATTCTCAAAAGTCACTCATGCACTCAGGAGACTTCTGCACTGTTTTTCACTGAGATTTCAATTTCTGACTCACTAGGCATTTTTATAGCATTACCATACATGCTACATGACCAACATAGCTGAAATATCTAAATGCCCACAAATAATTAAAAAGTCATCCCCATTTTTAAAATGTTTGGATAAATGTATTTATAGGGCAAGTCAGTAATTCATTCAAAGTCACGCTTTCCAACCAAAGCAACTATGTTAAATACTTAAAGTATCAGCACTTTTCCCTATGGCTCTGCCTCATGATGTCAGTTAGGACAGCTTTTTTTCCCCTAGAATGTAGATAGTGACCTCACTTCTTGCTAGCAGCAGCTCAAGACCGAGCTGTGCTGTGTAGTTTTGTATTGCTGGACAGAACACGTCCTCTCCTACACAGAAACACCAACTCAGCAAAATGCTCAAGCATAAGCCTTTGTATTTTACTTCAAACAAGCCTCATAAATTTGTACCTCGGCACACACTAACATACCTTTCTGAAACAAATGGGAACAGAAAAGCTCCTTGACAACCTTTCTGAGACAGTGGATGGGAAGGCAAGTCAGCAACAAACTGAGGAAGATACTTTTTCCAGGGAGTGCTTACAATGCTATTTCACAGCATATATACCTTGTCCATGCTCTCTCTTCCCAAGCATTTTGAGTTTTCTTTCGCTTTGCATCTTTCCAGCATTCTCAGTTTGCAGCTTCAGATACTTTGAAGTGGGTTGGTAAAGATGTCTTCTCTTTCAGCACGTTGCATTTGATCCTCTGAAACTAAAAGTTAGACCCCATCTATCCATCCTTGGCAAATCCTTTACTGTCTCAAGACAAAGAGATGAAAAATCAAAATCCAACGTAAGAACCTATCAGTAACTATTGAGCTAACTAGCTTTGGAAAGCATGCTTCTCCCCCCCTTAACAAAGCCCTTAAAAAGCTGTTGCTGCATTTCTTTCTCTCCCTTTTTTGTCCTCTTTGGTGATAAACTTTTTTCTGAACAAAGTCAAAGCAATCACTTTTTTCTCTGTATTACAATATTTCTCTGTATTACAATTTTTTTTTTACAAAAAAAAAAAAATCTGTACAATAAGTCCCTTCTCTTACCCATGCCCTCACAAATGCGTAAGCCTCTGTTGTTAAACTTCCTAAGTCCACGTAGACAGATCTTCCAGAGTGGGATCCAGAGACACAGTGGGCTTGTTTATCTCATGGATCAGAAGCTAAGTGGAAAGAAAAGAGTAACCAGAACACAGAGGATGGAAAAGAGGAAGTACAGGACAAACTGAAGCCTCAAATTGCACTCACAAAGGAAGAACTGCTTTGCTTTTCCACCTGTATCACAGAAACTTGAAGAACGAGAGTGTGCAGAGCTCAAAGGAATCCCAAGAGTCCCATATACGATAAAATCAGAAATGGAGTAAGGAATTGAACTGATAATGACAGAGTATGGAGGTAGGGGAAGAATTGCAATGCAGAATTTGGGTTCAATTCTGATTTACATTACATCAATGAAAGCCTTGAATAACAGGACAGAAGTCAATCTGCTGTGTCTGATGATCCCAAATTAAGATTTAATAATAATCAATAGCTTTATGCCAGACAAAGTTCAAGACAAACATGAATATTAACCACCGACACAGATCATCTAGTATTAGTCAGAGAATAGTTTGGTATTAACTGCTCCCCTTAGTAATTACTAGGGATGTATCCTTTGTGTAGAAGTGACTCTCCAGAGGGTTTTGCTTAATAATAACTGAGACCCTCAAAATCCAGCAAACACTTCCTTATGCACATGATTAACATTTACGCACGTGGCTGGTCACATTGAATTTAAAGAAACTAATCATGTATTAAAAGTTACTCTGGGGCAGAGGTGTTAGTAGGAGTTCAACTTTGCCTCTGGAAGAGTTTTGCAACAGTTCTGTCTTTAGAGACCAGTTTTGTAAAGTGCAGAAGAATCTTGACTATCATGTTTATGACAGTGGAGATCATTCAGCACTCTCAAAAACAGGACCACATGGGAGGTGGAAGAAGAAATGTATTTATTAATCTTCATCACAATCCAAATACAGAAAGAGCAGCCCAATGAGAATGTAGAGACTTTTCCTTCCCTGAATCCACCATACTCACAAATCTCTGCAAGAAAATGTCCAAAATACTGTATTATTCTATATCCAGAAACTGCTGGATAATGGTGAGCAGCATGACTGTATAATAGTGTCCATATTAGTGGACATATTTTGTTTGTTTCTCAACCAGCACCCTCCATTTTTGCATCTTCCACACTAGCTTTCAACACATTCATAGAAAACAGGGATTCACAGAAAACAGGATTCTTCCTTTGATTTTTTTTGTGCCACTATTTTGAGCAATGGGCTTATCACAGAAGGGAAGCCCTCTGCTTCAAATACAGCTGAAAAATATCTGCCATTCGGCTGGCACTGAAGCCAGAAAGAACTGGTCAAAAGGCAGGAGCCATCTGCTGAAATACAGTTGTATACATCTATGCTAGATGTTTGGACTACCTTTGTATTCAATTGGCAGAAGCAGCTCTTCTCAGATGTGATTCTGCTGACTAAATGGAGACTTCCACTTTGGGAAGAGATTAATTTCACACTAGAAATATTCTGCTTCCTGACAATAAAGGGAGTCCAGAGAGCTGTGTTTCAACAGATGCATCCCACCTTCTCCGTGCTGGGTATCATTAACAAGATTACACAAACACACTGAATGACCATACCTGGTTTCTCTTGTGAGACCCTGTCAGCTTTGCCAGAGTTTCTGCAGTTTAGATCAGTACAAGAAAACCAGTACAGTTACCCTAGGCTGCACGTGCAGTCATCGGAAAGAAAGGGGCACCTCTGAGAGGCAATTCAGCCCACGTAGAATCTGTATTCTCCCTGGAAATGCCACTGTCTCTCTACAGACTACAGATATGAGCCTTAGGAGCTCACCTCTAAATAAGGTGATGTGGTAAAGTGCCATGACTTAGATGCACAGGTTCAGGCTCTCACTGTTGAGAAGCTGGGAGATGCTGAACACTCTCATTCCTTATCTCCTCTCCACATAAGCGAGGCTTGAAACATATGGCATCCATAACATCAGACCTTATTATGCCAGGCAAGGTCACAGTATGGATTACAGAGTCCATAAATACTTTGAAGAAGAGTAAAAACAAAACCACACCAGAGAAGTTCAAAAAAATCTGTACTGTGGCCTACATAGTGTCTGTCCACCCACAGCTTTGCCAACTGAGGATAAACAAGAGCTGAATGAAACTCCACAAGCACACACTTCAGTTGGCCACATACCCAACTGAGTCTGGAACAGCTAGGAATTAGTATGCACTCTCTCAAGATCTAAAAACAGAAATGCAGACCCTCAAAAGAAGCAGCAATTTGCTTGTTAGCAAAGCATGCCCTCGATTTACCAGGCAACACAGAGACTTAAGATGGCAGACCCAGGCCCAGGCCCTCCCGCGCTCACACTTCTGTCACTGGAAGAAGTCACCTCGTTAGCTGAGGACAGCAGAGCTTCTGCATTCGAGTTCTGCAGGAATACAGTACTTGGCAGCCTCCAGAAATCTGAGCTCTCTATTTTTCTTCCCTACGTTTACGAATGCCCATTTCCCCTTCCCCGCCTCCCTACTCCCAATGCACACACGTTTTAATGCTAAAACCCAGCAGTTACATGGCTTTTCCATACTTCTGGGCAAATATTACACACTCTCTCTCCAAACTTGCAAGTATGCCTCTCTACAGAGGTAGTAAACCTGCTGCAAGAACGCAGTGCTTTATAGTGAAATACTTCAGGTTAAGCCAAAAAATTACCTGTACATCCAATGTCTTAAAAGAGCTTCACACCCACCATCTCACACAAAAATACACTCACTACAACATTGTGATACATTGCACACTCCTAATGGTTTCTACAGTTACGTAGCCACAGACAATGTAATTAACAAGCAACATTCCTTCCTGTAAAATAGAAGGGAGAAAATAAACAGAAGAAAAGTTCATAAAAATAAATCTGAGCACAGAAATAAAACTAAATTTTAATTTAAATTTCACTATTTACTGTGCCAAAGACTACACAAGCCTGGATTACCTACATACAGCAGTTTTTCAATCAGTTTGATTTACAAAATATCTTGTGTCCACTTACAAGGCAACTGATACCTTATTTACTCTCTTTATATACATATCAATGCTTAATTAAATATTTTTTTCACTTTTCATTTGCATTGTGCACATTGAAATCAAGGAAAAAAAACTATTTTAAAGTTATATTTTGTTTTCTGTTTCTTGTTACATAACCAGAAGTGTTATAGGAAATCCGACTGTGGAGTTTTTTTTTTTAAAAAAAAAAAAAAAGAAAAAGAAAGGAAACCCAGACACACACCACAGCATCACAATAATTTGTAAGGTGTTCCTACACCCACTAATTTGAATTAAAATTACATGTAATCTATAGCCAACTTTCAGGTCTCTGCTGAATGCCCTTTCTGTGTTTAACCTCATATATTGCTGACAAAGAGGTAAGATTTTCCAGGTTAGTAACAGCAAAATTCCACATTGCAAAAAACATTGAATGCTGTCATGCAAATAAAGTAATTCACAGTGCCTGAAAATGTCCCTCAAATGTCAAAATCGGTCTTAAGCAGACAAATGATAAGAAAATATGAACATGAATCTTATTTTCTTGTGGGAGAGCCAAGCAATTTAAAACCAACAACCACATAAACCCTAAACCATATCTTTTGAAAGAGATGGTGAATCACTAAGAGTGCTCCTTTCTAATGAAACCAAAAGAGCATGCCAGTCACCATACTGGAGACATTTCATTGCAAAAAGCAAAAACATACATGGTGGTGAGTGAATTTCATGATCTGGGTGACTTGTGACATTCTGATCCTTCACATCCTTCACAAAAAGGGCCACGGACTCCATGTTGGAGAACACATTCATTCCATCCCTGTCTGCTCTCTGCCCAGGTTTACACCTGCCCGGACAAAAGCAGCGTATTTCTGAATTCGAGCAGACAAAGAGACGCGTTCACATTGTCGGCTGAACCCACCACACCCCCACCACCTCCCATCATAGTCTCCATAGCCATTTGCAACAGCCTGAAACACTGTTCTGAATCCAACTGGTATTTTCGTCTCTTCTCTGCATTACAGCTACAACCCCAGAGCACTGTAGCTTAGCTTGGTTCATCTGGGCCCACTTAGTCGAAACAAACACAAAGGAAGGGAACCCACTGGGCTGGCTGAGTAACAAGAAATTCGGCTGCAGAACTCCCTCACACTTGTGTGCATAGCTGATTTTACACCACCCAGCTTCTACATTGATATTATCTTGTCAAAAAGTACAGAGCAGCTTTCACCACAAATACTTGGAGCTTGAAAATCACAGCAGAGTACCAAGGCTGTGGAAAATCCAACTTTAGCTGGATGCAAAGTACGCTACAAGTGCAGCATTTGAAGCCTCAACATGACGCAACTGAAATCACACTAGGGATGGGGGCTTGCCGAAGGAAACCAGACCCACGCAAAACCGCAACGTATATATTAGGTACCTATAGATCACTCACTGCCCAAGCTCAGAACAGCCTGCAAACAGAGATTTACACGAGCTACAAATCAATGAGGCAGCATGGCTACACCACTGCCAGTGACAAACAGCAGTGGGGAAGGCAGCCTGGACGGATCAGCAAACCTGCCGCCCCCCTCGGCTCCCCACCCTCATCCCCTTCCCTCTCCCCATCCCCTTGCCCCTCTTAACCCTTCCCCTCTCAGAAGTTCAGTGGCGGTGCAGGGGGAACAGCCCTGCTGTTCCGAGCCCTTCATGGGAGCAGCCTGGCCTAAATGCCGAAGTCACCCGGGTGTCGGTGGGCTGCAGGAGGCCAGCCGGGCTGACACACTCCTGCGGTGGGCTCCCGGCTGCCAACCGCCCGGCCACCTGCAGGCCTCCGCCGCCCTACCTTGCTCCTCGCCGGCCCCAAAGCGGGCTCTGGGGTCCTCGGGGGGGAGCCGGGCTCCGCCGCCCTCCAGGGCTTTGCGTTTCTTCGACATCTGGTCGGTGTTTGGGAGTTGAGTTTCTCCTCTCTCTCTCTCCGGGGAGATGAGTGTATGTGGAGAGAGAGGGAGAGTGTGAGAGAGAGACACGGGGAGGGAGAGAGAGAGATTGAAAGAAATCGCTGCTTAAAGAGAGGGGAAGAGACTTTGGAGTGGCTGGAGAGCAAGTAGGAGGCAGGGACTAAGTGGAGAAATCCTACAAATCACAATCCCATCAATTCAGCCCCACGTCTAAAGGGGCTGTTTAGGTCCCCCCCTTCCTTGCTCATTCATCTGAGTGTGTGCGAGTGAAAATTAGAGAGGCAACAGTCCCCTGTTGTTTTTCCAAATGTTAGCGGGTGGTGCTTTTTTTTTTATTGGGGGGAGGGAGGAAGGAGGGAGCTGATTGATATTATTTCCCCCTGTTGGGATTCCTTCTGGTTAAAAAA
>VXAL01015498.1:217776-253160 GCA_013399475.1 Chauna torquata
TGAGACCAATTACTGTTATTTCACCCTCCTGTGTTTATTGTCAAGCTGCGGGGGTCCCTCATCGCATGCGTACGTGGGTTTCCTTAGGTGCCCACGGACACCCCCCACCTCCCTGCCTCTGCAGTGCTGAGGGAGGCTGGAGTGGGAGGCCATACCCAGACCCCAGCAAAAAGCAGCCACCACGCTCCCAGCGTACGGTATGTTAACGGATTTCCCTCTCTCCCAGAAAACCAAGCAATCCGCCTCCCCTCCCACCCCCCCTTTTTAATAGCTTACTTGTTCAGCATTTTTGCATTATCTGAACACTCACTGTCATTTCTCCTTTTCCAGCTGTCTCCCTCCCACCCCTTAATCGTCAAGTCCTGGGCTCTAAAGAATAATGGTTTATAAAATGGTTGCTCTCTGCATGTCCTCAGTTACACACATAACCCCAGCCCTGAGCCTGTGTTCCTGTCCAGCTCAGCAAGGTCAGAGAGAAGTCTTGAGGGCACAGTTAAACCCAAAAGCACATTTATTTACATTTTGTGCCTGGGTGTCTCCTTCCACCCCTTTTCCTTGGGAGAATGTAATGGCAAAGCTCCCTGGATTTTTGTAGGGTCAGACCTTGCCCTGCTTCAGAAGGTATCTGTGCTTAGCTAGGCAGAGAAGACAATATCCCGGTCCTATTAAAGTCAATGGGAATCAGTGAATTCAAGCGTCACTGGCTTTGGCTGGCAGAGCATACAGCTGCGCTCTGGCCAAACCCTGCCCCGTTTCGATTCAGCTTAAGCACAGCCAT
Source organism: Chauna torquata (assembly GCA_013399475.1). Lineage (NCBI taxonomy): Eukaryota > Metazoa > Chordata > Aves > Anseriformes > Anhimidae > Chauna > Chauna torquata. The sequence continues at coordinate 218,555 of VXAL01015498.1, forward strand.
GCCAAGCTGCTCCAACGCTGGCATGTGCTGCTGGTGCAGCGCTGCCCTCCCATACAGGAATCCTTGGTGACACTGAGCAGCTGGAGCAGACCCTGCACCTCCCTGCTGCCGCCATGCAAGCAACCCGAAACAAGCTGCCACCTCCCTGCACGTCCCCAGCAGATAAAGGTCTTTCAAGGTCAGGGATCAGTGGGATAAATCAGAGCAGCCTAAAGACTGTATTAATTTAGACTGCAAATGAGCCTGGTGCTGCCCAAGTCCCTGTGGTAGGAGGCACAGCCATCTTTTCATCCTCTGAGCTGCACCTATGCCTGCTCCCTTCCAGCTCAGGACTGGCTGTATTAGCAGTTGTGTTGCAGTGTTGTTGTTTTTTTTTCCTGTCCATGCAAAAAGCAAGAGTTTCAGAAACAGTTTAGTTCTGTAGCACCAACTACTTTGAATAAGCATCTTGCTTCAAAAAAATTTATAAAGGACAAGCAATTAAACCATAAACCAGATCTTTGAAGAGGGAAAAGGAGTCTAACAACTGAATAACTTATGCACAGCAAGGGCTCCACTGTGATTTTGAAACTTTTTTTTTTTTTAAACACACAGAAAAGGAAACCATAAACCTGGTATCTTAAAAACAATGCTGCATGGCAATAAGGATCCAATAGGAACACGCTTATGCGTTTTAATACCTAAGTTATGCATAAAACTGCATTTGTATTACCTCCTTATTAAGATATATTTTATGTAATTGTATGAGTGGGGATTCTCCTTCATAAATACCCATTTGACATGCCTCAACGCCGCATAGGGACAGAGGTTCTCAGGGAACCGATGAAGCCGAGGCTGGCTCTACCAGAGGCGATCCTGGCACGCGAGCGGCTCAGCAACCTGTCCCAGTCACAGCCTGAGCACGGAGCAGCAGGCAGACACTCAGAGCAGCTCCTGCAGATTCCCAGGAACAACGAAAGCGCTCGCCAGTAGTCAGATTGTGCTACTGTGACTGTGCTTTCTTATAATTTTTCTTACTCTTATTCCAGGGCAACAAAACCAACCTCAGGATTTGATTGTGCGTTTTGCGTGTTATGAATGATGCAGCCATCGGTACCCAAATAGCATGCATGTGTACATGTTAACAACAATGACTTTACTGTTTATTTCCCCAGATTAAAAGCTGACCTTGTGAGAGCGAGATTACCCGTTGCCAGCATGTGCCATGTGATACTGAACAAGGAACAATGCCCACGGAGCGGGAACTGGCCTGCTCTCTGTTCAGAAATAGACTCTCCTTCCTGTCAGTGCACCAGAGGGGAGCGGTGCCTGCCTAATGGATGCAGGGTAGCGCCCTGCCTTTGCACCGAATATGGAGCTGCACTTACTGGATCCGTCTTCAGAGAAGCGCGTTTGAAACAAGTCAATCTTTGCTCTGCCTTGGGAGTTGCTCCAAGTCTTTGGCTGCAGATTGCGGTGCTAAATTGAGACCATTACTTTGCATTGAGCTATTTTCATCACAAAGTGCTTTAAAGGCTGAGCAGATATACAGGCTATGGTGCTATATGCACAGGAATCACTTCAGCCACTAATGAAATGCAGCCACCTATTAACCAGACCAGTGTGATGCCTGGTCCCTGGGTGCGATGACTGCCAGAAGATTGTTTTATCCAGCTGAGCAGACACTAGTTTTTGGTTAGTGGAATATTGTGCCATTTAAAAAATAAAACTGACAGGGTCTCTACATACAGAATAGAAGTAGGTACAGACAATTATGGTCAGCCCTGGAATTTGAAATCCCACCTGTGAGAGGAGATCTTCTCTGGAGTTTTGCTTTGTTCCATCACCCATATTCGATATTACTTCTCAAAACAGACCTCCTTCCACTTGGTAGTCCAGGGAGCTAAGCATGAAATCTGGAACCTTATAAAAATGCCTCCAGGGCCACACGTGGATGAAACATCAAAGGTGTCTATATATAAGGAATTGGTAGTTTCACTGCAGTTTCTTGCGGACAGGTGCCTGCATCAGTAAAGCACCACAGCCACCTCCACAACTGGCCTTAACTCACATTTGTCTGCTCTGTCTAGAAGAGACAAGAAAACTGAACTACTGCTTGTCTGTCATTAAGGAAAATTCATTTTAAAATGAAAAAGCACAGTGAAATGTAAACTGTGTCTAAAATGAGCTATATAATATCCACCCAGTACTGTACATACACCTTTGTATAAGATTGCATGCACTGCATTAAATAACCATGCCTCCCTGTCTCTAGTAAGGGTAGAGAGGGAATTGTGTGGTGAAAGACGTAATTTGTACATTAGGAAGTCTCTGTTGCCAGATCAGCAGCAGCAGCACTGACGTCTGTACTCTCTCACTTTGTTCCTGCTGCTATAAATCAAAATGACTACAGTCCAAATGCCTCACTTGTTTAACTATAAATGCACTGCTAGTCAGAAGAAATCCACACCAGGAGAGATCTAGATAATCTGCATATACTTTAAACTGATTAAATCAAGAAAGTCCAAAAAAAAAGGATGAGAATAACATTTATAAGTTTTGTAAGTTTATGGTTTCAACAACAGAAGAAACTTTTAAAGACTAGAATCCAGCAGAGCTGTAAAAATTCTGTCTACAGGCACTGATGTCTTTGCTAAATGAACTATCAAATTTGCCTTTCTTAATGTGCATTGGGATTTTTTTTTTCAGATTAATGTGATCTCTCTAGAAACCTATTTTCCCATGTCCCTATGTATTTTCCTTCTTGTGTAAACTACTAGAAGCAAATTAAAACAGGATAGATGAAGTGGGTCAGGTTTTACTTTCCCTGGTTTTATACACTTGCGTATTTATAGTAATAAATACAAACATACATAGCTGAGGTTGGCTCCCATTTGTGTGGAGTTTTAGAAAGCTGAATATCTTCTTTGCAGATGAAAGGAGCCCTCAAAGCCTAAAATACCTCCTAGATCCCTTCCAAGTTCTAAAAGTGGACTCAATTGTTACATAAAAATGATGGTGCCAATGCCTGCTGCTAACCTCTTGGCTGGGGGAGAGCAGGGGAATTCTTGTTCTAGCACCTACAGAGAACCTGGAACCATTTTATAAAATGCAGCACAATTTCTTGACTGAATGGAAAGGGAATGGGAGAAATTAAGGTAACCTTCCAATACCAACATTAGCTCAGCTGAGCTGTGAATCCTGTGTATTGGGCAGCATAGCCAGAAATATGTTGAGCTATACTTCTGAAGAGGAAGTAACAGGAACAGAGAACAGCAGGTGAGCACATTGTCAGCGCCATAATGACATTGCTATTGGAGCCACTGTGTTACATTTCCTGAGACCACCAATTTTTTTACTGGCAATAAGACATTCAAAGAGTATTAAAACAAAGTCTGAAGGTACTTGGTTTGCAGAGGCTGTCCTGTTGGGCTTTGGCTAATGAATTTGTAACCAGATGTTCATTTTAAGACCTGATCCAAACTGCACTGAAGTCAATGGAAAGTCAATTGGAAGTTCCAGATTACTGGAAAAAAGCTACTGTAGTGCCAATATTGGAAAAAAAGGATATAAACAGGATATAGCCATTGGTCATTCATCTGGGCACTGATCCTAGGCAAAACAGTGGAAAAGCAAAGGAGCAGACCCAGGATCCCCAGTTATGTGCCACCAGAGGTGTGGTAATTATGTGAATGGGTAGAGGCGATAACAAACGGAAAATAACTGGATTTATTGGTTTACCTCTTTCTCCTTGCAGGCTAACCCAGCCAGTATTCCCTCTCATTTGCCACTGATTAAGGGCACATACACATGGTTACTATAGCACAAGGGCACAACCGTAATGTTTCAGGAGGCAGTAACTATGCAAATTAAAGAGAGCAACATGAGCAATACTGGTTAAGTTTTATAGAAACAACCAAGCAGGCCTCAGTACTTTTGTTTTCTTTTAGTTTATAAATGCATATGTTGAAAGAGAACCATCTTGAGGTGACAGGCTTCTGTAGGTCTTTTGCATTCAGTTCCGTGTCACGCTAATTTAACTACAAACAATAAACAATATAACACATTAAAGAGTCAGACTGGGGTCCAATGCCTGAAAAATGAAGCTAAACAAGATCTGTGTTTTTAAGAGTAACTAACTAACCATTGCAACTGCTTCCCCAGGACACAATTCACTCGGGAGTTTTTAGCTCAACTTGTTAGATATTATTCCAGAGGTTATAATATTGCTGCAGATTTTTGGGGGGTAAGATTCTCCAGGCTCCACTATTCTGGAAGTCAGGTGGCCATCCTAACAGTCCTAACTCTGAACACATGACATCTGGATAAGCGGTGAACAGTGAGTGTAAGTTAACCTTCTCTTAGACCTAGTAGGTGAGCTTTTACTTGGGCAAAGCTCAGTTTCCCATTTTGAATATATTTGCACATATCTTGTTTGCACGTAGATCTTAAAATAACTAACAAATCACACAGTGTCTTTGTATTACAGGGAGACTGTAGGTTTTTGGACAAAAGATCAATTTTATAGCAGAAGAGAGAAAACAACAAATTCCAGGGTGGCTTAAATATAGTTTGGTGCACTCCTCCCTCACATCTACTGGATTAGGAAAAAAAAATAGAATTAACACTAACAAATACTCGTACAAAATCTGATGAGAACTGCAGTGGAGTGGAGACATCTAGCTGCCTTCTGCCTACCAACAGCATCTGTGAATCAGGAAATCCTGGCTCTGAAGCGAGCCTATAGAAATCTGCTTCTTTAGGAAAAAACAAACAAGCCCTTCCTTGCCTAAGAGGGAACATAAAGCTGGGATGGAGAGTAGATTATATGTACCATTTACATTTCCTCTTGTTCTCTCTGGAGCCTTCCTGAACAAAAGTTTATTTCCTTTAATTTCTTAAGTTTGGTTTTTTAGGAAAGCTTTTTTGTTTTGGCAGTTTTGGTTACACAGTCTTAAAAAAGCAGCTTTGAATGTGCAAATTACCAACAGAAACAATGCTGAAAATACCTCCTTGATCCAGAACCAGAGAGGATTAAAGTGTGCTGATGGAGATGCTGTGAATAAGCCTGATTGCCATTGTTCAGGCTGCACCCCATCCCTGATTAGAAAGTCTAAAAAGGGGTGGTGTGTCATTCCTGCTGTATGCTCTCCCTTGCAGCACACCCAGAGCCAGTTCCAGCTCGTCTCTATGCCTCCAGAGGTCCAGCAAAAACAGCCCCAGAGCAAGGTGGGACTGCACGCAGCGTGCCATATCTGCAGCCCCATGAGGAGAGACCGAGCAAGCTGCGTGGTGCCTGGCTTGGCAGGGGTACCTTTGTGGCTCTGCCCATGAACCAGAGCCTGCTGAATGACTGCGTCTACATCTGCTGAGGGACTGAGAAGACTTGCTACACATGTACTTGAGGGCTTCAAAATGTCATATGCACCCTCAGTCTTGGATGGCCCCCAGCTCCTGCAGACAGATGTCACAAGCTCCAGGACCGCAGCAGTCAATAGCAGGGTGTCACAGTAAGGCAGACTTATTCCCTCAGCTTCTCTGCACTTCTCCTTCCAGCTTCAGGCTGCGCCTGCTCTCAGTGCACAAACTCACGCACGTGCTAGCTCAGGCAGCAGCCAGACTTTCTACACTCAGAAATTATGACTCTACAGATGGGGAACTATCCAAACTTGCAGTTGGAGCCCAGCTGTTCTTTACCATCACCCGATAAACAAAGGCCACAACTCTGTGTCTACATTTCTCCAAAAGACATGAACTGCAAAGCACCGGACAGGTGTTGCATAAGAAAGTGCAGAGATTATGCTAGTTACAACTATCTAATCACGACAAAGTAATCCCCGTGACTATGGAGGTGAGGCCAGTATTCCGATAATGACGTATCTAGAATGAAGTGGGAGATTTAGGACAGCAGGACAAAGGAAGGAGAGTAAAAATACTGGCCCAAGCTCAAACACTAATGCATAACAAACAACAGCCTCTTCAAGGGAGTGCTTTTGATTTTCCTAGGGAAGACATGGTACCAGCAAAAGAAAATCTGCAGCGTTATTTTTTGGTAAATGAGAAGGTGGCTTGTGTTCCAAGGCATGAGCCCATACCTGTGTCAGAAGCAGGTACCACATGGAGCAACATCAGGTCTGTGATTCAGACTAAGGAAGGCACATCTAGCTCAGAAGTCATTGAGTTTGCAGTCATCTCTGACAACTTAAGCAGCAAGGTCACAGGTGTAGGTGCAGGAACAAGGACTTTTCTTCTCTAGAGAGCTCCCTTAAGAATGAGTTTGAGGGTGCCCTTGTGGCAGCATATCAAGCAAAGAAGCTTGCACTGCAGCACCCACTGCTTTCTCTATAGATGAAAGACTTCAGCCTCCAGGATGTCAGTTTAGCAGCAGCTGTTCTCCCCTTCTTTGCTCCCTGTGTCAGCCCAAGAGTAACAATAGGGCCAAATAAGATCTACCAGCTCATTTGGTCTTTCTAAGCCAGTGCTTGGCCAGTACTTTCTAGCTTGTGCCTCCAGTGTGGATTTTCAAATGTCTCCCCACGTCTTGGAGCTGTCTGAGAGTGCTTAGCATCTAAGATCAAGTGTATTCATTATAATATAAATGAAGCTTAACACTTTTAACCAGGGCTGAATTTATCAAAAAGGAATCATGAAGTAAGCTAACCATGAAGGTCATTATTCTGGAAGGTAAATGCAAGCACAAGGACTAAAGTTTACCCAGAAAATTTGAGCTGAACATCTTTCCCAATTATTAGAGGAATAAGAAACTGAAGGATATATTTTCAGAAAGCTGTGGAGTGAGACACTGGAGGATTTTCACCGTTCTGTTTACAAGTGCCAATGTAAGCAACTGTGTGGTTTGCCAACAAGAGAGATAAATGAATGAATGAATTTGAGTTCAAGCCTTACTTGTAAGGAGCCCTCATATTGCCATGATTCATTTTGGCAGCCCACCAAACCTGAGAGACTCAATGGACCAGCATAATCTCTGATCACTAAAGTTAATTGAGGTTGAGTCACACCTGGAACAATCTTGCCCATTCATTCATTAAAAGAGAGGAGACTAAAAACACTATATAGATTGTTTCTTCTGTCTGGGGCAAGGTGTGCTAAGAAAAGAAATTTTTGTCTTACAAGCACAGGCCTGCCTTCCATTTTTTCCCTAGAGGAGAAAAACGTAGTTTTGTAGGAAATTTCAATGTAGGCAGTCAAGGTATGCTAGAGCCTCAAAGCTGTTACACAACTTTCCCATATGCAAGTCCATCAAATTCTAGTGTGCTATAAGTGAATCTTTACCACCTGACTGAGGCCACAGTAGCTCTGCTTTTTCCTGTACCTGCTGTACTGCACTGAGATAATTAAGGGTACTTAAGCTTAGTCTAGTGTAACACAGTACTGTAACAGGCGCAAAGCCCACTGTAACAAAAGGAAAATATTGGCGTAGCGTTCTACTGCAGCTTTGACTCGGTGCTTGGGACTGACATACTTTGCTTATTGCCTCAAAAATGGGGGTGTCAGTGAAGGATTCCACATAAAAGACTCCTTTATAAATCAGTTCTGAGCTAGCTCCAGTTTTTGGAAGTCTGTACTCAATAGCATCTTCCAAGGAGTTATTTACCTTGGGTTCTTGGCTGTCATGGAAAAAAGGGCCACTGGGCTGGGACTCCGCATCAGCAACATAACTCCTCTTTGTTCTTACTGATAGAATACGCTACTGTCTTTAAAATAACCAGTTTTGATGTTTCACCAAAGCTAAGGGACAAAAAAGTTTGTCTTTTTTTTTTTTTAAAAAACCACAGTTTGTTCCTTGAAAAATCTGTATTCCAGATTTTCTTTTGGAATAACTGATGAGAAGACCAACCATAGGTGTTCCATCCCAGGTTTTACTCAATACTTGACTGCTTCTGGAACAGGAAGTTTTGGGTGTTTTGTCAATTCCATGTAGATATCCGGCCAGGATGTATGTATTGAATAAAACCCCCTCAACTTACTTGCTACAGCAAAGTACTTTGGTTAGCTCTTTACCTGAAGTAATAAATTAAAAGCAACCCATTATCTGGGTTGCAATGCAACTCATTCTTCTTTCAAAAGCCTGACATTTACAGTAGATGAACTCAAATATATCAACATTTCCCACTTTTACTAATATAACTGATCTCCTAATTCACTTCAACCACAAATGATTTTAAATGGCTAATAGATCTTTAGAATAGCTTTTATTTGCACTTCTGGAATAGTCATCTAATATCCTAATATATCTACAGTAAGGGAATATGCCCTGAATATAGTTATAAGAAAAATTAATTAAAATTGGAAAATATTTGGAACTGTTCTAGTAAGATTTATATATAAAAACTGTTTCTGCAGGAGGAATAAAAGGTTGTACTTAAGTTGAAAACCACCTTAAAAATATTTGCAACTGACTGGAATCAAGACTTGTCAGAAAAAAAAAAAACCTTTCCTAACTTCAAAAAGTTGTCTACTACTTGTTTGTGAAAAAGCAGACTACTGCCTTTCATAGCAAGTTTATATGGATACCTCATTGTGACATTGGGAAACACTTCTACTTTTCAAAGCTTTGCTGAAGTTCTGTTCCCATAGGATTTGGACAGAGGGAGGAAAAATAGTGACTATCACATGCTTTCACAGTTTCATGGAAATATCCACGCCTATCAGAGGACCAGCACAGTCACTGATAAACATCTCTGTAATAGGATCACACACTTAGCATGTCAAAAATGTGGCAGAAGGGGTGGAAGAGTTTCTAGGAGAACTGATTAGGAACTAGAATTCCAGTCCTATGGAAAGTCCCAATACAAATTTTTGTCCCATACAAATAACTGCAATTTCAGATTTTCTCACAAAACAGTTGTGAAAGCAGTCAGGAGAGAAACACAGAATGTTCTGTTCCAGTTCATTTTCATAGTAAGCTCCTGGTCCTTCTTTTTCAACAGGAACAGCATTCGCATGCCTTTGACCCTCTTTTCTCCAAGAGCCCATGCCCCAGCTACATCCTTCCTCATTTGCCATGGCAGTCTGTGACCACGAAAGAATAACCAGTGAGCCCCATGCAGGTGAGGCCTCTGGAAGAAGGAGGGGAGCTCCCAATTGCAATAGAAATCAATTAGCACATAAAAGTTTAATTACAAGCCCAGAAGCCTTCAATCAATGCTCAGGTAGACTCTGCCGGCACTACCTCTGTATCTACATGCTCATCCTGTGTATGTTCATGCCTAACTTTTACTGCCAGATTAGCTCAAACAGGGTGTTAGAACTATGTTATGATTATGGCAAAGTGGAGGGAGTGTCAGAAAGTGGAAATATGTCACTTACTGTATTCTTGTCTCAAAACCTTGTGGCTTGCCACCGTGGAAGGAGGCGAGGGAGCTGGCAGCTAATAAAGTCTTCCATTGTGAAAGGAGTGACAGGACTAATCATCATTTCTGCTTCAGAAATTTTTAAAATGCAGTATGTGAAAACATGCTGACCCTTGGGAAATATGTGAGGCTGTTAAAAATAAATAGGTTCCAGCTTTTCAGGAAGAACAGATTCACTACAGTGACGTAAAAACACCCAGCAGCTTGACCCAGCCATTTCCCATGAGACACTGCTGATTTAGGAAGAAACAGCAGCTCACACAGCTGCCTGGAGAATTTAAATGCCAGGATGTTACTTCTTGAATCTCTTATTTTTAACACAGTTCACCTTTGACACAGTGACAGTATTTGCACAATCCCTCTATATCCTCAGAAAGACCCTTTGAAGACTTAAAAATTTAACCTCAGTGGAACATCCCAGTATGTCTCGAAATAAACTACAAGATACAAGCAGCCTTAGGAATATCCTCTTATTGTTGGAAAACGTTATTTCATAAATATTTCATATTATTCATTTTAGGGTTTTTAATTTTCTGCTGAAAGGCATAATGAGTCCCAAGCACATTTCAGATGTCGTGCCCATGTACTTGCCAGCAAAGGACCAGTGCTGTATGATGTGTTGGTGCACAGGGATACAGCATATGGTCGGCCTGAGCCAAGGCGGAGACGCCTGAAGAAGCAAGTGCTGAAACAAGTTTCTCTGTGAATGGAATTACCGATCGGCAGCCACTTCTACTGGTTACAGCAGACTGCTTCTGTGATAGTATAGCTGCAGGTTTGATAGTGGCAAAATTTCCTCATTTCAAAGCATACAGTTGCATCTTTAATTCAGAGTGGTTCACCTGGGGTCCAGGTGGAGACTGCAGTGGTGAAGTATTGAGTCATTTTAGTTAGGAAGATGGTTCTTCCAGTAAAGATTTCATGATCCCTCAGTTTTCTCCTGCATTAATTCATCAGGACCTAGTTCATTTACTGTTTCCTTCTGGTATTTCCACTCACTCTCTCCCCCCACCCCAATCCAGATTCTTTGTACATAGTGGCTTCAACACGTGTCTTACCACCCCACTTGCAGTAAGACTGCAAGTCATGTTTACATGTCTACAGCAAAAAGGAAATTGCTGGTTAGTTTGTCTTACTTCTGCTCAGAGAATGGAAGACAAATGTACGCATTAACAAAATAAAGATTCATATAAAATATAAAGCCATAGAAGTATACATACAGAAACTGAAGGAAAATAGTATCTTCCCAATAGGTTCTCCGTGTTGAGAAATAAGGCATCAGATAAATAACCTTAGGCAAAATCCATAATCTTGTCATCTTGCCATTTTCCCTGCATAGTATACACCCATTTGCTAGACCAGCCATAGAAACCTATCCCACAGACCAGGACCTTTCACAGATGGTAGTCTCTCTTCAGAGAATTCCTGATGGCAACATCTAGTAGGAATAAGCCACAACCAAAGAAACATGGAGACATGCTGAAGTTGCACAGCTTTGCAGGGAAACCCTGTGGCCTGTAATTTTTACAGAACAGCAGCTACACCCTGCTGTTACACAGCTGTGTAACAGTTACACAGGCAGGTCATTATATGCACAGTGAATGGGAGGGAACAATAACCAAGCAAGATCCTGTGATTTCTACCCAAAAACTTCCCTTGGCCAATTCACCATCACCTAAAATCTTGTCTTCTGATACCTGTTCATCAGAAAAGGGAGCACCTTAAACATAAATCCAGCCATCCCTATCATAGGAAGATTGCTATCGTCTGCAATGATTGCAAAGACTTGTGGTCCTGAAGAAAAAAGCCAGAAGTCCTCAGGAGAAATCAAACACAACTGGGAAGACCTTGCTGTTAGCTTCAGTGTGGCCAAGACTTCCTTTTTTTGCTCTTTCAGAGCATACGAGCTGTGTGAATAGCGAGATGAGTGCAGCTCTGCACATTGCTGGAAGCAGCAAAGCACTGAGCAACAGCAGGAATCAGAAGCAACACGTCTCCGCAACTGGTCTCGCTAAGAAGCTGCTCTATGAGCAGCACAGCTAGCGAAGCCTGGTTTCCTGCTGGCGTGCCGGGAGCATTACTCCTAAGCATCTTTCCTGGCATCAGCCCAGGCTCCCCCAGCATCCACCCAGCACCCCTTGGGGTGAGAGGCAGCCCATGCTGTGACCAGTCACCTGCTGGCTGAGCAGCAGGCTGGCTGCCACATGGGATCCTGGGCTGTCTCTGCTCTTCTGCCATCTCCTTGTGTCCCCCAAAGGGGAGAGTTTAATGGTCTTTGAAGCTTGCTTTCAATGCTGGCAGAAACTGAGCAGTGGGGCTAAAAGCTATGGGAGGGGAGTCCGGGTGGATAAACAGACAGTGAGCTCACATGTGTCTTGTTTTCTTAGCAATTCAGGCTAAAAAGGAACATTTTTTATGTAAATATATATATAAGGGGGGGGGGTGTAACTGGCAAAATCCTCAGTATCAGAAGAAGTTTGGCCCTCTCTCAAGAAACCAACAGCCTGCTTCAAGTTGCGGGTGTGTTTTTTCTGTGGTAATGACTTTAACAGCGTTCTTACTTTTACTAGCCACACTGGGCACTAGTCCATCTTACAGACTGAAGCTCTCAGTTCTCCAAGTAACTCTGCAAACCCAATAAGATCACCCCCTGAATTCAACCAGAGATGTTGCATTCCTTCCTGACGTGACCCTGTTGCTGGGGGAAAAAGGCCAATCTGAATCAGAACAATCTCCCCAGCAAAGACAACAAAATTGCTCACGATTTGAAAGTGTCCCTTGTTTTGCCCCACTTCAGGTGGAGGCATTCCAAATCCACCAAGATGGCCATTAATTGGAGCAATTCTACTGTAAGGGGCTTCGCTGGTGCTAGATGCCAAAGGAAAATGTTTTCCAGGCCTTCAACACAGCTGGAGCATTCAGCTTTGAGAAGCCTGGCTTTGATTCACAAAAGGGCGTAAATGTCACAACACTCACTACTGGGGCCCCTAGCCTTTTTGATAAATTACTGGCTCATCAAATCTCTAACTCAGAGGTAGGAGGCAAATAAGTGGGTCTGGGATTTGTTGCTAAACTGGAATTGAAAAAAATAGTTTGAGGATGAATAATACATCATTTCTTAGTTTTGAGAAGTTTACTTTTCCTGATTACTTTAGATTAAATGTATTCCCAAAACAAAACAAAAATCCCAAACTTAAAATAGAAAATTCAGTCCTTTCCAGAATTTTCTTTTCTTTTTTCTTTGGAGAGAATAGATGCTATTCATCACATTCAAAATGACTTCATGACTAATTTTGATTAGGTCAATCTGCAAGAACGTGAAAAAATTCACTGTGTCATAACAAAAGGATGTTACTGGGGCCAGAGCTCCTAAACTAATGAATACTTGCTCATCCCAGACGGTTACTTTTGAAATTACTGGTATCAGGAGTGACTGGAAGCCAAACCCGTATAGTTTATCCTCTTTATCACACAAGAAATCAGAGCTCACCATCTGTTACAATCATTTTAACCCCCTCAGACCCCAAATTAAATGAAGATGCAGAGGTAAGCCAACTATCTGCTCTGGGCCAGCAACCATGACAAGCTCCACTCCTTCCTGTGTCACTGATGCAGCATATGATCTTCATGCAGCTTTCATGCCCAGCTTCCCTGTTTGTAAAAGCAGGGTGTCACTTTTGTAAAGCACCGCACTCAGCAACACTCAGAACAGTGCTAGGTAAAAGGCTCAAAATTATTCTTCTATCCTCAGCTTATCATTCAGCCTTAAACTTGCCGCTAAGTGTAAAATAGCCCTCAGAAGTTTGTCATTTTCTGTTTACATTTCATAGATGATATGCTGAACCATCTACTTGAACAAAAATTTTGACAGTGTCCTCTTTAAAGAAAGTGCTTGTACAGTAGTTACATAAAAGTTTCATTTTAGCTTTCCCATCTCCAGGCAAGTTTGAAACTTCCAAGTCACCTGCAATATTTTACGTAAAGGGCACTCAGGAAATGCAAGATCTGCTCTATTGTGATGCAATTGCATTGTTATCCAGCTCAGTTTTCTTTCTGTATTATGTTGCTGATGAATCTGCCTCAGGAAGAAAGCACCTCCTGTTTCTGTACTAAATTTTAGTATTTGCAAACAGGGACTGAAGCCAACATCCGATGCACGAGTCCTTATAAGCACTTACGTACCTGGGTGAAAAGCAGTGTCTGGATTTGGGGTGCTAGGAGCTTTTACGCTTGTGCAGAAAAAATCCATAATCAAAAAGATCATAGTGGAATATTCTTGATGTAAATCCCCATTTTCCTTTGAGTCTGCTAAAAGAATCACATCTCTTTTCAGAAAAATATTACACAAAGTCATTGGTGTCCATTTGGAACATAAAATGAGAAGTTACATTTACAATTAAAGAACTTAAACACATGAGAATTGCTCCTCTACATCAGACCTATTCGCTTCAGAAGGGAAGCAAGAAAAATTTCACTAAGTAGTTATGAAGTAACTTAACTGAATGATTTCTTTGACTACGCTTAGCTTTTGGCTCGTGTCCTGCAGCATGAATATTTACAATACATACAAATCACTCTCACAGCTTTCAAATGCTTATCTTTTAAAACCCAATAGGAGAAAGATGTATGTATATTTAAGTTTCTTTTAAAGTTAAGTTAGGAAGGAATGATTATTCTGTAGTACAGGAAGTCTTTCTTCAGCATGCAAAAATTAATGCGTTTAGCTCTGTGGTGCTGTATGCAGTGGGAAACCAAGATGGTCATCAGATGAACACATGGTAACGTGAATTCCACCAGGATACCAAAAAGCAATCAACCTAATTTTTACAGTCAATGCCACCTGACATTGACTGTAAAAAAAAGCAGCAATGCAGGAAAATAAGCTCCAAATAGTACAATGTTTTTATAAGCTGTATTCTCACATAAGTAACCACGCAGTTCTGATATTAGTGAATGACCCGCAGACCTGGCTTTGTACCACTTACAAGGCAAGTTTGGTTTTGTGTCATTTTGTAGTGTTAGTCTCCTTTTAAATCGCTGGCAGTTTCTTGCCTTCGAAGAGATAGCTGCCCTCATTCTCTTATCAGATCTGGCTGGGATTTTAGGTATCTAGATGCATTTATTGCTGAAGTACTGAACTTACAAGTCAACCCTAAAATGCAGCAAGGGCTAGTATTACAGACCACCTTGAATTAGATGATTTTCATGAATATAGAGGAGCCTTAAGCTGTGCCTAGAAAAGGCATGCTTCCAATAGACAATTTTATTAGTCTTCCTTGAGGAATGTCAACTATTACAAAAAAGTCTAAGATGATTCTCAGGTGGTTTTTTTAGTTGTAAATAAAAAGGGATGCAAGGTACAGAAATACTGAATTCAGCCTACCCACCTGCCAAAGGGATTATCATTGTACTGTCATTAACTGACTTATTAATTACTGCAGTGTGGGAAGGCAGGGAAAGATAACCCCTCCCACATCACCCAGTAGGAGGGAGTTCTCCCTGAAAACACGGAACCACTGACTTGATTGCAATCCTGCCTGGAAGCCTCAGTCCTGGATCAGGCACGCATCAGCTGGGTGTCCTTCCAACACAGTGCCAAAGGCTGATCAACAGTTTATAGACACTGAGGACATTTAATCCACAAAATCTATACTCTGGTGTTAATCTATATAAAAAATATATGCAGCTCCTATTGCTATGACTTATGATGTTTGCTTTTGCTTGGTAGTCAGCTTGTCTTATGACTTTTTCTCCAAGCTACAGAACTAGTCCAGAGTGTAGCTCTAGCTTGGACAGTTTCACAGCTTGTGAATTATGGATGCTGCTGGAAAACAGGAGACATGCTGAAAAAAGCCGAATGCAGAGCTATGACCTCCTAGGGAGGAGGTGCAGGTAGCCATCAAGCCACTATACAAGAGGTGAGCATTGCTTCCTTCTCTGCCTTTTTTAATCAGAGTAGCACGGGCAGCTGTGCTGTGTGTTGAGTGCACAATGTGTCAGCAGTGCTCAGAGCGTATTGAGGGGAGCCAGCCCCTCCTGAGCTTTCAGTCAAACACCACCTCACCTCTAGGTCCTAGAAGCACCCAGGCTATCACGAGGGACCCAGTTCCCTAGGCTTGGCTGCTTGTGCGCATGCTTGCACATCCAGCTTTGTGTGCAAGGAACTTTCAGGACAAAGAGGAAGGAACTGCCTTAGTTTTACACATCTCTATTTAGGCAGCCATTGAGTGCAGACTGTAGCTTGCTGTCTTTGATCTAGATCTACACCTAAGTAGCACTCGCATCCTGCTTTAGGTGTCAAAACAAGCATTCACGATCTCACTCCAAGAATCTTGAATTAATGGGGCTTTTCCATTTCCTTTAAACTTTTTTTTTTAGAAGCTATCACTGGAAAGGGAGCCATTACATCAAGGATATGCTTACATAAGCCTCAACACAGTCACCTCAAATTTGGCCAATAGCTGTTCT
The DNA here is from genome assembly GCA_013399475.1 of Chauna torquata. Taxonomy (NCBI): domain Eukaryota; kingdom Metazoa; phylum Chordata; class Aves; order Anseriformes; family Anhimidae; genus Chauna; species Chauna torquata. Next base: position 234,376 of record VXAL01015498.1, read on the forward strand.
TATTTATCTCCACTTACTGACATGTTGAAATATCACCAGGACTGGTTATTCAATAGATGAAGATGACACTAAGTGCTTAAGCCTGACTCTACTTAGCAAAATCACAGAATGGCTGAAGTGAGAAGGAACCTCTGGAGACCTAGTCCAATCTTCCTGCTCAAAGCTGGGTCAGATACAGCAGGTTGGTCAGGACTAGTTTGAATATTTCCAAAGATGGAGACTCCACAACGTCTCTGAACAACCTGCTCCCCTGCTTGAGCACCCTCACCACGAAAGTATGTGGGTTTTTTTCCAGTTATGTTTACATAGGATTTATTGTATTTCAGTTTGTGCCCACAGGATCCTGACTTCTGGATTTTCTTTCAGTTTAAGAAATTCAACAAGTCAAAGCTTGCGTCTCTAATAAAAATTCTTACCTATTCTTCCTATGGGTCTCAGTACCAGAGAGATGAGTATTGGAAGGGCACTGGAAGCTATGCACAACAACGCTGCAGAAAACATTATCCCTTGAGAAACGTGCGTCTTCCCTTCCAGGGCACTGCTACAGAACTGTCACCACCTGCACACAACAGCTAATTCCAGCTGCACCCCAAAAAGGCTCTTCACATTTCTGAATGCCAGTTGTCCCTGTGTCAACAGATAAGCCACCCTTCCTTCAGCCCTTCCATAGCATAGCAGGTGTATAGAAGTGCTGCCTCCTAAACAGGACAAAGCCCTTTACTCCATGACCATATGTCAGAATTTGAGTTTCCCATATTCCTACAATTTGGAGATTCTGCACATAAATGGGTACCAAAATTGAGAGCCAGAATATGCATAATATTTGTGTTATTTTAATTTTCTTTAATACTGGAAACCCTTCTAAGTTAGAGTAAGAACTTCCTTGGGGGAGGATCCAACATCAGGGAGAGCTTGCACATCATTTTAGGACTAAGAATACATCAGCTGAACAGTTTTTCATCAACAAAAACTCCTGCTTGCTTAAGGAACTTCTGCCAGATTTCCTTTTGCATTGCAGTTATAGTCCCTGAAGAGTATTCCAACATTTTTGTCATCTGGTTAGTCCTGCACAATTTACTTGATAGCAGCTGCATGCACTTTCTTCATACTTTTTCCCCCAGTGCATTAATACTTTTTTTCTTACTGAGCTTTCCAGGGGTTGTGAAAAATGTCTTTTGTTTCTTCCTTTTCTTACACTCCTCCCACACTGTAATGCCAGCTTACGCTTTTGCCTATTGGAAACCATCCAAGATGCACCTTTAAAAGACAAGAAGAAATTCTATAATCATTTAAAATTTGGAACAAAGAAGGATACTTTGGTTCTGCTATGAGAGACCTGAGCTTAGTTTATACTCTGCCACAAATACTCAGTTTAACCTCAGCTGTACTCACCTGATTCTTGTCTAATTTTTCTGGAGAAGTGTTGGAAGTATACCTGAAGATATATTAAGATGATGTCATATCACAAGCATTTTCCTAGTATAACTTAGTACATTTTTGAGAACCCATTTCCAAGCTTGTTACAAAAAGATACTAGACGATGGCAATAAAATTTCTCAACAAGACAAACTTAATGTCAGCTGACAGATTTTAGTGATGCTCATATTGGGAAAAATCAGAGAAAAACAGCAGTGGAAATGAGCACATTACCTGTGGAGTTACATTCAGTACAAGTCTCTCAGAGGTTACACAGCTGGTGACTGAGATAAAGTGGAAAAATATTGCAAACAGCATGCATCTTGCATGGAAGAGTCAACAGTTTGTAATATGGCCAATCCTGCAGTTGTTGTACATGATGAGTTCTCCAAATCATGCTACAGCTTATTAACCAGAGGGAGAGGAGAACAATGGGAAAATTGTTCATTTGTGACCCAAATTCCTTACACTTCTTAAACCACTTTCCCCTTGAACAGAGTATCTGAAAGCAATATCCTGGCATGAGTTTAATCAAATTTAAAGTAACACAGGCTAATCTTCTGAGGCCTGTTACGTCTGAAAAGTTATTCTTTCCTTAAGGCCTGCTTCCCTTCTGGAAGTCTGTTAGTCATGAAATGAGCAAGCAGCAGCATCTGGGGCAGTAAATACAGCATTGTCCCCCCTGCCCAAGTTCTGCTTGTTGCCTCCCCAAAGAATACACCATCAAATTCCACTAATAAAACAGCTCTTATTTTCCTCAGGGATAAAGGGTAATGAACAAGAGAATGGTTAATAATGGTGGTAACTATCATAACAAACAGACAAGGTTTTGGCAGTCATTTTCAAATACTGGAACCAAAAGTTGAGCTCTAACTATGGTTTGAGGAGTTCAATTTGAAGCACCATTCTCATTTTTAAAAAACACGTTTTCCTTGGCGCATGTATCCAGTGCTGATTCACATCTGGATTTCTGGTTGCTAACTGGAATTTCTGGAGAGTTCCTAAAAACCCTCTTGTGCTTCCCTTCCCCCAGCACCCCCTACCCCCTGATTCTCCTTACCCACGCAGCAGGATCTGGTTTCTTTCCTTATACTCTTTTCTGTTTTAAAACAGCCGGTATTACCAGCAGAACTTGTCTTGGGTTTGTTTCCTTGCTTTTCCTTCCAGGAAAGAAGGCTGGGTCCCATTAAACCTTGCCAGTGCTGGAGCAACCACGTGTCCCAGTGGGTACTTGCTGCATCCGTGTGAAATTCCTCCACGTGCCAAGGCTCAGTACAGCACAGTAGCCAACTGCCAAATGTATCTGTCTTGCAGTTTTCGAATTTAAGAAACAAGTTGTATCTTAGGTCTAAGACTGCATCCCAGTACTATCAAATTTCCCACTTCATTTTTAGCGTAATTACCAAAAAAATGCACTTCAAAATTCAAAACCAGCTTAAGAGGCATGGAGATGTGCATGAAAGACAACATTACTGTTGTCTTCGGCTACATGCCTGCTTAGAGGACTCTTCATTCTCCACATTAATCAGAATGTGAAGAAAGTCAAAGGTGGCATGGGTTTGCCACAACACTGAGGACAATTTCAAAAAAAAGTAAACCTTGCACAATTGGGACCCATCAGAGCTGCAGGCTCAGAGCTCCTCATTGCTTTCAGTGAGATCTTCACTTGTGGAATGGGGAACAGAGTTCCCAATCCCTTTTCTCAAGCTGCTATCAGTGCAGTGGAACTTTCTGTACGCATGGTTCTCCCTCCTGTGAAGCTTCCTTTTTTCTTTTCTGATTTCTGGGCTTTCTGCCCTGTTAGTTCCCCCAAGGCATGATACTATTTGAGCTTCTCCTTCCCTCTGCCATTCCCTTGCAACCTGCTGAGAGCATTGCAAGAAGAATTATAGCCAATTCATTTGCCTGCCTGCCAATTAGAAGTATACTGTGTCAGAGGTGAGTAAATACCAATAAACAATGACAGCTATTGACCCTCAGACAGTTTTCACTGCTTTCCACTTTATTAAAATGAAGTATTAATAGAACAGATGTTTCACAAGACATGGCACTGTAGTACTTTGAATCAGAGCTGATTTTTATAGCCAAAAAGAGATTCTTTAACATGCTTCTATATGCCAGATACTGTTAAATCACGAAGATTTCTGAGGGTAATTATTCTAGAATTTTACTAATAAAATAATCACACTTGTGAGAAGATATTCTCTTAACTCACTCTAATATTTGATTATGAATACCTGGGACAGGAACCAGTTCATACTGTTTGCAAAATATCTAGCATGACAAAGTCCCCAGATCTAGATTTGAGTACCCGGTCCTTTTGTAAAACACAGTAGTAGCAGACACTATGTCAACAGAAGCCTCAGACGTAAACAGAAGGAACAAGTCTCTCTTCTAAAGAGTTAGCAATGGAAGACCCTGGACTCATATTGTGCATGGCGCCAGAAATCCTGCTTGCCTAGAAACATTATTTGAAGAAGGCTCAACACCGGCACAGAGCACAACCGCCACTTCTCAGTAAGAACTACAACTTGCAAAAGGCAAGCAATCAGACATATGGTCTCATGAAAAGATATCCATCTCATGTCATGCATTGTTGGATATTTTTAATACAAGGCAACAATTTGACATAATTCAAACTCAAGCAAGTTAAAACTGTTCAGCAAGATCATATTTAATACGTAATATGAGTTGGTAGTTGTAGGAACTTGAACACCGTGATTTTCTCTTGCGAAGAAAACCTTACGCTGCATCCATTTCTTTCTTTTGAAAAAACATTGCAACAATTATTTCCAGCTTACACGCATTCGAATGTCCACCCCCAAAATATGGATAGCTGAATTCGTGGAGAAAAATCCAACCACAGCTCTAAGCTGCGCAACTGAGCATGAAGTGAGAGAGATATCAGCACCCCGAAGCACAAGCACTAACTCATACTCAAACCAGGGCTGTATAACAGAAGAGTCTCTTTGCAGCAGTAAAAGCAGGCAAATTTTAATATGTGCTGGCACAAGTAAATAACAAGTGCCAAGCCTAATATGAACAAGGCGCAGTACTAGAAGATGCTTTGTGAGCTTGCAGCAAACGAAATATGACTCTTTTCTGCCAAAATTGAACTACAGCAAGTAATCGAGTCAGGGCATCTTGCTGCTCCTTGGCTATAGCTTTTAGATAAAAGAAAAGAGTTTCTCCTCCCTCCCACATGCTTGTGGGAAGCACATGCAGCTTTCCCTTTAATGTTTCTATTAAAGTAGAATGCTAATACTGACTCACTACCAGAAGATCAAGGTTTCCCTCCAGAAACCTTATGCCTGTCCCTCTAAGCCTCTCCTTTTAAAGACCCTGACCTTTTCTAAAAAGCTTGTCTTGTGCTGTGGGACACAGAAAACCATGCAGTATTTCCATGCCAGCTATTCTTCAGGAGTTGTACCAAGAGCTTTCTCCCTTGCATAAACACTGCCAGAGTTGCACCTTCGAACAGCCACTTCAAAGCAGCACATCCTGTAGCCACACTCCCCCAGAAAGTAGAGCTCATCATTGTCCAGCAGTTAAGTGAACCATTGCTTTATGCCCCAGCTCAGGCACCCTTTCTAGCAAAACTCTAGTGTAAGCAGTGATTCCCTAACAATGCACAGATTATCAATATTTCCCCACAACTAAAGGAGAAAAACATGTGGTTAACAGACATCACTAATAAAATGGACAAAAGGCTAGGTTCAGTGCTACCAAACAGATTTAACTTACACGTGTGAAAAAAGTTCCAAGCCACAAATCTCCCTGGAATAACGATACATGTTGCAAAACTTCCATATCATCCCTTGTGAACATGTTAAAGGGAATAAAGCAAGTCACAAGCTAGATAAACCTTGACTGCCTCACTGTGGATTAAAGCAATGCCTGCTTGTAGTAGATTGCTATTGCCACTAAAATACTACGTTTTTTTCTTTCACCCCTCAAAGAGATTGATATGTTGTTCAGGTGAGCACTTCAAAGTATTTCTGAACATACTATAACTGCAATTTTATTGCAAGCTATTTGTCAGCCAATATGACGAAGCTGAATAATCAGTTGATCTTGGCTGAAATCACAACCATTCATCTGAAGCATATCTTCAAGCTTGCATTTCTGATATGCGGATTTCTTCAGAGATTTTTATTTTTTAGTCAATAAATTTGCAAAAGCTCTATTTTAACTGTGATTCACTACCGTGCATTACATAACCACGTACGTTGAGATTTTTTAATATCAATACTTTATTGCAGCACCTGAGATCATATTTCCTTCCTTTGAATTTTCTTATAAACTTCTGTTCCTTGGAAGCGTGGGCTGGCTAAACTCCAGCTCTGAACTTCCTGAAGGATTTGCTTAAACACATAATAGCTTGCATCTGATCAGATGGATAGCAACAAAGTAGATTATTTTCACAAGAGTGACATTCTAGCTCTCAGAGCATGACCCTTACACAACATGGGACCCATTACATATCACGTCTTTTGAACCTAGTTCAACAACAAAAATTTGAGTTACTATTCCACAGACTTATTTCCAGATCTTTCACTGCAACTTCTGTAACATCCCAGGCTGTGTACAGTAAAAAAAAAAAAATCAATGCTTCCACAAAGCAAGGACATCTTGTGCAGAGGACACTGGTACCTCATAGCATACTGAACACTTTGTATTTTTTGTTGAACCTCAGCATTGTAGCTGGGTGTTGTTTAGTTGCCTTAGTTTCTTTCAAAAGAAAGAGTAATTCGTATTTTGTAGGCTATGGTACTATTAAACATACCTTTGGAAATTCATGTATGTGACTGATGTATGGACAACCTGGTTTTCAAATGCAATATTTACCCAGCTACATCAGCAGCTGCTGGTTGTCACACTAATGTGTCTGGTTGCTGAAAAATTACCTCTACTAATACATGTGGGCTGTGCTGCTTAATCAAAAGTTTTCATCAATTTTTATGCTACCACTACTAATAGAACTGTTTGAGGAGTATGTCATTTCTTCTGCTATTATGTATTATTTCCTAGCAGATCTTCTGGACAGAGGTCCCAGTGTTAAACAGACATTTTTGTGCTCTTTCATTTGGCAAACTGTTTTTGTGAGCCCACATTTCCCATTCAATTTTGGAATGGGAGAGTTCCCTATGAAAAGGAGAATCCAAAAACAAGAGTGCTGCAGAAATCATCCACGAAATTTTATTTTGAGCATTTCTGTTCAAAATTTAGAAACCATGGCCAACCCAAGAGCCTTGGAAGGGCGCTCGGCCATGCTGGGGTCAGGAGTTGTGGCCTTCCCAACACATGAGCACCTGCCCAGGCAGCTGTCCCAAGGCTACCTAGACAGACACCTGCAGCACGCCAGGCACAGCTCCCAGGGCTTTGCCTGCTTCTCATCCCCACACCTCAATTTCATCAAAACATCATTCCCCAAGCAAGCAAACGAAAGCTGTTTTATCAGTGAATTCCTGACCAGCCCCATTATTAACTTGAGTTTCCATTCCCTTGACCTGGCCCCATGAGCAACTGTTTAGCCAGAGTTTAAAAAACATCACTAACTTTCAAATTAACTTGCTGTACAACTTCCAAATGCTAACTAAAAGGTCTTGTTTCACCAAGAAGAATGTATATAAACAATAAAAAAGCCCTTGGATTGATGTATAGTGCTTTTCCAACCCCAAAACAAGACACTAAAGGCTTGGAGAAAGGTCATGGACAGAAGCTCTGGAGTGATGCAGGAAGCAGGGCAGAGCAGCATTAGGGATATCTTCAGCTTAAGCACTTGCAGAATATTTGTCCAGAAGCAATTTCTCTCCCTCAGGCTCTTTCCCAGTGTCTGCCGATTCTTAGTAACATTATGAAAACTCTCAGAAAGTAGCTTGCCTTGTCCTCACCCAGGACAAGTCTGAATTTTAACAGTCCCAGTGCAAAGCGATGAGGTACATAATCTCAAGAGCTGCAGTAGCCCCTGAAGCTCACAGGCAAGCTGGTGATTAAGATTCCCCTCAAGCTATGAGACAATTATGGTGCTATTTTGAAAGATTAAGCATTAAGGTGAGTTCTTGGCAGACAGCAAATAGGAGTAGGTGACCTCTCCTCAGTAACACTTATACAAGGAAAATAAATCCATCTTCACTCTGACCTTTGATTTTGCTTCTATTTACTTCAGCCTCACTGAAATCTGTACCCTTTTGCCAATGGTAAAACCACCCATTCTCTGCTTATAGTCCCCTTGACTTCAAAATTGTGCATGTGCCGGGGGGAAGGCATTTCACAAAACACAGGTAGCTTGTTCCACGAACAACAGAACTAAGACAGCCCACTGAGATTTCTGAACCTGAACACCTACACCCCCCCATCACACCAGCTGCCCCAGCTCACCCTACAGCACCTGGCCAGCACACACAGGCCAGCAGGGTCAAACAGAGGGGTGGCAACTGCAGACATGCAGAAGGTGCTCCATGAGATCTGCTCCAGGTCTCCTCCCCAGTGAGAGTGCTCCTCAAGGCATGGTTGCTTCCTCACCTTTGAGGTGTCTCAGTCTTCGTGTTCACATGCAACTGAAATTGAGCAATAGGTTCAAAACTTCTAGGACAATACTGCTCAACAGATTGACACGCAGCCAGTAAAGCCACACCAGTCCTATCCCCTTAGGAAGCCAGAGTGAACATTTGGTAAAAGTTGTGCTGAATGGCCAGAACCTCAAAGTTTGATGTGGGAAGAGAAGGAGGGAGAAGCGTGCTTGAGGGTCATTTTTTGTTCTTTGATCTTGACATTCAACATACACATCTCCTGCAGAAACTCTTACTAGTTCTGAAAATTCCTTTTTTTTTTAATTTTACACCCACAGTCATATGAGTAGCAATAAATTCATAAGCAGCACTGCCAATAGAAAGACAATTAAAGTTTTTGAAGGCCAAGGTGCTCCATTCCTGAACAAACACATGCCTTTCCCACATATGCAAAGCATCTGTGGCTGAAACAGCTCCTTGAGGAAGCTCAGGGAGGAAACTCAAACATTATGAGTTGAAGCTGCAGAAAGAACTTATTCTTCACAGGAGGAGGATACGAAATCTTTGCCTGCCCTTAAAAACAAAGAAAACACATAGGACAAGAACAATACATACTCCATCGCTGAACTTCAAATAAATCTCACTCCAGAGACATTTTGACCTGATGTGCCTTGCTCTTCCCCCAGCCCTGAAGGCAAAGCCTGCTCTGGGAATTATGACAAAAGGATTTCCACATAAACTGTTTTTGTTTTGGAACTCTAGCCTGGTTTTCCAGGAAAAGGGGTCCAGCTGTCCATCTCCACGCCTCTGCCGCCCCAAAGCAGAGACCAAGGGCTCCCTGTTCAGCCAGCAGCTTGGGCAGCACATGCAGCCAGCACGGGGGGGGAGCATCAAGAGGATGTGGAGGTGAACCAGAAACACTTAAAAAAAAAAAGAGCAAAGGAACAGAAATCCATAGGCAATTGGGCTTCCTTAGTCGAGCTGCTCTTGACAGACCTTAATTTCACGGGCAAAGCCTCACCAGCCGTGGGGAGAAGCAGCTGCGGGCGCACCCTGCTGGCGCAGCGGGGCCGGGAGGAAGGGCACCCACGCGGGTCCTGCTCCGGGCTTGCACGCACTGTTGGCCGCTAAATGCTGCTGCGACCCTTTGGTTCACGTATCCCGTTCTGAACGAGGCCACAGGATTATTAATTAACATTAAATGACGAATTCCCGGCTTTCCAAAGGATTTGCCACCCTGCCAAAATGTTCCTTTGAAAAAACTGAACCGGTTTCAGAAGCAGCTGCTTTTAAACTAACCACATGCTCACCCAACACAAAGCTACAGAAGCCATTAGACGAGCATTTTAACTAGTGTCTCATGTGTTTATTTACTTTTTAAAAATAGGTGCTTAGCCTCAAAATATTTTTAAACCATTTTTACACCAAGTGATTTATTCCTCACTGTATTTTCCCCTACCAAAATAGAAGTAGAAGGTGCATAAGCATGCAGTAAATAATGAAGACATTCATGAGTCTTCAGTGGTCAAGCCTGGTATGAACAGTATTGGCTAGCAGCAAGTGTCAGTTCCCCTATTCCTGAATTGGTCACCAACATCAAGAGTGACACATCATTGCCAGGGCTAGCAAGAAGCCTAAAACTTTCAGGGACAGGTAATGGGTTAGAAAACACCACAGCATGGAAGTTGGAGCAAGGAACAGCTGCAACAACTCTTCTCTACCTCCTAACCTCATGTCTTGTGTAACATCGCTTGGTGAGGTGGTACATTTGCCTTCTGGAAGAGCAGGAGTCCTACCTCCCAGAAAGCAACAAAAACCCACCAGAGCAGTGCCGAGAGCCCAGCTGGCTCAGGACCACTCCCTTCTCCTCCATCCATCACACTCATCCCAGCTCCTACAGCCTTTTTTAAAGTCTCCAAGATGCTTCTTTACAAGCTAGAAAAACCTCTTGGGTAGCAGTTTGGAGCCCAGAGGGAAAGCCCTTGCTCCTGGCAATATCAGACCTGAGCATCCCAGCGCAAAGGAATGCTTCAGTCTCCTCACATGGCTTTTTGCAGACCACACAGGCTAGGAGATACAAAGAGAAAGGACACATTTTAAGTGCACTTCATTTAAAGTAAATCACTTAAAGCAGAAACATTCATGTTTATTAGCAGACTTCAGGATTCAGAAAGATGATATCAAATCCTGACTGGTGCAAGTTGCCACACTTCGCTGCGTTTACAAAATCCTACCCGGCAGAACACTATCCTCTGTCCTTGGCTCAGCTCTAGTCTTTAAAACTAGAATCAAAAGAGCTTTAAATGGACAAAAAATGCCATTAAAGCAACGTTAGAAGAGGCAGGGATCTCAGCAAGGCAGTTCTGGAAGTGCCACCTCGGAGGCAGGGGCTGTACGAGAAGTAACCAAGGGAAGGAGTTACAGCAATTTATATTGTGTGTGGCAGCAAAAGCAGCCAACGGAGCAACCACAAGGCAGGGAAAACTGAAGCTACCGTTCTTGCAGCTTTTGTATAAGTGCTTTTTAAGCCAAGCTTAGTTCTGTTCCCCTCTGTATTAAAATATCAGAAAATTTGCACAACACTAACAGTAATATTTCAGTCGGTAAAACTGAAACGTATCAGCAGCAGAAAAAGCAGCGGCAAGCGGCAGCCGGAACACACGAGGCAGCTTCGGAAGCCTGCTGCTGCCCCGCCGAAGGCAGCCGGAGCGCCGGGTTTCCCGCGCAGCAGCGCTCACGCCCGGGGCCGCTTCGCGCCGCACCGGGAGAAGCGGGGCCGCCGCGTCCCGGCGGCCGCTTCACCGAACGCGGCCGCCCAGCCGGTGCCTTGTGTCCCGCCGAGCCCCGCCGGAGCGTGCCCGCAAGAGGGAGCCCGCAGACCGGCGACAGCCGGGCCGGTCAGGCCGGCACAGGACCCGACCGGAGCCCGCAGCTCGCTGGGTGCGTTTCCGAGATGCTGGGTCCCAAGAGCACCGGGACTCCGCCGAAGGCAGGAGAAAAGGAGGTGTTTGAGACGCGGCTGGTGAAATCCACGTGGCAGCAGCCCAACGGGAGACGTGATGCTGCAGCAGGGCTGTCAGATGTTTACCAAGGGCTGATAGAAAGTGAAAGATATTCAAGAAAGATAATTTATTTGAGCATTTCCTCTCCTTATTGGAGCATCCCCAGTGCTCTGTAACAGAAGTCTGAGCATAGAAACAGTCCTGTGCTCCACAGGTGCTGTGTCGCAGGCAGCCTGCTTGGTCTTGGTCTAGAAATACAGGGGCATTTCAATGGTTGCTTGAGGGTCTGACACCCCTGGCAGCCAGCAAAACGCAAGTTCCAGTGCCTCAGGGAGCACCCGTGCCACATCCACACCACAGACCAGCCGCTCCCCAGCCCCAGGACACAGCCAGGACCTCATCCTCCTCCTGTGCCAGGGCAGGTCGTGCTCCCAAAGCAGGAGCCTCCAGCAGAGCAGGGAAAGGGGCTGTGCCCCTTCCCAGCCTCAGCATCAGCTCATCACACATGCCAGGTGGTGCACAGGGACCCTGCCACAGCTGGACCAGCACACTGCACCAGGAAAAAGGACAAGGAGAGATATTTAATGATAAACAGTGTAACTTTTCACTTGGAAGATGTTTCTCAAGGTCCAGGCAGTGCCGGTATGCCCATGCCCTCCTCCAAAACAGAGGGAGGCAGAGCTAGATGCAGTCCAGACAATGACTAAGCACATCAGGGAGGTCTCCATCCCTAAGGCATTCTGCAGCTGCCTGAAGCCCAAATGCAAAGCTGGGAACAGACATCAACACAGCCAGTGCTCCCCAGCAGGAAGATGGGGAATTTGGGGTGGGGAATCCTCATTTAGGGCAGGCTAACCTCCAGCTTCATTATCTCAGCATCACCTTCTCACCTACCATTTCCACAGTAACTGCCTTAATTCTGCTGACTAAATGCTTGCCAGGTGCTGGCAATGGCACCCTGGACCCTACAGAAATTCACTGCAAGGAAAAACAGCAAGGCATTTCCACAAACACTCCAGGGTGATGCAACCTGCAGAAGGTCCCCACACCAAGTCTGTTCTCTAAACCCTAATTGCAGTCCAGATCACTTCCCTATCACAACACACCGGGAAGCGGCACAGGTGCTCCCACAGGCACAGAGAGCTGGGTGAGCCCAGGAGCACGCTGCACACCTGGAGGGACCATCCTGCTGGTAGGAGTGGACTACGACCACTCCCATGGGGACAGAGCAAGAGCAAAAGCAGAGATGTGTCTGTCATAGCATCTTTGAAATTCTCTTAAAAGATGATTGTGTGATTATTTTTGCACTAATTTAAGAAATTCAAGCTTGAGGGGAAAAATGTACAAGTCAGTGATAAATTTCAGTCCTTAAGTTAACTGGGACTACTACAGCCACATGAATCAGCTGAAAAACCGTGGGGAGGAACAACTACTTGATATGAAATCTATCAAAGTGACTTAGGCAGTACTGGCAGCCTTCCTGAGCGGACTTTGTGCATGTCGTCAGCCAAGCCTCGCTCATGCAAATTCACACAAGAAAAAGAAAGTTGCACTCCACAACTTGGCGCTCTGCTAAAACCAAGTTTGAAGCTTTCAGTGAACTGCAGATGAAGTTTGCCTATTTAATTACCTAACAGTAGAAGTTCAACAAAAAGGGGAAGATTTCCTTAATCTGATGAATTAGCAGGCTGAGAGAAGGCTGTCATCTGTGCACTTGCAAGAAGAAGCATATCAAGATTAATTTAGAAGTGTTTGCTGTCAGTCAGTCTAAAAATACCAATCCAGTCTTCCGACAGGTGATTTTTCAAGGGCTGTTTAATTGCTACCATTTTTTGGCAGCCAGCATGTTTGCAGAATTCCTGCTGGCATTCCCTCCCCAGCGACCACCCTGGGGTTTTCAGAAGCGTCTGCTTTAAGACAAGAACCATTCCTCACCTACATAGAAAAATGTGCTAAGTTAAAAAAGCAGAGGAGAGATTGCTGCACATCCAGCTGCCAAAGTTCATCTCTTACTCACCCTGGAGTAAGTATTGGGAGGTGGCACTCACCTTGCACTCAAGTTAGGGTCCAGTTGCTGGGTGTTCTTAGTCCACTAAGAAATAACCCTAGCTAGGGGAGTCCCACTCGCTCTCGTTAATGTTACATTAACATCTGCACAATGAAAACCCCAGTGACACTGCTTCAGTGCTTTTTCTATGCCTTGTGAGGAGATCATAGAATCATTTAGGCTGGAAAAGACCTCCAAGACCATCCAGTCCAACCTTTAACCTAACACTGCCAAATCTACCACTAAACCATGTCACTAAGCTCTGAATCCAAATGTTTTTTGAATACCTCCAGGGATGGTGACTCAACTACTTCCCTGGGCATTCCCTTCCAATGCTTCACAACCCTCTCAGTGAAGAAATTTTTCCTAATGTCCAACCTAAACCTCCCCTGGCACAACTTGAGGCCATTTGCTCTTGTCTTATCCCTTGTTGCTTGGGAGAAGAGACCCATCCCCACCTCGCTACAGCCTCCTTTCAGGAAGTTGTATAAAGCGATAAGGTCTCCCCTGAGCCTCCTTTTCTCCAGGTTAAACAACCCCAGCTCCCTCAGCTGCTCCTCAGAAGACTTGTTCTCCAGACCCCTCACCAGCTTCTTTGCCCTTCCTTGGACACGCTCCAGCACCTCAATGTCCTTCTTGTAGTGAGGGGCCCAAACCTGAACACAGTATTCGAGGTGCGGCCTCACCAGAGCCAAGTACATAGGGAAAAGATCACTGCATTTGTTACAAATCCACTCAGAGATAAAAAAAATTCTCTTTAAGTGAGATGTCAGGAAGTTTTAGAGCTCATTTTCTCATGTTTCCTGGGTGCTCCCCTTCCACCTACACATCTCACTCCAAGCCTGGATTTGCCCCTTGCCCTACACAGATCCCCATGCTCCAACCCTGCGAGCATCCCAGCAGCAGCTACATGGCAGCTGAAGCACCACAGAAAGGTGACATATGCCCTCACTGCCAAAGGCACAAGAAAAACATGAGTCCAGCCCATGCCTATTTTGCATTGTTTTTTGCAAGTTTGTGTGTGTCCAGACCAAAGGAGTAGGAAGAAGCCAGAAGTTTCCACTCACCCAATGGAAAGACTTCATTTCATTTTGTAGAGACAAAGTGGCTACAGGAAATGCAAAATCCTACTGCTGGGGCGAGTGGAAATTTCTGTCTCTTCCCTCCCACCCACCAGAGTCAACTAATATCCGGGCAAAGAAGCAGCAGATAATGGAAACTCATATGAACAGTCCACATATTAGTAAGAGAGGAGCTATCCTGGGTTACAGGTATTACAGTCGTCTCACACAGGCCACAGGCTTTGGGCATAGGTTTAGACAAAGAATGCAGCAGGGGAAGCGTGTTGGTATAATTCTGCTTCTCAAGTATCAAACCAGAAGATTTAATGTGGGAAGTTCTTGAAATGATTGAGGTTTCACAATTACTATTACTAATGATGCATTGAGGTAAAGGATAGCAAAACACATCACAAATGAAGCAGCACATGCTTACAGTGCCTACAAGCCAACTCATCAAGTCAAACCTTTGCAAAAAGGGGCCGATGGTTATGTAGGATAGCTGGTGGCATCTAAAGTAACATGAAAGCCACTAAGTCAAGCCCAAACTAAGACAACTTACTAGCCTATTACAGCTTCTTTTTAGAGGAACCTCCTTCTCCAGCAGGCAGCTAGTTTTCTTACACTTGGACAAGTTTGCCTTTCAAAGGCATGCAGAGCCTCCAGGTCACTACAGCCAGCTCCTCTTCTGTGGGGTTGCCCCTTCCTCCCCAGTGCTAGCAGGTCAAGCAACAGCCAGCCTCACAGCTAGCTACCTGCTACCCAAACCTCCACCGCGCCAGCAAAGGATGGCATTTCAGCTCCCACGGCCTCAGCAGCCCACTCCTAACCAGGAAAGGCAGGAGAAAAAGTGTTTTCTCCAGCCCAGAAGCAAGAAATGCCTCCAGCAGGGTTCACAAAAGCTTTACCTTCCCAAGCTGTAAGCCCCTTGGCAGAAGCACTCATTAGCCCAGCATATTAGTGAGCACCAAGACCCACTCAAGCAAGCTGCCCCCCAAAGAAGCTGAGCCTTGGGGCAGCCCCCAGGCTCCCCCAGCCACCCCACTGCAGGAGCAGGGTCCCACCTCAAGAAAAACTTGCAGTGAAGACCTCACCAACCCACAGGGGCTCACTGCTCCCAGCACCACCAGTCCCACAGCACAACCCCAGCCCAGCATTTACTCCACCTACCTGCAAGCTCCAGGCGGTCAGCTCCCAAGGTAAAGGGCAAACACTTGATGAGTGATCACACCCGGATATATCTGCATTTCCCTCTCTCCATGAGCGAATCAGCCTCCCACACCACCACAGCTCTGCCTGCTCCACAAGCCCCACCTGTGCCAGCCCAAAGCAGTTCCACCTGCCTGCCAGGGGGCTGCTTCTCCCCCTTCCCCCGGAGGCCGGTGCTCATGAGCTGGGGCCGTGCTGCTCCCGCGTCGGCCCTGTGGCCCTAGTACCTGGGCCATGAAGCCTTCTGTAGTGGATCACACATCGTCCAGCTCACACATCATTCCCTGCATAAATAGTAAGGGGTCGTGGATCACAAGTATGAACAAGTGGGCAGATCTTGTTTAGGAGCTGCTGAACGTTCTGATTTCCTTTCTGAATGTCCTGTTAGACTTCTACAGGCTTTTCCCCTTTCAGCGGGTAGGTTTTTTCCAGGTTACCAGTATAAACCGCCTAACATTCCCCATGCTCACCTACACAACTTGTGTCGTGACTGACACTCCAAGGAGAAGTCACTTAACATTATTCAGAGAGCTCAAGTGCTGCTCTGGAGCTAGAGCGAAGGGGAGCCTGACAAACTTCATCTTCTGCTAGTGTTTGCAGAAAAGCCTGCAGACCCTGTACACCAAGAGAAGAGAGGGAGAAGCAGGATTGCTGTGCCGTTAGAGCAGGATGGAAACTGAGGATATCACAGGGCTCCTTTTCACAAGCGCTCATTAGTCTGCTTCTGTTCTCAGGAATAAGGAGCAGGTACGATGTGGGGCCAAAGGCAGAAAAGCTAATGGGAACTAAGGCTTGGGAACAGTCACCTCTAAAACGCAAATGAAACTCAAGCAGGTTAGTGTGCTTCAGCTCAGGGAATAAACACATCATTTCTTTTCCAGCATTTTTGTACTCAAAATCATGCTCCAGCAGCAAACATTTGTTCCTCAGCACAGGCCTGGTGTTGCACACATAGCAAACGGCCACTGTAGGAGGCATATTCTAAGAGGTGGCAGTAAGAAGCCACTTGAGCAAGGCCAAGTCTTGCAGTGATGCAATTGCATGTGACAAACTTTCGGGGGCTCACCGTCCAGAGCAAACAACGTCACCACAAAGTTTGATAGAAATGAGAATTGAGGATAGAGAAACTGGTGTGGCCTATGGGTTTATTGTCACCTGGCCTCAGCTGAAGCACTAAGGCGTCTCCACTCCTCTCCAGCCCTCTGAACCTCCTGCACTACTGGCAAGGCCAAGGGCAATCTGCAGTGCTTTGGCAGGGGGCTTATAGAAATGCATCTCTGCCCCCAGCACCATTTCTCCCTGATAGCCCTGGCCCCTGCAGGTGACCCCAGCGGGGCGACCACTGTCCCCATCAGCACAGGGCTGACACCCTTCTCCTAAATCGAAGCAAGAGTATGCCAAAGGTCCTCTGTGCCAACTGACAGCTTTCTTCAATGAATGATATTTAGGAGAAGCAGTAAATCTCATGTCTAGATGCTGTTGAAAGCATTTGTTAGTGTCCCATGAGAAATTACCAGGTAGATGGATAAAAAGATTAGCAAGTGAGTTTGAACTAGATAAGGGCATAGCTACTGGGGAAGGACCAGGTTAGAGAAAGGCTGCTAGCAGAGGACTTGGGCCGGTCTTGGTTTAGCACTTTCATTAATGACTTGATCCAAAACTTAAGAGATTGTTGATAAAAGCTGCTGGAGAGCTGAGGCTGAGAGATGTCTGGGAGCAATGGAAATGAAATAAAGTTAAACAGAGCAAAAGCAAGGTGGTAGTCAAGAGACTAATAACAAGACTTGCTATCAAAGGATGGGAGTTCTTCTGCTAAAAATAGCTAAAGAAAGACTTGGATCACCACCATCAGCCAGTCACTGATGTAACTCTAGGTAATGAAAATGTGGTTTTCAAAGGCATCAAAAGGGCTAGTTCCTGTGCACACAGGGAAGCATGCCATCGCACGAGCTCTTCTGCAAGCCCGTGCATCATGCCACGCACGCTCATGCTCGCCCTTTCATCGAACCATGCAGGCACCGAGGGCTGGCAGCCGAGGGAAGCTGCCCAAGAAGAGCAGCCTTGCGTAACCCATCAAAAGAGAGGCAGAGAAATCACTGCCTACAGTACACATCAGATTGAACATTAATGTTCAGCTTGAACTTACGCAGGGGGAGGAACTATTTAAGCTGGGGATAGGTTTTGGCTCAAGAACAGATGGCCATAAGATGATTTTTGATGAATTTCAGCTGACAATTTAAAGATGGCTCCTAAGCATTGAGAAGTAAGGTGACCGAAACAGTCTCCCAACGAAAGAAGCAGACACCACCTGCTGTAGGCACACACGCACACACAAATCCTCCCCAAAATCTCACCGAGTGGTTTTGAGACAAATCCTGGCGCACTCATACAAGGCCTTGGTGAGGGGATGGTCCATAATTAAGGAACCGGATCCAGTAGGCCCCTTCCAACCCCATGCAGTGTAAGTCTGGTAACTGTACCTTGTGGAGGAATTATTGATGCTGATGGATGGCCTGAGGCCGTTAATTAGCTCACTAGCATCAAGAAACGGTAACTTCCTTGAGCAGTGCAGAAAGGCTGGGAGAGGATAGGGCAAGGCCAAAGGAAGCTGCGAGCTGCTTGCCTCGTGGGTGCAGGCAGCTGTCCGTCAGGAGGACATTCACTCCCCTGGTCACGTACCTGCTGCCCACGTTTAAAAATGACTTGAAGCATAGTGCAGCAGCAGGTGCAGCCAGCTCTGGCGTCCCAGCCACTGCACAGGGGTTTCCTCAGCATTTTGTGAGTGCAAAAGCATTGTGGCTCCAGGAGGAGATCCCTGAGAAGAGGGAGAGCCTGCAGCTTCTATATGTGAAAATGCAGCTCCTCTAGAGAGTCACATAACCTTGGGCTTCAAAGCCCACAATGTCCACAGCCTTGTTATCACAGCCAAGTGTGCAGTGGGAGAACTTGGATTTGGGTTTATTCTTATTTTCTCAAGGCATGTTTGACATTGTCAGAAGTAAAGGCATCTATAAGATGCTCTTAGACGCCAAGAGAAACAGCAGAACTGCACCGTGCACCACTCGGACTGGCTCGCTCATTTTCTTTACCTCAGCCTCCCAAGGCACAGAAATCTAGGAGCAGCTAAAGCCAGACTCTCTTAAGAGGAAATTATTTTCTCTAAAGATCTAAGCCACTGCAATGGGTCTGCATGTGATTTAAATAACATGTGTGTTTCTGCTTAATGTCTTCCTTATGACTGCCTAAGAATGTGTTTAGTTCTTTTTTTTTCATTACTACTTAGACTATTGACACCAGTGATGCAGTAGTGCAATGCGTGTTATCTCACTTATTTCACAAATTTAATTGACATCTACAGGGGAGAGGCAGGAGGGAGAGAAGCATGGGAATACCCAGCCTCATGCTTTGCTCCCGCATGGAACCGAGCACTTGCATTGCTCTTGCAGACACAGCAAGATATTTCTGTGCCATAGGACTGCAAGGTCTACAGAGATTTCTGCAGCTGGAAATTGTTACCCAAAGGAAAAAAGAAGGAAAGAAA
>VXAL01015499.1:0-18439 GCA_013399475.1 Chauna torquata
GAACATCAAGGGTTGCATTATGATACCTTTATTTACAGTTTAAATTACAATAGAACATAAATACTCTCTTAAATGAAACAAAGGGATCAGAATCTGGTAATCTATGCTGATGCCTGTCTTGAAAAAATATAATACCTGTTTATAATTGCTGGTTCCAATTAATTAAATAATAATGCTATAATTTGTATTCCTCTTTAATGAAGTTTTAAAAAGTGTTTTTTTTTTTTTTAAATTTTACAGCTTTTTTTTACAATGTTTGGTCTGAAGACTAAGTTTACAGAAGTATTATTCAAGAATAGCACTCATTAATTTATTGTATTGTGTGTTTCTATTGTATTGGGATTCCATTATTCTAGCTGCTTCAAATGCACATACACCCTTATTGCAGGTCTCTGTCTCAGCATCTATAGTTCACGTAATGTTTCACTGATTCACAGTTTGTCCCTTCCTAGTACATCCTTTTTTTTTTTTTTTTTAAAAAGTTCTGGCATTTTTAAACTACCTAATTGAACATTCATACTATGTATTTAATTTGACAGTGTCTTGGCACCAGTGGACAATATTGCAATATTGTGCATCAATGTTCCTTTTAAAATGACATATGAAAACCTGAACAAAAATACAGAATATTAAGATAAATTGTGTAACTTTCAGTGCTGCTTCTAAGGAGTATATATAAAATATGTAATATTGATGCAAATCTATTCTCTTATTTCGGTTTACTTCCAGAAGCCTCCTGAAATTAGGTTAGTATTATGTGTGCTGGTATTTGCAGTTCTACTCAGATGTTTGGTACTTCTCCAAAAACCTTGGTATGCAGTTGTCCATTATTATATTCAGTTACCCAGAAACATCAAGGTATTCTTACAGGCTTTTAATGTGATTAAGCCATGACTTCTTCAGCCTCTCCTAAAATACCATAATGTTTTGTGTGCAATGCTAAAACTAAAGCATTTTCAGGTATTAAATTGAGTATTATTTGCTTCTCCACTTTGATAAAGTCTGTCTGCTGGGTTAGAGTGAAACATTGATATCATCATTTTAATATTTGACAACATTATTAATGAGCATGGCTGAACCAGAAGACTTCAGAGATGACAAACTGATGACGTTCTTGGCTAAATCCCATACAACTAAGACTTGCGAGTGTAGTAGAAATGATAATGGCAATGGCAAAGACATTTCCATATGTAGATTGGAGAGCATATTCTGAAAATTGTTACATAAACATCAAACTCTGATTGTCATTTTAAGAAGCTTTTTTTTTTCCCCCGCATAAAATTTGTGTTCCAAGTGTGACAAAAAAGGTCCTTCCCTCCCCGCTCCACCCCCGCCCCGCCCCCGGATTTGCACAGTTAGAAAGCCGAAGTGGTTCAGAAGCTTAAAATAATTCTGGCTTAATTTGATGGGTTTTGTAGCTTCACTTTAATTCCTTTTTACTAAAAAAGGAATGGAGAACATAAATCCTCTGGTTGAAGATAAGCATTGGTATCACTGAAAGTAAACATGAAAATTCCTTCTTTGGTGAAAAGTTGATTTATAAATAGGAAAGAATTTCTTGAGTACTGAGGGAGGTGCTGTGATTGCATTCATGAGGCGGATGGATTATGCTCTTCGTTGTCAGAATTCTATTGCTACCACGGTAAAAGATCGACTCAGAATTTTAAATTTTTTAGTATACCCTTAGTTTTTGGATACCTGATTTTCCAATATGCACTTTAAGGCATCTGTTACAGACCTGCTTTCCAGAGAGTAAATGTTTAGCCCTCTCTATCTTCCCTTAAGCTTTCAGCTTAAAGCACTCCAAAAGCAAGAGGCTCAAACTAACTAGGTTTCACTGAGAGTGTTTTAAATAAATATAAATTTAAGATTTCTGTGGAATATTGCAGAAACTTCAAATATGGTTCAAGGCTGTAATTTTCTAGCCTTTTGTTCTCTCTTGCCTATGGGATTTTTTTTTTTTTCTTTTTACTTTTTCCCCTGAGGTCTGAGGAGAGATGAAAACAAATGGAGGTATTTCACCCTGTGCTTTGTTGACAACAGCATATCTCGTGCAGAATAGTACTACTGTTGCTAAAAGCTGATTTTATTTGAGTACTCCTTTGAGACTGATGGCAAGAATAATACTAACAAGCTTAGAAAGGAGGTGCTTGTGGCCTTCATTATCAGAAGGTTCTTAGCTGCTCAAGGCTTTGAAAACAACTTCTGAAGTAAGGTTATGGGAAAAAACTGGCTTAGAAGGACTTCTAGAAAAAAAAAAGCTCAGAAAACTCTTGCCAAGAGAAGATTGATATTACTTTGAAGAATAGGTTTTATAGCTCATGAGTATACTGTGAATGTTAATGTCCACTGAGTTTTCATATAAATGTTGCACTAGTCCTTGTGTGTTGAATGGAAATGTGCTTGCACCCTGATGTGTGGTTCATACAGGTGTCTCTGAGGCATAGCTTGTAATCTTTTTAATGTAAAACTCTGAAAGCCATAGTCTTAAAAATAAAAGCAAAAGCAAAAATAAAATAATAAAAGCTACCATTGAATACTACGTGTTCTGTGCAAAATGAACAGATTAGATGTTTGTGCTCTGATGTCTCCAGATTGGTAAGAATCAAGACAGTTTAAACACTGCACTTTGTAAAAGAGTTGTAATGCGTTGTTTATAATGTATCTGCTGTGAATTTGATTGGTTACACTATGAAAAAAAAATTAAATAGTGCCTGGCTACTTACTTTTTAATGTTATTTATTTTCTACGCAGCCTACATTCTTTTCTGTTTAGGACTGCATACAGGCCAAAGGTCTGGAACCAAAATTCCTCTTTACCAGTCATTTTGTTTGGGACTAGTTTTACAGCAAGACCTAACGAAAGATTTCCTGTTATTGCCAAAAGGAGTGGTCCGGTGCTGGTGCTTGGCTAATCCCACTCTTCTTCCCTGTCCAGGATCCCTCATGGCCATGATGTGTGGCTCCATCTTCTTTGTCTTGCTTGTCATTTTATAAAAGGTTGTATTTTTCTATTTTTCTNAATCACTCATTATTTTCCTCAAATAATTTTCACTCTTTGGTCTGGATGGCCCACTGGAGGACCTGCCTGTAAGCATCAGATTTCTCTTGTGATAAGTCCCAGGAAATATTTTAAGTCATTCTAAATAGAGTGTGGAAAGTTGATGAAAGGGGGATACAGTTAACATAAAAACTCTGGGAAAGGAGTCAAAGATTCTCTAAGCCACTGTGGGCACTCAGAGTTCTGGAAAATGCCACAGATTTCTGCAGCCTTTTATACATAGAGATTAAAAACAGGAATCTCAGCAATATCCAGGTTTCTTTCAACACTATATGTTCTTCTTTCCCTGGTAACTGCCTCCGGTATTAAGTCATGCAAGGTGTTACTTAAATTATTAAGGTTACTTAAGCTATAATAGAATCTATTTATCTTTTTATTTTAGACCACTGATGTCATTTCTGTTGTATGAACAATACAATATAGTGTGATATTGCATAATACCAAATCTCTGAGAGCGTAATGGTTTGAATGGCTTTTTACCTCAAAAGAATCAAACCTCTAGCTTCCACAGTATTGAAGCAACTGAATGAGGGAATTAGGTAACGCCTTTATATACGGACTTCAAAGTTAATTCTGCCATCTATATTTTTAAGGTAAACATTTTTCATTATTACTGTCAACAGAGTGAATTTCAACAATACATGCCTGCAAGAGGCTAACAAGAAGTCACTTCTCATTGACAGGCCAAAATACTTAATTTTTTACAAAAGTGAGGCTTCTAAGAGTTGGGTGGGGACCAGCCTTGCTGATTAAATTTACTAAATGTCAATGCAGAATCAGAATAAGCCAGTAGATTTTTAAGAGAGTACCCAACCATGTTCTCTTAATAATATCTAATATTTTATATTAATTTGTAATAATTAGTAGAACGATTAGTAAAACTAGAAAAACAAATTCATAATAAAAACATTTCTTTGTAATACTCAATATTTGGCCTGTTTTCTGTTAATAATATCTGCAGTAGAAATTGAAGAGTTCTTTTGAAATGTGGACTCAGAGCCCAAATGCTACCTCTGGATATTTTAAAATCCAGATCAAAAAGAAGCAGAAAGTAGTAGGTAAAACTGTCTCTGTGTTCCCTGTCTTGCCCTGAGGTCCTGTACTGTGGCTTGCGAGAGAGTA
Organism: Chauna torquata; assembly: GCA_013399475.1. Taxonomy (NCBI): domain Eukaryota; kingdom Metazoa; phylum Chordata; class Aves; order Anseriformes; family Anhimidae; genus Chauna; species Chauna torquata. The sequence continues at coordinate 4,183 of VXAL01015499.1, forward strand.
ACCCAGTCTACAGGTCCTGAGACTGCCAACGGTGCTCCTTTGGTAAGGGTGACATCTGTGATGCTCTCACCTCTCTTTTGGGAGTGGGACCATGAGCACTGAAATCATTTCACACAGGTCAGTGAGCAGCCAACTTATGGTAATGACTTTCAGACTCAACTAGGTATTGTTAGGTAAATATTAGTAATGGGAAGTTTTCATAATTCATTGGCAGTCCCTGGTGTATAGTGTCAGGTTAGCTGCAGCTCTTCTGTTTTCTTGCCTATTCTCTCCTGCAAGAAACACTGCCTCAGGTTTCCCCCAGCACCTTCTCCTTGTTTAGAGCTGTCACCCACCATCTTCTCGATCCTTGCCATCATAACTTTCCTCAGCAAATCTGATACCTGGTTCTCTTCCTTGCCTTAGAAATCACTGTGTCTTCCTGAACTTCCACTCCACTGTCCATCCTTTCACCTGCTTCCACACGTTTATTTTCTCATTTTCTGTTCAGTCCTGGGTTAATTCACACATTCACAGGAAAGAATTACGGAAGGCGAGAGATGATAACTGTGAAAGTGCCACTGACTTAAGAAATAAGACCTTTCCTCCCCATGCACCACAAGCAGTCTGACAATGCAGTGTTATCAGCCTCCTGCTGTCAGAAGTATCCCAATGGAGACTGCTGTCTGGTGTGAAGTCATCTGACAAGAAACAGTAAATAAGCAGCAGATCTTTCCTAGCACTCTCTTAAGGATGTCAAAAGGTAAAAGGGATAAAATGTCCTTGAGATTGATTTTTGTTTGGGGTTTTCTTACATGGCCCTGCTGTCGACATCAGCGAGCCCTCAGCAGCAGTTTCTTCAAAGCTGGTTGGGTTCCCGAAAGCATCTTTCCCATGTGAGAAATGCATGTTAATATGGATAATCTGGCAAAAGTTTTTATACTTCAGTAAGCTTTCCACCAGCAATGAATAGGCAAATAGGGACAATGGTACTTCAGTACTGACTTTATTTCCCTGCTCCTAAGCGTAATTTACCATAGATCAATACTAAAAGTCCTAGCTTAAGCCTGGTGCTGGGGTTCATGCTCACAGAATGAATCTAAGGTTAGACATGAGCCTTAAAATTCAGGTTTTTAAGGTTCTCCTTCCTATTCTACCACTGAATCTGTATGACTCAAATATTTTCTGTTTTAGTTCATATCAGTAATTTCCCCATGCCTCAGTTTCTATCCATAAGATGTCAATAATGCTACTCTTGGAGCTGTTAAAATTAACAATGAATTAATGAATGCAAAGAAATCACCTTCTACGTTAACGTCCTGCTGTTCTGAAAAAGAAAATGTATTCAACTCTTTTGTGGAACCTATAGTAGTTAAGGAGACAGGTGACAGTTGTGTGCCTGAAACTTCTCTACTAATAAAAATATTTTTAACTTAAGTATTAAAAGGTAAAGGAAGCAGTCATTAATGAAGATAGATCCTCAGAATAACTTAGCGATCAGGGTTCACCTCAAGAAGTAACCAGAAGCAGAGTTATCAGGCCAGTATCCTCAGAACATGAAAACTCTGCAAAAGGTGTGAAACTAGGTAAAGTGATATATTTTTGTTGTTATTAATGACAATACATAAAAGCATTTTTATCCTGCTTATCTGTTGCCTGTTTCAGGTCTGTTGCTGATAATAAAACACTGTATCAATACTGGCTTTATTTGTAGTTTGTCCTACAGGCAGTATTGGAAGACTCTAAGACCTTCATAGTTGCACTAACTTAAGCTGTACTCTTAAATGCAACTTAGCGCTGCTTAAGGTCAGAACGAGCAGATTAAAAAAAAAAAATGTATCTGTCAGAGAATAAATAAAGTTAATAGCAAAATTTAGTTTGTGTGGTGAGAGTCCTAACTGCTCTAAGTTTATTTAGAAGTTTACAGGACCAGAATATCAGTGTTAGGCAGTATTACTCCTCTGAAATCAATAGAATTGCACTGATTTACAGCTGCAACTTTGCATGACCTAAATTATTTTATAACTAAGAGCTGTATGTTCTGACTTGGGTGAGAAGTAGCACAAGTGTTTTGCATCAAAGTAATGGTTTTGAAATTACAGCTTTCTCAGCACATAGTAAACTAGTGAAATCACAGTCATTGTTCAGACTGTCAATGAATGTTCAGTATTGGTCTCATCAGTAGCTGCTGCTACTTAATCTATGCAGTCAGTTGCATTGAGTACTTATGTTCTTGACTTAACACTAGGGTCATCTCTACTGAGAACTGGATTTGATTCTCTGTATTTGAAATTCTAAAGCAATGTGCAGTAGAAGGGCTTTAAATATTATTTACTAAATTATTTTCTTCATCCACATACCGTTTCTTAGGTTATAGATTTGTTGCTGCCTTCTGATAACACAGAGTGCTTTAAAATCCTAACATTTATTTATCTAAATGGGAAAAGCTTGTTACAGACACCCTTTAAATTTCCCAGCAGTAACAATGAAGATAAATGTGCATGTGTTATCATCACAGTATTCCAAAAAACACATTAAGGAAAGTTATAAATCAAAATTGATTTGTCCTCTAGACTACTTGGGATTAGTGGTTAATAAGTGGGCAGCAGATTCAGCAACGTGCAGACAACCATTAATGGTGCACTTGCTATCAGTCAGTGTCCTGTGATATAGGCAGCAGTCACAAAGTTGCCAAAACTTTTATTTTGTGAAGATATGTAGAAATAGATGGTATTTGATTATGTTGACTACCTAGTACATGATTCAGTCAGGGAGAATTATTAATCCTCAGCATACGATTGCCTCTAAAATCAGCTTTCTGTATGCTCTGCCACCTTTGTGTCCTGAAGCATTTCATTTGCAGGAGCAGACATTTTATTATCTCTGTTAGCATAAAGCCAGTACCGCACTATGTTCACAATACCTGCCTTAGGAAAGATGACCGGAGCCACTTAGCCAGACGTTATTCTCAGAACTTGATGAAAAGCATCACTGTAATTTCCAGTAAGAGACTGGAATTGTTGTTGTTCTAACTGCAGTGGAAAGAATACACAACAGAAATATCCTTAGCTGTGCCCTTTAGATCTCAAGACAGATTTGGTAATGCTGAATCCATTTTTGCCCATGAACTCCGCACTGGAGGCATGCTTACTCTGTTACAAAACTGTTTTAGATAATATTTTATACCTTTGTGTAGAACTATTATGGATTGTCTTTGTCCTCTGAAACAGTTCCTTTTTTCTAAACAAGTTTCAATGATAGATGGGAGTACAATGTTAAACAACTAGAAGTCATACAATAATTAACGAGTTCAAAAAAGGTGCAAGTGAACAAATACTGCCACTATTATAGACTAGTGTATATGGTTAAAACATAATAGCTGAGAGATTAGTGGCATCAGTTGTGATTCAAGTAATTTCTAATCCTTATTTAAAAATGAGTAATATGTCTCACAATGATTTTACATTCTTTTTGAGTGCCTTTTTTTCCTCTAATAGTTTGCATTTTGACTTTGTAAATGTTTCTCTAACGTCTCAACTTTCCCTTCAGCTCCTTATCCCAACAAGGTCTATCATCTGGTGATACCTTGCTTTCCATCTCTTACTTGCATTAGAGATTTTCATGATTTCCTTCTTTCTTGTCTCCTTTTCCCCCACTTTCCCCTCAGGGAAACTCATCTGCTCCAGCTGAACTAATGCTCAAAAAAACCCATCAAACTATAAAGTGGTGCTCACATGGTATCTGAGCCAGGCAGATTAGCATTTCAGGCACTGAAATGCAGAGAAACAGGAAGGACTAGACTGAAAATTTACGATCAACCACTAAAATCAAGTCAAAATCCTGGAATTCTTGTTGTGTGACAAACTGAAAAGGCAGCTGCACAATTTCCTTTGATCCTTGCTTGGCAAAACGTGACAATGGAGGACATGAATTAAAAAAATTTTGGAGGGGTGAGAGGAGCTGATGTATGTTCCTGTGACCCTCTAGACTTATGAAGAATGCTATGCCACCTTCTGCTCAGATGTGCTTTCCTGAGCTCAGCTATCTCTGGTACAGTTATGCTAATACATTTTCCTGACTCATTGCTGGGATCAGACAGGCAAGGGAGACTGTGATGGGACCCAAAGAAATGCTGTTCCTTGTGTGATGATTTCTGTGGACAGGAGGCCCTGGCAGAGCACGGGCAGCTCCCCAGCATCCAGCCCAAAGCTGGTGGTGTGCTGAAGGCACATCTGCCCCGGATTGCACCCATTGTCTTACTCATCGGTTGCTCTTAGCACAAGTCTTCAGCATCTCCACTTAATGCCGCAGGGAAACAGGAAACTTAAAGATCCAACAGGTGAACTTCCCAGCATCACTGCATTCTCCTGCCTTCTGGGAGAAAGGCAGTGGTGCCATCTGCTCAGATTAATGGCTCAGAGGGAGGAAGGAGCCTACTTTCTTTCTTCCTCCATACCAACCCAGCAGTCCATATTAGCGTTTTTCCAGGCCTGGTTGGTGCAATAGTTCTGAGTGAAAACAGAAATGAATATCTGAGAGAATATTTATGTTCTTCTGGCTTGGTGAAATATACCATACTAACTTTATACGCAGAATTATTTCTGAAGAATATCTCCTGGCTAATGCAGTCAGCTAACCAAAAATCTTTTGTTTTGCTGTCCTCTGTTGTCCTGGTCAAGTTGTGTTTTTCCTTGTGACTTCACCTCACTTTTACCATTACTGCTGTGTCTCTGTTTCTGTTTTATCTTGCTTGTCACCATTTCACTTTCAGACTTCTGCCCTGAAAATATAAATTTCCACAGATATAGATTTTAAATGGATTATAACAGAATGACAAATGAAAATCTCTGTTTGAGGCCGTTCCAACTACCTGAGACTCTGGACTGCTTAGAGAAGGGGGAAGGCATGCACCAAGCCAAGATTAACCTTTCTTTGTTTTATATTTCTAAGCTGTTTGTGTTCTTGATTGAAAACATTCCCTTTGAAGGCTTTCTCTCATGAAAGGAATTATTGCTTGCTTGAGAAATAATAATTAGCTGATAATTTAGACTGAAAATAAACCACTAGTTCATGATTCATAGTCCACTAGAGAAATGGTAGTTTTCTGTACAGCAAACCGGTGTTGCATTCTAATAGTCATTACTCCCTTGGAGAAGGCCATGCAAAGGCAACATTTTACCTGGAGACACCCTTGCTGGGAGATGGAAGCTGATAATGCCTACTCACTCCTTTTTGCTACCCAGATACAGCTTTCCAGGAATAGTCTCTTCACAGCTTTCCTCTCCAGGGGCATTTCCCTAGAAAGAGGAAGTGATGGAAAGCAGAAAGGCCAAAGCAGTGAAGGAGCTAATTAAAATTTTAAATGTCATTGAGAGACACTATACTTTTCAATGTATCACCAGATGTTTTGCACTTAAAGGGATAAAAGTTTGAGAAGGATATGATTAGCTGCTGCGGAGTCTATCCACAGGAACAAATGTCAAATGTTAGCATCAGGGAAATAATGGTTGAAGCCCATTCAGAAAGTCTGAGGTAAACTACATCCTGACAATCTTAAATATTATGGAAAAGGGTATTAGACTTTACGACCTTTTTTCTTTTCCTGATTTAGCAAGAAACCCAAATCATCTAAAATGTTTCTATTGTCGAACCTTTATTACCTGAAAATTGTATTCTAAACATTTTACTTGGATTTTTTTTTTTTTTTTTTTTTGACCCCTTTGTGGTCTGGATGACCAGCACAGTCTTAGTGCAAGAGATTACTCACAAAGGATCATTTGGTGTAGCAGTTCTCATGGTGAAAGTTGAGAAAGCATAAGAACTGTATGAAATGTGAACAGTTTTGTTACAGAGAGAAGAGAGAGAGAAAGAGACAGTTTACTGCTCTTCCTGTTAAGAGCACTCAAAGACTGTCTGAAAAAGGTCAAAACAGGCGTCAAAGCCTTCTCCCTCCCAGGACCAAGTTCCTCAACAGGAAGAGTAGAAGCAGAAATGAATTTTGGATTTCTCCACATGTACTTGTGAAGAAGTCAAAACAATATAACCAGGAAGGTTATATGAAGAAGCCTATGAAAGTTTATAAATAGGGTAGGAATGCTTTTTGAGGCTATGCCAAGGAGGAACAGAGCATAGAAAGCTGTGCTGAAAGAAAAACAAAGTAAGAGTAGATTTTGGAAGGAAACAAGGAGTATTTCAGGATGAAAAGGCTGGAACTTAAAGAAGATATTTCCTACAGCTTAAAAGACTGTGAGTAGTCACTTTAAATTTTGGATGAGCAATAAAGGCTATAATGTAAGCCTGAGAGCTGAACTGTTCAGATCTTCTCTAGGGAGAGGTGAAGCATTTCACAGAGAAGAACTTTCATGGGAAATGTTTCAAATATTTGCTTTCATCTGGTGGGGAAGAAAAAGAAGAAAGGAAAAGAAAGAAGGGAAGGGAAAGGAAGGGAGTAAGTGAAGAAAAGCCAAATTATCTTCAGAACTACTCATTAAAAAATAAACTTGTCTCAAAAATTTCATTGCTGATGAATTTTAGATATTTTGAACACAGTTCTGTCTTTCTGTTTTGTTTAGAAATTTCATATGAAGTTAGAAAACTGTCAAATATGACTTTTAATTATTGGTCATTTTTGATCTCAGTGTTTAGTAAGAATCTTACTAACTTTGGTTGTAGATGGTGCCAGTAGGTCTACACAGCAGAAGATCTCCGAACTACTGCTGACACAGTGAACACCAGAACTAGAGGTAGAATGATAGCTCTGCATCATAGCTGATTAGACTGTGCATAATGCTGTGCTGTTACTGGGACAGTAGCTGTTCAATTTGCTCAGAGAAGGGGTGCTTGCCCAAGCAAAGTCAGCTGAGGACTCCCACAGTCCCGTGCACCAAGCGAAGACACAGAAAGAAGGAATACACGAGTGATCGAGTATGTCAGAGTGTCAACTATATACACAGTTCAATTTAACAACAAGCTTCAGTGTAGGCTCCTTCTGAAAGTGATGATTTTCTCTCTGAAAATGACTGTGTAACTGCAAACACAGGATTCAGAAACCATATCCAGGATCCTCCACTTCAAAGCTGTCAAGAATCTTGAATAAATGACATTTTGGCCTGACCTGAAGCAGAGAGATATTTGAGGTATAGAAAAGAGGATTGTCCATTTATTCTTTCTGATTCAGTTCAGAAGTAAAGACATGACTTGTTTGCAAGATGGATACCCTAACTTTATAACAAGAATGAGTCTTTTTTTTTTTTTTTTTTAATTTCCAGTTTACACCTTGTATATGTTTTTCTCTTACAAAGAGAAACATTTTTTCCTTTTCATATTTTCCCGCTCTGCTCTGGGCTGGTGATTTAATTGAATCAGCTTCAAAATGACAACTTACTCTCCCCCAGATCTCGCCTCCAAACAGCACAGCCTTGGAGTATGTATACTGCTGGCTGTTCAGAAAAGCCTATGTCTTTGTGGAGAGCTAAGCTTATCCAGAATTACCAGCTCTTGTTTGGAGCTGTGCTTCTAGGCAATAATTTAGCCTAAACCTGACACAGTAACATCTGTAGAACTAATTAGAAAGCCAGAATCCATTGTGTAAGACCTTAAATAATGCATCAGGTGGGTTAGGACTTTGGCTTGATGAGAAGATGATAAAAAATAGTCAGGGGGAACTGTTTTGGATCTTACTTAGTTTGCTGTGAACTTGAAATGAATCACAGACTCTTTGGAGGCTCTAGGTGATTTTATTTTATTTTTTTAATTATTGCAGTTTGCAGAATAAACAGAAAAATGAAACTGTGGAAATATAATAGAAATATTAAGCAAGTAATACTTGCTTTGCAGTTGAATCCATGGGATTTGGATAATCTTGTATATAGTTTTACTGGATATTACCAAGTTTTTTGAGCTGAGTCTTGATCGAATTATAGATTTTTTTTTTTTTCTGATCTGACTGTTTAAACCTTTGGGAAAGTAAAAAAGTTTGTTAAAGACACAACTGAAGGGAAAGGATCTCAGCTGTTGAGGCTTCTCTTTGGCAAGACAGTTTGAGAAATCCTACTGAAACACCTTCTTAATGAATATTTTTTTCAGTTCTAATACTAGAAGATCTGTTTCTGTGAGACAAAGCAGATTACAGCTGCCTGGGACTGTTCCTATTCAGTTGCCAGGATGGCTGAGTCATATTTTTACTGAATTACCCTCTGGTCAGCAAAAGATGTTTCTAAGCCAGAGTGCCATCCAGAGGGAAACTGGTATGTGTACTATTCACCTCTTTGGGCTGTGCTAGAATAACAATCTTGCTTTTTCTGAAGTGGAAAGAACATTCTGTACATTTGGAAGCTGGAAATTTAGAGAATTGCTGCAATCTTATTATGGAGATGTCTGACATTAGCAGATTGTTCCCATATCTCTGTCAGGAATTTTTATAAGACTGAAGGAAGGAAATAAAACAAAACACAGAAATTTAGACCTGGTTTGTGACATTTACACAAGTGAATCAAGCTGTGAGGATATTGCTTTAGAACATGCCAACTCTTGTCATTACAGCATGGCAGTTTCTGTTATTGATCTTCAGAACAATCTTCCTGACATGATACTTCTGGTACTTAGATTGTGGAAATGCTGGTAAAGAAGTCGCTCTGAAGTACTGTGCTGAAGTAGCTGGTTATTTGTTTGATGGAGGGTAAAATGCCCCCATTTATTTCTAGAGCCTCTGCAAAAGTGATTGTGTGTCTGTGGTTGGTTAGCCTTGGCCAACTCCCAGCCAACTGTTTGCTAACTCCCACCTCCTCAGCTAGGGGGAGAAAATTTGAAGGAAAGTCATGAAAAAGCTTATGGGTCAAGAGAAAGACAGGGAGATTGATTACCAATTGCCATTGTGAGCAAAATAGACTTGACTTGGGGAANTTCTATCCCCTCTACCAAGTGGTACAGGAGGGTGGGGAGTTGGGAGTTACCACCAGCGCATCACTGTTCTGCTCTGCTGCTCCTTTCTCCTCACATGTTTCCTCTGCTCTGGTGTGGGCTTTCCATGGGCTGCAGTCCTTCAGGAATATTTGCTCTGCCATAGAGCACCTCCTCTTTCTCTTCTTCTGACCCTGGTGTTCCCATTGCTGTTTCTCACTCTTTTATTCCCTCTTCCACTGCCTGTAGAGTGTCTTCTTTCTTTTTTAAAATAAATCTTCACAGAGATGCGATCAGCTTGGTTGATGGGCTCAACAGTGTCCTGTGGTGGGTCCACTACAGCCTGGCCTCTTCTCAAAGAGGCTTACCCTGCAGCCCCTGTCCTGCTGCCAACACTTCACTACCTACACCCAACAGCACATTGAGCATTTCAAACATCTATTGTAACAAACTTGCTTCTTTCTCTTGAAGGGAAATACTACTTCATATTCTTTGTATAAAAGTTTTCTTTTTCTTGTCTTATTATGATTACCCTGCTGTCTGCAACAATAGTAAATCTCAAGAGCAAGTGCTGGATTCTGCACCTGGGACAGGACAATCCTGAATATATATTGTCTTGCTGGGGACAAGATACTGGAGAGCAGCCCCACAGAAAGGGACCTGGGGGTTTTGGTTGATGGCAAGTTGAATATACTCTGGGCTGGTGAGGCCTCACCTCGAGTACTGTGTGCAGTTTTGGGCGCCATAGTATAAGCAGGACATCAAACTGTTAGAGAGTGTCCAAAGGAGGGCTACAAAGATGGTCAAGGGTCTGGAGGGGAAGATGTACGAGGAGCGGCTGAGGTCACTTGGTTTGTTCAGCCCAGAGAAGAGGAGACTGAGGGGAGGCCTCATGGCGGCCTGCAGCTTCCTCACGAGGGGAGCGGAGGGGCAGGCGCTGATCTCTGCTCTCTGGTGACAGCAACAGGACCTGAGGGAATGGCATGGAGCTGTGACAGGGGAGGTTCAGGCTGGGTGTTAGGAAAAGGTTCTTCCCCGAGAGGGTGGTCGGGCACTGGAACAGGCTCCCCAGGGCAGTGGTCACAGTGCCGAGCCTGCCTGAGTTCAAGAAGCCTTTGGACATGCTCTCAGACATATGGTTTGAGCTTTGGGTGGTCCTGTGTGGAGCCAGGAGTTGGACTCAAAGATCCTTCCAACTCAGGATATTTTGTGATTCTGCAATTCACTGAATGAATTGGTTGAATTCAGCAAATGAGTCACGAATTTTCCAGGGAATATGAGCAGTCCTGTACAGATTCCTAGCTATGCCTGAAATTTATTTTGAGAAATGTGTGAAAATGTTTTATCTTGTACTATGAAACAGTTATGGGAGAAATATAATATAGCAAGACCGTACTGGGAAGACTATCTTGAAGTCCTCCAGGACACAAGGGTTGTTTTAGAAACAATGCATTGCTTGTGACAGGAGGTTAAAAATCAGACATTTGTCTTCATGAACAAGAGTTGCAGTCTAAAAACATAGCTGCTGATCACAACATAGTTCACCTTCACTGTGTCTCAGTGTACTACCATTGATCAAAATTCATGATGGATTACAGATTCTCCAAATAAACTTCACACCTTACAGGCAATTTCTGACAGTCAGTAAGCTACATTCCTCTGGTCAATTTATTTATGTTTTTCAGACTACTAAATTAAGCTAACTGCTTGAGTGATGTAAAGAATGGTCATATTAAAGTTAAGCTACTGCTAACAAAACATTGCAATGGAGTTCAGTAACTAAATACATTTTCCTTTGGCAAGAATTATACTATTTATATCACCTGAATACTTTTTCAGACAACATTGTTTTGATTTGTGCTTGTAGATGCTTGGTATTTGTCCTCTTTATATCCAACAAGAACCTCTTTCATGGGACTGAATATTCACCACTTCAAACTCCTAGATGCCTTGATACTGTTTGCTAGTATTATTAAAACACAAAAGCAAAATTACTGTTATTCAGAATACACCAGAAGGGAAAGGCCAGGCTGTTGATCAGCCTGATGCAGAGACATGCTGACAGCAGAATATTTGTTTACCATTTCTAATTCCTAGTCTGCCCCAAAAAGTGTCATTTGTTTTTAGCAGTGATTCAAGCTGACATTTACATTGCATCGCATTACATTAAGCAATGTTATGATCTGGAGGAATAGTAAGCTATGTAGGTAGACTAGACAATTTGAAATAGGAGCTACAAGTGAGATATGTGTCTTAGAAAGGGCCTTTGAAGTTTAGCACAGCAGTTGCAGGAGGGATGAAGGGAATTTGGTCTATGAAGACTGAAATACACCATTTTAGAAAGATAAGTGGTCTCGTCAATTTAACCAGGGCTCAGAGCTACTTCCTGAGGTGTTCAAGTTGATTAAATCTGCCTTAGAGCTTTTTGTATGCATGCATAACTATTATTTCCTAAAAAAACCCTGTAACTGCAGTTACAACAAAGGGTCTCAAATGAACCAGCACCCTTTTTTTTTTGTAGTTCACTATGCTTTTTCCTCAGCCCTAAATCTGATCTAAAACAAAAATACAACCTACTGTTCTCCAGCTAACTTCCGTCCAGATTTCCGTATTCTGATTTCTATTAGTTTCAACAGTTCAGTGGAAGATGAAAATCGATTTTTTTTTCTTTAAACGTCTTGTTATTTTGTGTCTAGGGAAGCTTGCCACCTTCCAGCTAGCTTTCTAGCTGGACAGATCCCCTCTGTTTACTCTTGGAAAGATATTTAAGAGGCATGAGCTATGCAGAATCCAGTAATGATCATGTTACTCAAAGGTAGAAATATGCTTAGCTGCTGAGAAATATGAGGAAGTTTGATGAAGTGTCCTAGGGGGAAAAATTCCATCTTAGCTCAATAGACATAAGTTAAAATTCAGCAACAGTTTAAAGACAGACTAAATTTGCCCATTCAAGACTATGTCAGATAAGGAAGAAGCACGACAGATATATCTATCAAAACTCTTGTGACAAACTGAGGAACAAAATAACAGGCTTTCTACCTCTCCTAGTCTTTCACTTGATGGTGGTACTATGGAAATGGTTTAACTGAATACATTGGTTTTGTCTTTCTAGCTGCTACTCTCCCCATCTCTGATCAGCATACCACTAGACCTTCATTAACCTCATTCTGAATGACATCCTGACCAAAAGAAGTCAAAGAGAGGAATTTCCACAGTTGACCTTAACAACATTAGATTTGAATGTGTAATATTGATTCTTTTTTTCGTTTTCCCTTCTATTGCCTTCTTTTCCTTCCCACATTTATTTTCTGTCTCTGTCTCCATTTGCATTTTGCTGACTATTTGGATGGCAGACTAACATAGACTGTCTTTAACAAAAATCTTGTTCTTTTCTGATTAGAAAGGTGGTAAAAAGAGCTGTCTCAAATATCCTTTTACAAGTTTACCAGGGCTTGGCAAGGCCTATAGAATCATGCACTAGACACTGCAAAACATTAAGATTCCTGAAACAGTACTCATGCAGACATTTTGTGCTGAAATCCAAAATTGTGACCTCAGATTGTATCTCCTTAATCTTGAAGTTGTCTGAAATCACCAAGACTTAATTTCTGTCAGTACAAAATCAATTCTTAGACTGATAATATATGTGTGTAGCTCCACAAATCTTGTTCCCAGATGTGTTTTCAAAAAACCATACTATCAGGGGACTACAGTATTTCACCGTAGCAGAAAGGTGCCTTTATTGTTTTTGACCTCTTGTTCCATTAGTCTGACCTGTTTATGAAATGCCATCAGGTAATACTGGCCATTTCTATTGAAGAAGGGGGGAGCAGGGGAGACTTGACAATACTACTGACCCACAAAGCTACACATCTCTTTCAGAAGGTTTAATTTATGCTGATGTGCGAAATTTAGGGATTAAAGAGAGCAAGAATAGAGCAAGGACTCTGAAAAACAGTGATGGCTCTTTAGCCTATTTTAAATGCTCTGACCCAGGTCAGCATACTGGGCTTGAGACCTGGTCTGTTTTTTCTTGATTTTCCTGCTTTTCAGTTATATCTGCCACTCCCTGTAGTACCCACTGTTTCTGATTTGCAGACTGCAAAGCAAATCTTCAGACTGCAGCTGGACTAATAGGGTTTTTATTCCCTGCTACAGTCACCTGAAACTTACTGGTCTGGCAACATTCAATTGTAGAAGCTCAGTCAGACAGTTTTGAAGAGACTGAGCCAAGAAAAGCTGTATTTAGCTCTCCTCAGTTGTGAATTTGCTTTGCCTGTTGCAAGTTTAGGAGTGCAAATACATTCTCTCTCTCTCCAATTATACAGGAACATTTTTGCTGCATCTGAACATCAGTCAAAGACCAATTGCTTCCAAATAGACTCATTTATAACTGTCTGTGTGACAGCATACAGATAAAGACAGCTGATAGAAAAAAGAAAACAGGCAGCATTTAAATGCCTATTCTATGCGCTTGCTTGTTTTCAGTGATTCAATATAATTTTTAAAAGATGATAACTGCTGTAATGGCAATGGTAGTGTTAAATAATATTCCCAGTGATTGTATGGCAGTAGAACTCCTCTTAGGCTGTTCAGGTACCATGAAAAAATGGAAAAAAAGAGTGTTCAGCACTCTTGAGCTGATGTATCGTAGCATGATACGTTGTTAGCTCGAACTGAAACCTAATTCAAACAGGAAAAAGAAAGTTTATTTATAAAAGACAGTAGAAAATAATTAATTGCCATTTAAAAAGTGACCATTGTCAAAACTTTGACCTTGATTTCAAATTGTATGCCAAATCATTGCCAGCAATTTAATATAGGAACAGACAATGACAAAGTGCCATTGAAAACTTTTAAACTCCCTAGCAATTCAAAAATTTGGATTAACAGTAAAGAAAAAGAAGTAAGTCCTGTACTAAAGGTCAGATAAAAGGAAATAGATTGAATTTTTTAAAGTAGAATTGCATTTCCTGCAAATAAAGCACATTTTCACCAATAGGGCTGGCACTTCAGACCCTCAGTGGAATGGTCAACACTTTGACGTTGTCTCTTGATGGGGTTAAAATCAGTAACTAGGCAAAAAATATTGTCTGTTTACTGTGTCTGATGATGTGAGACCAGACTCTATCCAAAGATGATTGGGGATTTGGCCGTCTGACTCTGTCCTGTAGTAAATAATATGATTTGACATTGCTCCGCATGACTGTTAGCACTTCTTTATGGAACGCCTTCAGTAGAGAGGTCTGAGACTTTCTACAATGCAGTTTCGACTTCTAATAAGTGCTTTTATGCTGAAATATAAATATTTTATATTTATATTTAGGAGTTCTCCTCTGTACTTTGCACATGTGTAACCTGAGTAAAAAGTGGCAAAAAA
>VXAL01015499.1:27265-41653 GCA_013399475.1 Chauna torquata
GCAGAAGGTTTGCTTCTAAAGTGAAGTCCTCAGCCTCACTGAAGTGCTAGTACAGATGTACCCTTTGTTTCAGTTTGTAGAGTGTGCTGGCTGGATCCAATCATTGCTGCTCAGTGCAGCTGGGACACATGGGTGTTAATTTACCAGAAGAAGCTGCTTTTATGATTTTATGAGAAGTTTTAAAAAAGCAAAGAAAAATGAATCAAGTTAAAAGTTCAATTCTTCCTTTAGAAAAGGTGACTTTATAGAGTATCTGCCAAGAACATAAAATAAACTGAAAATAAAGAACCGTGCCATAAAAAAAATCTTGAACTTGATTATCTGTAGTTTATGTATCTAATTTCAGTATGTATTCATTTAGGGCTTTGCTTATCCCTGTGGATCTAACTAGGATCCATGGATCAAGACAAAAGGATGTGCAACAGTGTTACACTGTGGTTGATAATAATATCTTTCAAAGTGGATGCTGTGGTGGTTCCACACACAATTTGAAAATTTGCCTTCTTTTAGTAGATTTTATGGATGACATTTCACCTTGACCTCATGAAGTCTGTGGGATCAAATTTTTGCACTCTGTCTACAGCAAANCCTTAATTCTTGAATTTTCTACTTCACTCCAGGCAAAGTGAAATGACTTCTTAAACTATCAGGCAAATGCTAGAAGTTGCTTTTTAGATGTGGGATTATGAACAAAGAAGTTCTCAAACTGAAAGTCTTCTGATTTTTTAGAAAGAGCTAGGTCTTTCCAAATTTAATATGTCTCTGGCTCAGCATGCTTGAGTCAGAGCCAGTCCCATTTACTATGGTGTCTCCAGAGGCCTCATCTACACCCAGAAAGATCAATTAGAAACAAATAAACAAACAAAGCAACCCAAACTAGGAATAAGCAATTCATGCTCAGAGTATGAAAACAGTTATATATAAACTACAATTTTTACTTGAAAACATTTTTAAACTTAATTTTTTCACCTAGGCTTTCTTGGCAAGTAGGCTCACTACAAGGTATGTTAATGAGCTATATTCACTGTTTTCACACACATATCTACAAAATTGATATGCTTTTCTTGTTGCTAACATATAAGTTAGTAACATATTCTCAAGAAATATCAAATAAGAGCTTCATAAATATTTATGTGGAATCTGGGTACAGTACTGCAATATAAATGGCAATATTAGTACACACTTTTTTGATAGTTTTCCATTTCTGATATTAAAACCAAGTCTACTAAATATGCTAAAAGCATTTAATGTTGTTTTGATGAACTAGGCATTTCTTCAAAGAAAGCTAGATTTGGTGTATTTCCAATTCACATTAAATTCCATCAAGCTAGCTAACCTGGATAAGTAGCTTTGTGTCATGCAGAAATCTTTGGGGCATAGCTGGGATCATTTGGGACTGGAGCATGTCTCATATGAGGAGAGGCTGAGACAGCTGGAACTGTTTAGCCTGAAGAAGAGAATGTTCAGGAAGGATGTTATCTATGTGTATAAATACCCCATGGGGGGTTGTAAAGAAGAGGCAGTTGGGCTCTTCTCAGCAGTATTCAGTGAAAGCACAAGAGGCAATGGGCACTAACTGAAACACACCTGAACAAAAGAAAACATGTTTTTACTGTGAGGGTGGTCAAACACTCGCACAGGTTGCCCAGAAAGGCGTCATCCATAAAACCCAACTGGATGTGGCCATGAGCAATCTGCTGTATGGGACTGCTTGATCAGGGGGTTGGACTAAAAGATCTCCAGAGGTCCCTGCCATCTTCAGTGATCCTTTGATCTCCAGGGCATGATTATGTATATGATGGATAAGGATCAACTACAGAAATGACCCACAGTTTAGGTAAATTTAATATTTCCCCAGGTTACTGCTGGGAGGCGCTCAAATTTCCTGAAGAAGTCAGTATCATAATGATAGCTGTATGGCTATATGAAGACTGGAAAGTCATGACGTGTAATAGCTGGGAACCGTGCAGGCACATCAGGTGTGCAGGAGGTTTGTATGCTGTCCCTATGCCACCAATTGTGTTGTAGCAGAACTTCCCACACACTTGGACAAAAGCTGCTGCCTGTGGCTTAAGGACTGGTCACCAAAATGCCAGCACTGAGATACAGTGCTCTCTGAAGGGCATCATTCTGTTTCTGCTACATCAGGACTTTCACAGTCATGAATATCCTAAACACTCTCCTGTCTTTTCTGTTTGCGCTGCTGACTGCAATGATCCTCATTTTTGGCTCAATTGTCTTTTTCTGCACCCTGCTTTTCAGCATCAGGGTTACTCTCACTCTTGGTGGAACCAAGATAGTCACCAAATTCAGTAAAGCAGGGATGGTGACTGAGTTTTACTTCTATAGTCCAAGCACCAAACCAATTGTAACTAAGGTACATGTTGAATTTGATAAAGCTGATTCACCAGCTAAGCTGGTTAAGGAGATCTCTCCTGATTACAGTGTGGTGCATAAAAGAAATATTGTTATTATCATCATCATCACAATTTTTCATCTTATTGTTGTTATTCTACAGTCAATTTAAAGGAGAATTCAATACTGTATTTAATTCATCTTGACAGGTAGGACAAACAAAGAGATAGCTCTACTGAAAACAGTGGAAATGAAGAGTGTTGCTTAATATGAATGGTTTGTAACAATTATGAGCTGAGTTCTAGAAGTGTTTTAAAATACGGTATACTGATTATAGGTAGATCAACTATATGCAAATAATTAGATGGCTTTAAGAAGAAAAAGAATTGGAAGATTTCAGTTGTACATCTGAATGGAACGTTAGTCAGTTCTAAGTTATGTAAAAGATGTTTTATGAGTTTTTGAACCTGAAGGGGTGGTAAAACAAGAATATACAAAAAGATAATCTGAATTACTTCCACTTAAAAGTCCTTTTTTTCAGTTATTTTTTATTGTATTTTGTTGTTTTGTCATTTTTTATGTTAGTGCTGCAAAGTATTTGTCGAGATATTATGACTCCAGAATTTTAAATAAAATAGGAGGTCTGAGGTATTCCTCAGGCATTCGATATAATGCTGACTTGAAAACTCTGGATGCATTATAGAAACAGACATGGTCCTGGCCAAAATGCTCTAGGCGGCCCTGCTTGAGCAGGGAGTTGGACCAGGTGGCCGCTAGAGGTCTCTTCCAACCTCAGCCATTCTGTTATTCTGTGATTCTGTGAAATGGATTATTCTCCTATCAGTATTTCTACCTTTGGTCATGTTTAGAAAGGAAATGTTTTTCAAAACAAGACAACATTGTTTTGTCTGTGAGCTGTGACTTAATCCTATGGCAATCAGGAGAAGTTTAGGGCTTGCCTGTGCATTACAGATGATTATTAGAATGCTGGAAGTTGTATTTAAATTTGGTATTTCTATGTTTCTGAATATGGAGGTGGGTCTGACAAGGTAGAACCAGTTTGTGCATTTCTAATGGATGAAAATACTGTATGCTTATCTCATCATAAATATTTTTATGTATATATACACATATACATATACATACATATATATATTATGTATGTGAACATATATCTTGGCACAGGGCTTTTTTAGATGATAGGCTAATCTATCCTGTCCAATTCAGCTCCAGAATTATTTNCTAATCTATCCTGTCCAATTCAGCTCTAGAATTATTTATTTATTTATTTATTTATTTATTTTAGTTCTTACAAAACAGATGTTTATCTGCTCCTTCTAATCATCCTTCCGTAAGTCTGCTGTATTTTTCTTCCATATATTTCAGTTGTTCACTGCATGTTACTAGGTTCAGGAAAAAATAAGTATGGTGTTGTCAACATTTTTGTCAAAATTTTTATTGTCAACTGTAAAACTGCTACAAACAATTTAATTGTTTGTTTGTTTATTGAAAAGTTATAGAATGAGGTCTACTGCTCTTGGCTAGTTTAAATTTAGTTGGACTTGATCCGTCGCACTTCACAGGTCATTTTACATCATTTGATATCTGATTCCTCCTTGCTCAGAGTTCCAGATCAGGGAAAGAATGCAAATCTCTCAGTATGTTCATAAATAGATATACATACACACACACACATATAAATATATGAAGATTAATTGTAGCTTTTAGGTTTAACCTCACTCAGTAGTGTACTTTGACTGCTAAAACTTAAGATCAGGGCAAAACTCATCCTTGGAGAGTTCCAGAAAATTTCACACAAGTTTGTACATATTCTTCGTTAGTGTCTGTGGTATAAAACATCTAGCTCTGCCCAATTGCATCTAGTAGTTATTTAAAACCTTAGTAGGGTTGAGTGCTGGGGGAGAAGATAGTGTTTTTAATTCGATAACGCAAAAGCTTTCAACTAAAAGACAAACACAACAAGCAAATCCAAGCACTAAATATGTGTCACAAAGCTAGCTAATATTACATCAAAAGTCAATAAATCTAATTCCTGCTTACCAGAAGGAAAAAGAAATAGATTACTTATTCCATTGGAAACCTGTAAAACTGGCTTCTGTCTATGTATTATATCTGTATATTTCCACTTGTATTTCATTCTCTCCAGCATCTATCTATCTGAAGAGGTACTAATACAGAACATTGCTTATTGCACAGAAGCCGCTATTTCACACTGGGTTCCAGAGATGGTAGTTGCACTCCATGAACATAACAAAAACTATCTTATCTCAAAGGTCTTGCAGTATGCAAACTTTGAATAGATATCATTTATAGGTATTGAAGTTTTCTATAATAATGCATAGTAAAAGATAATGATGAAGTTAAATCTTTTCCCTTTTAGAACCATTAGTAGTAACATAAGTCCTTTAGACAAATAACAGAAATATTGTTTCTGGTCCATTTAAAACTGCTCAGTATGTTATGGAAATGAATAGAACAAAATAAATCTGCAGCGGTAGGTGGTGAATTTGCAAAATAATCTGAATTTTCTGTGTTGCTTTTATTGAATGGAGCTGTGCAAATGAAAGGAAAAAGGGGAAATAACTTGGCATAATAAAAAGAAGTGTGAATAGGTCATGAAGTTTTTTTTTTTTTTTAACTTATTACGTACTATCTAAGTCTTATGTTGAGAACTGTAGAGCCTGCAAGAGCTCTTTCTGGTCTTTATGTTTTTTTAAATGTGCAAAAACAGATATGATGGAAGTCTAGTTGTGAATTGGATATTGAGGTGCTAGCACAGTAATAATTACAATAAATAGGAGAACATTGAGCTAAAAAGTCTGACAACTTTTAGGTGAAATTAATCGCAGTGGAAGATATAAATACTATTATCAGTAGTTATCAGGCAGTTGCACACAATGAATGCTAATGTTTCCTTTTGATTAGAACTGGAAACAGGACTATGTTGTGTGAATGAATACTGAATTTCACTAGCACAGAAATATGCTCTACTCCTGGGTCATTACTGATCTTGATTAAAACCTTAGTCTTTATTAACTTGCATTCATTTGTTTTTATTTATAAAGTACCTGAAGATCTCTTGGAAAAAACAGACCTTGACTGTCATCTCACTGAAAGTGGATCCTGAAGACAATTCATGGCATGCCAATGCCAAAGTACAAATCAGGGATGATGGCCTGCAAGACGTCAGTTTAGATGAGCAAAGTTATGTTTTGACTTGTACCCAGTTGAATGACAGTTGCATCTTAATAACATACAATAACCAGAATGGACTGTCTGTCCAGAACCTGCAGCTGAGTGACACTGTACAGGTCCTCATACAGACATTTTCTTGCACTTCCCAGAAGGCAGTTGATGTGCGATCCACTGACACCAGTGAGAACAGCAAGAGAAGGCAGAAGCTTACCCAAGCCAGAAAGTGTGAGCCTACTTGGTTCCCATCTGGGAAACTTGCCCTCCTACAACATCCAGTGCAAAGAACATGCTCTTCATTGTCACCTGAGGACACAAGCACTGAGCTTGCTGATGTGTGTCTCACTGCTTTGTGAAAAAATCACTGTTTTTCACTCTGAAAAGATGTTTCATAGTCTTTACAGGTCTTTAAGTTTAAATGTAATACACCCACGTTGTTGTTATAAATGACATCCAAATCCAGTGTTTTAACTACAATGCAAAGGAAGCTATGGAGAAATAAACACTTTTATTTTTACTTTTCTTTTTGAAAGCTAGAAATACTGATGAAAAAAATGATTTTTTAATGCTCACATGCTGAAGTCCCCTTCAGCTACCTATGCCTGAATACATTTTCCACTTGTTACCTGTCAAAATGGAGAAAATCAAGTAACAAGTGTCTTGAGAAAGAAAGCTTACAGTTTTTTTTTTAAGCCTACATTTATTGTTCTAACATTAAGATAGGTGCAAGTTTACACCTATTAGTAAGTACTAGGTACGTTACTTCTGTGTCTGAGGGTAAGCTTAAATTTTGTGTGTCTTGTGTTAGCTATGGAGAAGCTTAAGAGACATGGTGGCAAATATTCCAGTTTATATTTTGGAAGAGTGATCTGCAGGGACTGAAATACATTCCTGTGATTTGCAGATGGCTTAGCATGAGTTCTCTTCTTGCTGGTTGTCCAAAGCCTGATTTTAAGCACAAGGGTATACATTTTATTTACTTGCTTCATTGTATAGAACATTTCAGGAAAACTGTGAATTTCGGATGTTTTGGTTTAACCCAGCAGGCAGCTAAGCACCACACAGCTGTTTACTAATTCCCCCTCAGTGGGATGGGGGACAGAATNAAGTCTTATGTTGAGAACTGTAGAGCCTGCAAGAGCTCTTTCTGGTCTTTATGTTTTTTTAAATGTGCAAAAACAGATATGATGGAAGTCTAGTTGTGAATTGGATATTGAGGTGCTAGCACAGTAATAATTACAATAAATAGGAGAACATTGAGCTAAAAAGTCTGACAACTTTTAGGTGAAATTAATCGCAGTGGAAGATATAAATACTATTATCAGTAGTTATCAGGCAGTTGCACACAATGAATGCTAATGTTTCCTTTTGATTAGAACTGGAAACAGGACTATGTTGTGTGAATGAATACTGAATTTCACTAGCACAGAAATATGCTCTACTCCTGGGTCATTACTGATCTTGATTAAAACCTTAGTCTTTATTAACTTGCATTCATTTGTTTTTATTTATAAAGTACCTGAAGATCTCTTGGAAAAAACAGACCTTGACTGTCATCTCACTGAAAGTGGATCCTGAAGACAATTCATGGCATGCCAATGCCAAAGTACAAATCAGGGATGATGGCCTGCAAGACGTCAGTTTAGATGAGCAAAGTTATGTTTTGACTTGTACCCAGTTGAATGACAGTTGCATCTTAATAACATACAATAACCAGAATGGACTGTCTGTCCAGAACCTGCAGCTGAGTGACACTGTACAGGTCCTCATACAGACATTTTCTTGCACTTCCCAGAAGGCAGTTGATGTGCGATCCACTGACACCAGTGAGAACAGCAAGAGAAGGCAGAAGCTTACCCAAGCCAGAAAGTGTGAGCCTACTTGGTTCCCATCTGGGAAACTTGCCCTCCTACAACATCCAGTGCAAAGAACATGCTCTTCATTGTCACCTGAGGACACAAGCACTGAGCTTGCTGATGTGTGTCTCACTGCTTTGTGAAAAAATCACTGTTTTTCACTCTGAAAAGATGTTTCATAGTCTTTACAGGTCTTTAAGTTTAAATGTAATACACCCACGTTGTTGTTATAAATGACATCCAAATCCAGTGTTTTAACTACAATGCAAAGGAAGCTATGGAGAAATAAACACTTTTATTTTTACTTTTCTTTTTGAAAGCTAGAAATACTGATGAAAAAAATGATTTTTTAATGCTCACATGCTGAAGTCCCCTTCAGCTACCTATGCCTGAATACATTTTCCACTTGTTACCTGTCAAAATGGAGAAAATCAAGTAACAAGTGTCTTGAGAAAGAAAGCTTACAGTTTTTTTTTTAAGCCTACATTTATTGTTCTAACATTAAGATAGGTGCAAGTTTACACCTATTAGTAAGTACTAGGTACGTTACTTCTGTGTCTGAGGGTAAGCTTAAATTTTGTGTGTCTTGTGTTAGCTATGGAGAAGCTTAAGAGACATGGTGGCAAATATTCCAGTTTATATTTTGGAAGAGTGATCTGCAGGGACTGAAATACATTCCTGTGATTTGCAGATGGCTTAGCATGAGTTCTCTTCTTGCTGGTTGTCCAAAGCCTGATTTTAAGCACAAGGGTATACATTTTATTTACTTGCTTCATTGTATAGAACATTTCAGGAAAACTGTGAATTTCGGATGTTTTGGTTTAACCCAGCAGGCAGCTAAGCACCACACAGCTGTTTACTAATTCCCCCTCAGTGGGATGGGGGACAGAATNCCCCATTTTTATTGCTGGGTATGACGCCATATGGTATGGAATATCACTTTGGTCACTTTGGGCCAGCTGTCCTGATTGTGTCACCTCCCAGCTTCTGGTGCACTCCCAGCCTCCTCGCTGGCAGGACAGTATGAGAAGTTGAAAGGTCCTTGACTCAGTGTAAGCACTGCTCAGTAACAACTAAAACATCGATGCGTTATCAACATTATTTTCTGCCTAAATTGAAAACATGGCACCATACCAGCCTCTATGAAGAAAATTAACTCTGTCTCAGCCGAAACCAGTACAATAGGCCAGATCTGCAGCTAGCGGTAACTGGGCACAGTCCACTAACTTCAGTGAAGATATGCTTGTTCATGTTGTCTGAAACTTTGTTTTAATTCATTTATAAGCGCAAACAGACAAAGGCTTGAAATGAAGTCAAAGAAGAAAAATAAAAATTCTAATGGTCCTATTTTTCAACTTACCCAGAAGAATTGCCATGGAAATCCCATTAAGTGACTGAGCACTAATTTAAAATTCTAAATTTCCAGGTAAATGAATAAATATAGATTTTATACTTTAACTTATAAAATTGGAGCTTCTGTTACATTTTTTTATTCTAGTTTTGTACAGAATGAAATTGGAATAAAGAAGCCTACTAAACTTAGTGTTTTTGGTGATTTAGAGACAAATAATGGGAAATTTGTGTCTACATTAGAGGCTTTGCTTTCACCTAGACTTGTGTGGAGGAGTCAGATATGAGCAGTTGAAATTTTTGCAGGCAAGCTGGAATAATTCACATTTCAAATCCTCATTCAAAGTAAGACTTTTCCTGCAAAAAAATCCATTGTCTTTATTTGAATCCTATGAAAACATAAAGGTTCCACAGTGAGGCTCAGATCAATGTGTGTTTGATGTAGCAGTTTTACCATCTAACCAATTTAGAAATACTCTGAGAGTACTTTGGGAATTTCAGGAGTAGTCTACAGTCTGTGAAATGACACCTTGCTATTTGCTTAACTTTAGGATTGCATTTGATAATGCAGAGTGCTTCCCATTAACTCAAGCACTCACTGTGCAGAGGAAACCTTTCAGCGCAGGAAGTCTGATGTTAGCTGAGACTTGATCAATGTTTGTCTTGTTCCTGGCTCCGATCTTAGTTGTTAATTTTGAGCAATTCCTCTTCAGAATCCAGGGCTACACATCCTCAGTCTGGAGCTGAGAAACAAATCCATTCTGGATGGTAAAGGAGATGTTCCTGTTGCACAGAAATATGGCCAAGGACTGCCACAGCCTGTCATATATGTGATGCAGTAGAATATCTTTTCATGAGAACATATATTGTCCTTTAAAATGAATATAAGATATGTGTTCATAAAGTACTTTCACTTAGGTATGTAAAATGACTGTTTTGAAATTTTATCAGACAGTGGACAGACTTCTGTACACCTTTCAGCTCTCAGAAGCATGAAATACAGTAGGCATAATGGCTTCTTTTTATTTGAGGCACTGAATCCCATGCTGACTCCATAACTGCTTTGTAAACTTCAAAATTTTTTTCGGGGGGAGGTGGGTAAAGATGTGGAGAACTGAGAGGTGGTTGTCAGAGCCGGCAATATCATTCATCCACTTGATCTTAAGTAAGCTCATGAATAACCAAAACTTCTGTTCCAGTGAAAGATAAGGAAGAGGTGATGTAGTCCATCTGACATACAGACTTGATTTGCTCCTGACTTCTTACTGTAGAAGCAGAAAATTAATCTACTGGAAGCTGAATATCTTGCTCATTCATCAGCATGTGGTATGCAAGGATACCCATTCTCTGGACCTGTTAACTGTCGATGAATAATAGACAGAACAATAATAGAAGAATTCCAGAAAAAATAGTATTATACTGTTACCTCAGTGATAGTATAGTTACCCAGTATTTTTTTAAAAATAATCATATTTGTTGATAAGCAATGCTTAGAAATGGCCCCAGGGAAAATGAAGGCTAGTTCTTAATGACTTTTCTGCTTTCAAGAGCGAGGATTATTCCCTGTGTTAGGGCAGGCTACTTTGTTCTGGTAGAAGAATTGTCAGTGTTTTCTGTAGTGAATTCAGGCTCTGGTTTGCTTTCCTCTTCTTTCATTCAATGCATGTAGAGATTGAATTTGAATAATATTATGAAAGTTATTTCTCTTTCCTGACTACTTCAGTGATCATTTTCGCTGTTAAGGTAGGTTAAAAGAATGAAGAGGTAAATTAGGAAAAAAAAAGTTGCTTATTGAGAGACTAGTTGAAATCCGGATGGGATCTGTTAGTTCCTTTAAATAACAGAGGACTAATCCATAATGTCTAAGACCAATGCTACAGTGAAAGAATGAGCAAGCAGTGAATAGTAACTAACCTGTGGTAAGACAGGAAAACCATGGCTACTGCCTTATCATCTTAGAACTGGCACAGCCAAATTTAAGCTCATTTACTATATCTGATCCACAGAAACAGATTCCTAATCCTATCTGCTATTTAGTTAGAATCAAGGAATTTTCAGACAGGATTTCAGCCTTGCCAGTTTACAGAATATAGGGCTTAGGCTTTTGCTGATATCATGGAATAAGAACCCTTATCTCTAACTTGTCTCTGTCATATACAATGCAAAATCTACCCCCTTTCCCCACTGTCTCTTCCTCACTGCCCTCAGGCCTGACGGCTAATACTTTGCCAGAATAGTGATAATCAGTGCAGCTGTAAAGGGAAGAGTAAGATTATTTCCAGTGTAAATGGAAAGCTTCAGCAGAACAAAGCCACTATTACAGCTGTTAGGACTTTTCAACTTCAGTTGAGAACTTCAGATGTGTATCTCATACTGTTACAGAGAGCTTTCTGCTTATCTTCCTGAAACGAATATTTTATCTAATTCTCAAAGAATGCTAATAATGGAGCAAAGATGGTAGGTTTTTTTTTTGTTTGTTTTGTTTTTTTTTTATCTTTATTAAGATCAATTAAGATTCTGTGTTTGCTTTCTTAGGGAAAAAAATCTCATAACAGATACACTTTGACCTTTAGCATTTCTTCTCAAGGCTTAGAGATGTCAAAGGAACATGAATGTTAGCCAGATTAACCCCTGGTACAGTGCATAATCTTTTCCATTAGACAGTTGAAGGATGACTCATAATTAATTTAGCTTCCAGTAAATTGCATAGTCTCCATTTGGGCAACTTAAGCATTTTAAGAGGGTCACTTCACAGACTTTTTGTTGTAAAGCATCTATATTTTTGCACAGTTCATAAAAAATCATAGGATTTAACTCTTTGATGGAAAACTATTAGACCTGAATGTACATATATTAATGTGTTGCCTGTTGAATGAGTCAAAAGAGGCGTGTTATCTTATTGTATAGTCTCTGGCATTAGTAACTGTCTAAGTGATATTAAAGGTGCTTACAAACACTTGTACAATACAGTAACACTACTGATTTTACAGTTATCATCTTGTTTTTGTTCTACTCGTGATCATTATTCCAGTTTTTCTACATCATTCTCTGAATCTGAAAGGGGAAGATAGTTGGAAGTGTAAATACTCAGCACCTCTGTGAAATACAGTCTTCTTTCCCATCATGGCTCTTCTGGATTAAACCAGGTGAATTTATGGGTTATTCTATTAGTTTATGTTATTCTATGGCCATCCTATGTCTCAGTGTTTGATAATGATGACTTATAACAATCTAAAAGATAAAAAGATTCTTTCACTTACCAAACCTAATGGAAGCGTATTGTCCTGAGTTACAGTACTTCTTCTTAAAACATTCTTTCTTCAGTAGAGTTTTAATTACTTCTGTCCACAACCCAAATCTTTGTCTGAAAGACGTAAATTATGCAGTAAGGTGCACTGCTTAGCTTTATGGTTCTCTACAATGGTACTTTTAAATTATGATTAAAACTAAGAGAAAAGATATTTTTCTTCAAATACCTTCCTTCAATGTGTAGAACTGTTATAAATAACGTTAATATTCCAACACAATGATTTATATTTAATATTAATACAGGGATAAGTAATCATAAAAGCTGAGTTCCTTAAAAGCATGAAGGCAATTAAAAGTTTTGCCACTTGCTATCACTCAGTGATATCATGAGTGTGTTTCCATGTACATGGCTATGTAGTGACCACATATCTTTGCATGTGTTTACAGGGGTCCCAGTTAGGGGAAGTTATTTTTACATTGCAATTAAAGAATTTGAGCTGGAAGGCATTGTAAGATGATGAATATAGAACCGCAAAATGTCATTTTGAAAACCATTCTGAACTTTGTTGAACTCACAGTTAAAACAAACAAACAAACCCAAATCAAATCAAAACAAAACTAACACAAAACAAAAACAAAAACAAAAACAAAAACAAAAACAAACCACCGGGAGCCATCCTCACCAAACATGATACATAGACTGTAGAGAGCACCAGTCACCATGGGAAACAACAGGTAACAGCCAGTTCAATAGGATATGAGAAGAGCTGTGCCCCACTTCTGTGCTTGAAACTAGACATAGTTTTGGCTTACAGTCTCATCCAGCTTGATTTTAAACATATTTTGGAGAGAAAGGAAAATTTATTTTGTTAAACTTGGCAGCTCTCATTGAGCTCATGTGTGACTCTTGGCTGATCCAAGGAAGAGAATAATTTGTAGACAAGGAATATCATTAGGAATGACAGTGAGTCAGTGTGTAAGCCCTGGTTTCTGGCTGTTTAAGATTTGAGGCAGAAACGTAACACCTCCCAGAAGCCATTATTTATCATGATTAAAATTTGTTGCGCTAAAATAAATATAAGCAAACTGTTCATTGTTTGGGGCACACCAGTTCAGAACAAGGAATTTTTAAACTAATAGGACTGTGTGATAAAAGCAAGTTAAATTAAGCAGAAAATGCTGCTGATAATCAGGGGCCACATACACTTTACAAAATGAAATAAACCTGAAATAATCTGAAAGCCTTTAGATTCTGAGCAGAAGCTTTATTTTCCCTATTAGAAGCCAGCATTTCCTTTAAGTGTAACTTATCTTTTCAGGCCATTGAATTTGGATTCAGTGCGGTTACACCACTGATAACATTGACTTGTGAACATCTGGAACAATTATTCGTTCTTCTTGATTGAGCGGTGGGTAGCACAAAGCTCAGGGAGATGTTACTAAAGACACCAAACAGTATCAATTGCTTGCTGTCCACACGTGACTCTGGAACCATGTAGGAGGACTTGATTGCCATAGTGCTCTCCTGGAATAAGCAAACAGAATTTAGATTTCATTACTGGCAAGAGAATGAGCTGCAAATTTAAAACCTACTGGGCTGTAAACTGGCTACTAGTACTCTGAAGTGAAATCTTGTGCTTTTAAGGAAAATGTTTCATCCTACTGTGTAAATCCAAGGTATTCATCTGTTGGATGATGCGCATAGCTCTGAACACATAGCCTCTCCCACACACCTCCCTTCTTTAAAGGCTGTGGTAAAGCTAGAAGAAGTTCAGAGAGGGGCAACAAGGATGATCAAAGACATGGAATCATTTTCTACAAAGAACAGATAGGTAAACTAGGACTTCTCCCTTAGAAAAGAAACTGGAGCAAATATTGTAACCATATGTAAAAACATAAGCATATTGGCTATATCTCACCATTTCTTCCAGTACATGAGCAAGAGGCCAGACTATCAACAGGCTTAAAAAAAAAAAAAAAAAAAAAAAAGAGGAAGGGCATTTTTCCATGATAGTTAGTTGAGTTATGGAACTCCATGCCATGCCATGCTGTGGTAAAATTTATATGGATTCAAAAAAACATTAGGCAAATCAGTGGAATCCACAAAGATTATTAAATAAAAGAATAAAAGCATATCACTTTTGGCAGAATAAGTCCTTGAGCTATAAAATATTGGAGGCTGGGAGAGTATTCTGCAAAAGCATTATTGTGTGATTGCCCTGTTCTAGCATAGTTCCCTCAGCATCTGCTCTTCACCACCACTGGGGGCAAGATGTGTTAAACAAAGAGACCTTTGCTCTGACCCACAGTCATTCCTCCGTAAAGAGGTTAATCCTGTTGCAAGGATGATTTTGGGGATAAGAAA
>VXAL01015499.1:52523-71710 GCA_013399475.1 Chauna torquata
GAGCAAATAAAGATTCCTATTGCCAGGCAGGAGCAATATCAGTAATTTTGCTTGTTTGGACATATAAGATGCATTTCAGCTAAACTCCAGTTGCCTATGTCCTATGTAAGTGACCACTTATTTCTGCAGGAAAAAGAATAAACAACAAGAAGAGAATTTGCAATGCATTCTTTCTGAACAACAGTTTGAATAAGTGGTTAGCATATCATTTAGTTTTCTGTCAAGTATAGATTTGCCTTTAAGTGCTGAATTCAATTATCATAAACAACAGTTTATCATTTAAAGTGGTATTTATGATTAGCTTTAACGTCTCAGTTTTTAAAAAGCAAATGTGCAACATAAAAGAAAACGATCTTCATTTGAATCTTTGCTTTAGCAGAGTCAATATTTAGAAAACTGTCTACTGCTCTTTAAACAAAGAAAATAGTCTTTCTGGTATTGCATTTGAGGTAGTAGTGGACATAATATATTGTAGGCATTTTAAAACATTTAAGAAAAACAGGTTTAAAAGCAGTATTATTCAACTAATACACAATTCCTCAAGCATGCACCAACATTTTAATAAAACTCTCAGCGTAAAATACTCTTCATAAAAAAAACAATTGACATTCAGCCTTCAGTCTAGATTCAGAATTGAAAGTTTCTCAAAAAGTCAGTTTTTTTTTTTTTTTTCAAAGACTATGGCCAAATCCGATAAAAGTAATTTGGTTTCCTCTTTTCTTAAATCAAGACAGCAAGTTGGGTATATGAGACCTAATATCTACCAGTTAAAGAAAACCCTTTTGATTTTTTCCTCTGTTACAATTTGTTTTGAGGAGATGTTTATGACCAGAGAATGCCTCTTTATTTCTGAGCTGTAATTTGCTGTTTTAGGAATGCATTTTTGTCCTAAATTTCATACGGAATAAGATCAGTTTGTCATAATTGTGAGATTACCACATAATAAATACTTGCTTTCAGAAACTCAAAGTCTCTATCCCTTGTACCAATCCTTCCTAAAAAAACAAACAAACAAACACAAAATATTGCAAAAATCTACATGGACTCACTTGATGCTTAAAGCAATTTCTAGTAACTGGAAAACATTTTATTGTCCATTAATTACAGAGAGTTATCCAGACAGATTGTCCATTTTGCGCTAGCATAAATGATATATTTCCTGGAATTTTGAAAGTCTTTTGATGACTGATAAAAAGTGATTGCGTAACAAAAGATTCAGTCTTCTAGAGCAAATAATAACTTATGTACAGTGTACTTTGCTATTGAAAGCAGATCATTAGTTGGACAATTAGCTAGAAGCAAAGTCATCCTCCTTTCATATTGATTTGTGGATAGAACAATGTATCCAATTCTTTTACTATCAATGACATTTTGCAAAAGTTCAAGCCATTTATTTTTAACACACATTTTCCTTTTCTTAATATGATTACTATATTCCTGTTTTTAAAATAATCAAGCAGGCAGCATACTATCATCCTTTCAATAGCACTTTAAATAACAAATCTTGGAAAAATTTTAACACTTCATGGCTTATGACAGTAGCCAACATAGGAAATGAGTTTCCTAACATATTTTTATTTGTTTTCTCCATTGATAGGGTAAGGACAGTTTTCAAGTGCACAGCTAAAAATAGGTATTTCCAAATGCTGTGGGAAACCACTCTGATCCTCTGTCCTACACCAAACAGGAACTAAGTTATCATTAGCATAAAAGCTTTAGCTTTTCTGGGCTCTGTGAGAGCCCATGAAATGTTATGTAAAAAGATTTGAGATCCATGCAACAGGCTCAGTTTCTGGTGAAATTCTCACTGAAATTACCACTTTACCATCAAAGATTTCAGATGCGATAAATGATTTTACTGAAAAAATGGTCAGTTGTAATATTTCTGAACAGTTTTCCAACTTGATATGAAAGCTTTGAAGAGCTGGTTCATAATCTACTCAACATGTTGTTAGTCATACTGCTTGTCTAGTCTGGATTTGATTAATTCTGTCTTCTCGTGTTTCTTCTTGGAATTGCTCAGAAATTTTATGCACAGATATTTTTCTAAAATGCAAATTAAAAGCGTTTTTTAGCATCTGCTAATATTTTAAGGGTATACAGACCACAGTACTTCTATGACTGCTGATTACTAAACTGTGTAGTCCTCATTAATTTCAATATTTTATCTACGTAGAGGTTTCCTTTTTTTTGTTGTTGTTGAAATTTTCCTGTTTTTGTATCTTCACTAGTATTTCTACATCTCTAATTTAGTAAGAGAGACTTTTTTTGAAAGGTTTTGTAGTAATAAAAAGCCTCCAACTAAGCACACTACTGCTTTCAGCTGGAGGATGGCATGTTCCTAATGGAGCCTTCTGTTAGCAAGGAGGAGGAGGGAAAAGACTTCTCCACAAATCAGTGTTACCATCAATAGTTTTTTATTGGTTAAAAGCTGTATTGTGGCTCGTATTCACAGGTTACTAATTCTGCTTGTCCTTTTGCTGGACACTGAAAATTGCTTGACCTGCCTGTTAGTTTAATTGCTTCACTGGGAATTGCTTTGCACAAAAGCATGACTTTCANTTGACATATCTCCTATGGGAGCTAGACTATGATTCATTGAAGAACTTTTAAACATTTTTTCAAAAGAATTTTCTGGATCTCATTTGCTTTTCCCAGAAGTCTATTCTGTTCTATAAAGGTTCTTTACAACTGTGAGAATTTGAAAAATTTCCAGTGGTGTATATATCTCCATGACTAATATCTATCTCATAGCATTTCTTCTTCATCTCTCTCATCTTCAGAAGAAAGGAAATGGTGTGGTCTGTGGACTGCTTTTTTGGTGTTGATTTTTACTGTTAGTCTAAAATACCTGTTTTCTGCTTCATATGTCTACATGACTGGAGCCAAGGTCAAAACTATGTGGCTCAATCTTTGAATGGAAAATGGAAAAGTTGTGGTTCACTTTTATTTCATATGGGAGCTTGTCCTATAATCTTGAAAAGTCTCCCAAGGAAGTTAGTCTCTGTAGTTGTTAGATGGATTACTTCAATATATCTAACAACTTTACTGACATAAGCTATTCCAGAGCTTTAAGTAAACCTGGATTCTGGAGTTGTAAGTCATCTTTTAGATTTTGTGGGCTCAGACCATTAAAAGCCCTGAACATAATTTTTAATAGCTAATTGATTTGTTTCATGTTAATTGTGAGAGCTGGCTGGCCTCTTTGAAACTTACAGGGGAAAAATGAGTAAAGAATTCACCCAATGTTTATGCTCTCTTTTAAACGTTAGGGTAGTCACCTGAGGCACATTCAGCCTTTTCCTAATTCAACTAACACTGTAGATAGTTTCAAAGTGCTATTTACTTCAGTGGGAGAAGAATTAGTACACTGAAATCTCAATTTACAGGTGTATTTACTGAATACCTTTGTCACTCAACATACGTATACACCTCAGAGTTAACTGAATATAGTTGCAGCAGCAACAGAAGGAAAAAAAAAAAAGAATAATTATAAATAGAAGACTAGTTTGCTGATTACTTCTTATCTTTTAACTCCTGCCATCACTAAATGAGATATGACTAACTGAAGCTGAAGTCAGGACAAAAAAATGCCCCTCCTTTTGCTTTCATTTTACCCACAAAACCTAAAAACCCACCATCAAAACTAGTTTACAAAACTTAACTTTTAAAGTATTGATCTTTGTAAGTTTCTGCTCTTAATTTCTATTGAGACTACATGCAGGAACATTGAGAAA
Organism: Chauna torquata; assembly: GCA_013399475.1. NCBI lineage: Eukaryota > Metazoa > Chordata > Aves > Anseriformes > Anhimidae > Chauna > Chauna torquata. Next base: position 56,261 of record VXAL01015499.1, read on the forward strand.
GTACTTTAACACTCCAGTTGACTAAAAATCTCAGAATGAGCTGTGTTTTCAGCTGATTTGTGACACAATTTTTCAGATAGCTCAATTAACCAAACCTTCCTTAAGATTCAGGTGCAAGCACTGTGTGTCCTTGCGCTGGCAAACTTTCATTAAGATCAGTCCTTCAAAGTAACATGCCCATGAATGTCCCTCTGCAAGTCCAGGACACTCAGGAGGGACTCCATGCCATTGGGGATTTAAAATGCTCAAGAAATATATTACTATGCTAAATCATATGCTAAATGGTTCATCTTCAAGACAATATACAAAGCTGTCAAAAAGAAATGTCTGAATGGAACTGAAGCACTAAGAACACAAGTGTATCTTTATAGGATCATCATATATTAGTGAAACTCTTCTGAAATCTGAGGAAATCAAATTCTAATTCTATTGGGAACCACTCCATTGTCTAAATTATGTTATAACTTTAATACTAAAGACCTTTCTTCCTGATGATAGATTGATCAGGAACATATGTAGGGTCTCCCAGGGTAAAATCATTACAATTATATGAAGGCTTTTCTTCAGTTCTTGCTTTTCTATAGAGTTATTTTTGCCATTTACTTGGTTAGCTTTTATCTTTGTTTTCTACAGAGCTGTTTTGCAGAGCCAGAATTAGGTTAAACTCCATTAATGACTATGTATCTAGAGCAGCTAGCCAGTTGGAATGAGTTCAGTGTTCGAATGCTCTGTATTTTACAATTAAGAGCTGGCATGCAAGAAAATATTCTCCACGGAACTGAGTTTCTCTTGGCAGCTTGCCTAGCTACTCCAGCACCTCTCAGCAGAAAAAACATCTCAGCTTGATACTCTCCAAGTACACTTCCTGTGCACACTGAGGGCATGCATACAATGCACATAGCAGCATTTTATGGTAGTATGCTCTAGCGAGATTTCAGTAAGAACAGTGAGGAAGTAGAAAGCTATACAGCTGTAGTCTTCCTTTCTTTCACACAACACTTTCTGTAGCTCAAGAAATGGTGTTGTTGGCTAGTACCATGCACAGACACAAAATGTGGCAGGAGTATCCACTTATTTCAGAGCAACAAGCAGACAATAGTAACTTTATGTCGTGACACAGGGCACACTCACTCCACTGTGCAGACAAGTCCTTGGAATAAGATAACAGCTTTACTGGGGACAGAAAAATGTTAATTGCAAGATGTTTTGTGTATTGAAGGAATGGCTGAGGAGGGAATGAAGATAGATAAGAGGGGAAGGTCTATTTCTCAACTTCTGTTGCACCCAGAGGTGCACCAGATCATGAGGTCTGGAGGGTGAATCACCCAGCTCACACAGGAGAGAGGGCACCAATGGTGTGAGTCATATGCTCTTTGCTGTATAATAACATGATTTCCAGAGACAGCTGTAGTTTAGCAATGTTTGAGCGTTACAGTTTAGAAATTATGGATTTGAACTCTTTTGGACAAGGAGGATGCTGAACTGACATCTTCTGTTTCTTCTGTGTACTCTTTTCTGTGTACTGTCAGCACCAAGCTGCCTTGGTGCCCCCCAGCTGCTCTGTTTCTGGCTGGGGTGGTGGGATGGGCGCTGGCTGCAAGGACCTGCCCTGCACCTGCTGGCCATCAGCAAGCTCCTGGTCCTTGTGGCACCCTGACACCAGAGCTGTTTCAAAGGCAACTTATATATTTATGAAAGGACTAACCTTGCTATTCCCAATTTGTCAGCGTGCATAGAGAGCTCAGAGGCAGTGGTACTCTTGTCTCTGCCTCCTGGAAGCAAAATGCCTCCTTCCTTTCACTGTAGCAGTTTGGTGCATGTGCAGAAGCCAGATATTTTGGGAGAATAAAAAAAGGTGTTTTGGGAGCTTTCAAGTTAAACTGGTGATGTACCTGATGAGAGTAGATACTTCCAGGATTAAGCAGAAATTGAATAGGTGAAGAACACTGTAGGACTTAGGTATCTTTTACCCTCCTCTGTCTTTCTATCTTCTGTGTGTTTCTTTTTTGTTTTGTTCTGGTTTTTTTTTTTTCATTTGTTTATATTTTTTAAATCTAGCCCCTACAATTTCCATCTCTGAACAATGGAGAGGAAGGGGAGAAGTTGTTTGAGTCATAATTAGTCAGTCAATCTGCCTTTGAGGGTGCTGCAGCTATGCCTTTTTCATTCTCTCTTTGATGTTCCATTAACTAATTATTGGAACATATGACAAGGTTTCTTTGCTTTCACATTAAGTTATTTAATTTTATTAGTACAGCGGTAATTTATCCTTCAACATTTTCATTGCTCACAGAGGTCTGAATAAAAGCAGGCTGGAACTAGTCCAGACACTACTGGAACTTGGTGGAGTTAGAGGCAACACCTTATCCCTCAACCAAAAAACTTGAGGGTAAATAATTTTATCTGATATGTAATGTTAAATAGTCCATTATCTTCCCACTCCCTTTTCAAATACACTTTGAAGAACACAAATGTAACATTATACACTAACTGGGAAAACATAACTGTCTCTTGTTACTGTATACATGAAAAAGATTAACGTTCATACTTCACTTATTTTATTTTATTTTATTTTATTTTACGTAGGATTAGCTAGTAAGAGCACTAATTTGATTTTTTGCCTAGCAAACACTTACAAATATATCAGTTAAATGCACCAGTTACTTTTGCTTTGGACTTTAAATTCCAGGAAAAGAAAGATTTTTCCAGACTTCTGAAAATGGTACATATTTCAATACTTTTCCCATTCTGTGGTTTAATCTAATATGATCTGAAAATCCACAAACCATAAACTTGGAAGTAGACAATAGTAGCATGATGCAGAATTTTCTTCATTGGAATTAGTGCATTAACTGTCAGGCTAGTCTACTCTTGGATCAGTTCTGCTTGGACTAAACACAAAAAAATTTGAATTTGTCTTCTATGTCTACCTCAATTCAGTGAATATTCACTTATATGAGGTAGACCACCATCGTTAGTCACAAATGAGACTAAGGATTTGATTCATTTATCTGAGGTACATTTCCAAGACCATCTGAGATGTGGTGGGGCTGACAGGTTATATGATACAGGACTTGGAAGAGTCTCATGATACTTTGGACTGGCTGCTAAATCCAGGTGAGAGATCTGTAGCTTTAAATCACTGCCTTGGCACATGAAAGGAAGGATACAAGCTGCGGATACTATGTACTGTGTGAGTACATGGAGAAGCTGCTGGTGAGAAGTAGAGCAGTCTCTTGCAAGTCATCTTCATGTAAATGAATAGTTAATTTTCCATTCTCCTGTGGTATAAAAATGACATTCTGAAACCCAGATTTTGCAGAATGAAATTAATGTCTTCTGGCCTTCCACACTCAGAAAACATGTTCTGGGACCAGAACAAGGGAAGTCAGCTTTATCTTCCATATACAGCTTACAAAATCATGTAATTCCAGAGGCCTGGGCCAAAGTCTGTCTTTAAGACTGAGCATCCATCAAAACAGCCCACACAGAACAAAACACATACTTTCCTTAGCTTTGGATGGGAATATGTCATATATATGAATGATCAGAATATTCTCTTTTAAATCTGGATTTACGAGGTACTGAAAATAATATATTTGAAGATGTGTAAAAGAAAAGATCAGGAGTATATTTCGTGATGGAACATGTCTGGTAGGTTTTTTCATGAAGACATGATGGAAGAAACCAGGGCTGAGGTACTTTTCCACAGGACACAGAGTGGTAACAAATCAGGCTTGTTTGAGAAGTCTGGTGCACCTATTAGATGCAATACCAACAACAAAAATGCTATGCTCAGTTTAGTCTTGTCAGAAGTTCCATAATTTCTGCTGATCAATAATTTGGGTTTGTTTGTTTTCAGTGCCACAATATGAGGTAAAAGAAGGGCAGGGTAGCAGAAGTGGCTCTTTGGAACAGAGAAAATTTTCCTAGTCCTGAATAGATACGTAAAATATTTCTTTCTTTCCTTAGGGTAGGGATGTTACCAGCCCATCCAGTGCTCAGGGTGTGCATTCTGTTTATCTTTGGACGCTTTGCAAAATATGCTTGGGATTTTTTTCTTTCTTTCTTTTTTTTTTTTTTAAAGATGTTTTTAGTACTTTGACATATTGAGATGTCACACCACCCCCAGGAGAGAAACGCCTTTCTGTTACCTTGAAATTACTCGTAACTCTGACTCAAGGTAAAAGGCATCTAAAAAGTACTTGCTCACAATAGCTGAATAGGCAGACTTGCTACAAGGGTTTACAAAAGCCAGAGGTGATGAAGTGAAAATTCTCCATACTTCTTTATACACGTGACTTCCTAAAGACTTTTTCTGACATCCATTTCATCAGAAGAATTCTTTCTGCAAGCTGTAGATCTCAGATTGCATTCACTAAAAAACTTCTCTGAAGCTTTCCAGCTCTTACTTAAAACAAAACAAAAGAAAACAAAACAAAACAAACAAACAAAAAAAACAAACAAGTCATTCTTGAAATCCATCAGGTAAGTTTAATCTTTCTCCATGTAACTTCTAAATTTCTTTCTTAGTTGCAAAACAGTCTTCTCATTCCTCTTAATTAGTGTCAGTTCACATCCTTAAAGATGTTAATGTTTTTGTAAGACCAGATGTCATTTCCTATGTGTGACAGATGAATTAACAGCTTTTTGTCTCAGGAGGGACAAGTCTCTGTCTTTGATAACTCAAGACACTTCTCTCAGTGTGAAGTATCTCTTCTGCTGAATCTTATATTTTATACTAATCTGTACTTTAATAAAAATACTTGACATAGAAGTCTAAATGTCTGAATGCTTGTGGCTCATTAATGAATTTTAATTAAAAACAGGCGTGAGGGTAGGCAACCTCTTCAGAATAACAACAGGCTTGAGGTGATTAATCTGGAGACTTTTATTCTAGTGATACTAGCCTTTAATGTCTATGACGTTCCCTCTTTCCACTTATACTTGCTACTAGGCTTCTGAAAAGAACATTAGGAATTCTACAAAAATGCCTTAAATAAGTGTTACCTGGACTTTGGGCGGAAGGGGCTTTGCGCTTTTCTACCCAACCATTCTGTATTGAGTTTTATGAGTCTTCAGATCTAAATCATGATGGAAGGAGAACTGTGATCACACTAAAAATTAGTTCAGTCACAACAGGCATGATTTCAAACTGCAAATGAGTTTTCACTGTCCCATCCTGCAGCTGAGGAAACAGATCTAAAATCATGGAATATTGCCCTACAGTTACTGCATGGGAATCAATACATTATTTTTACCAAGCACTTGTTATAGAGAAGCCAACTAGACTAGACCCCTGATTCTTTCTGGTTTTGAGGGGATTGGTTTAAAAAAAAAAAAAAAAAAGTAACTGTAACTTGGATGATTATAATTTGAAGGTGAATATTGTCTTGAGCCAGTGTTTGATGTCTTGATTGGTATTTTGCCTCCTGTCTTTTCCTCATTTCTTATACGACTAACTCTAAACCATGATTTTTTATTTTCTATTTTATTTTATTTATTTGTTTTATTTATTTATTTATTTATTTTCCCCTACTGACTTACAAGATTGTTACAATTAGATTGGTTTTGGTTCAGGATTCCCAAATGACTGCAGGTGCTTGAAAAATAATCTTCCTGAAAAATATTTAATTTAGCTCACCAGAGACAGAGATGAGAAAACTAGACAGAAGAGGCCCACTGGTTAGACTGGTGCAGATATTGGCCTGCTCGTGTCCAGAAGAAGTCTGTGTCCCGATCACAGATAACTCTGGAAAGGGGTGCCCGAACTCCAGTTTGCTATTTTATATTATAAAATAATAGATTCTACTTTTCAAATATATTTAAAACAACTGATCTGTATTACGGATCAAAAATCTCTTTAGGAAACAAAGAATTAAAAGAATACTAAATGGTTCATACATATCTAAACCCATATTACAAATTATTTGATATTATTTTCGGACTGATTTTAAAATTTTTGTTACTAAGTTGTCAAATTTCCACAGTCATATACTGCTAACCTGTCATCCAATTTTTATGTACCCTGACTGATAACAGTAAAAACAAATGTAGATCATAGATTTTTTTTGGCTGTTTTTGACACTTGGAGAGGACAGATTTTAAAGCAGTTTAACAGTTAACATGAAATGCTGCTATTTAAGTCTGCTTTTAAATCAATACCCACATATACATTTATGTTTGGAATTTCCATAGAGTATTTCAAGAATTATTTCATATTTTATTTGTTGTGTTTCCTTGAGCAGGGGGAAATATCTTGAGACTTTTGTACCTTTCTGTACAGTCAGGCCCTATGCTTCTGTTTCTTTAGTGACTAAACTTTCAACAGGGAAATTAATCAGATATTTTTCCGAGTTATGTTGTGCTTCTTTGCTCAACCTACCTTGGTGTATGTGCTACCTTGGTACATGTGTCTGAATTATTTTTCTATCTTATATTCTGTTACTTGGTATTAAATGCTGCATATTTCATTCTACCATTTTCTTTTCCACTTTAATCTGTAGGAACACAACAACCTGGAAAGATTTAAGGTTGACTATGATGTACTGGGGTAGGGACCTAAGGTAGGGGAAACTGTATTCAATAAAAGATGCTCTTTCTCTTACTGATGGAGGGTCAACCTATTGGGGCTATCCAGCTATGATCATTCCAGTTACTCAAACATTAAATTGTGACCTCCTGAGAATGGAAGAAGGCCTTGGCATTTGTTCTCCTCCTGGGCTGGTGGAACTCTGTCTTAGCTCCATACACAGACAGGGTCCGCCAGCTTCCCACTGTCATGCTCAAGCCCCACAGCCCTGCCACGGTGGTGAATGCTTTTGGCGAGGCACGGTTTGCATCACCTCTGGAAGAAAGCTGTGTTTCCCTCTCCTGAAGACCAAGACCTTCGTTCTCTGCAAGTTCTCAATTTTCATTCTTGCAGGGAAGGAATTTTTCTTACTCTGATAGTGCAGCATTGTATTATACTTTGTCTGATTTACTTACTGGCATAATGTTTTTTTTATTCAAAAATATCCATATTTTTGAAACCTTTTAATTACTTTACATCATGCAGATCTTTTTCTAAGTTCACATAATTAATTTGTACCCTGTGATCAATCATTTAGTAAACAAACTAATGAAATATTATAATTTGGTTATGATGTGGATATACACATTTTGCAACTCTTCCCTGTCTTCCTTTGCTGGTAGGAGACTAATTCTCAAGGCAGCCATGAAATGCATAGAGCCAGAATTACTCTTTCCACTTGAAAATATGAAGGTTTGATACTGTTTCTGGAGCTAGGAGACTGCTTAATTTTCTTCATCACTGCTTTTTATGTCACACATCATAACCGTAATATGTTTATCTAAGGGCTAATTAGGTTTTCATTAGCAACTTCAGGATATTACTTTATCAGCAGCAATATATGCATTCAACACATACAGCATCTTCTATATAAATCACTTTCGCAATATTGTATATTGCTGAGTTATGCCATTATAATATTAAACATTACATGCCTAGACAGATTGAAACTGTGTAGAAGGCAAATGGTAATTTGTCTAGATGTTTTTACTCAGCTTTCTTTATACTCAGAAACTGAAACTGGGAACTCTGTGCTAGGTTTGTTTGTATCTCATTGTGTTTGCATGTATATAGGACAGTGTACACACACACATTGAGCCGCAATTTAATATCGTGGCTATTATCACTATTAGCTTAGAGTGTTGAAGCACAGGAAATGCAAAGATTAGGACAAAGGATTTTCCTGAAGTAGTAGGTGGGACCTAGTGAGCAGTGAAATTGAGACTTGTTCAACATTTTTTCAGTAAGCCTGAACAAAGCTGCTAATTCCTGCAGACCCCTTGCGCCAAAACCACAAAACTTCCCTTCTTTAAGATGCGTTCTTAGAGCAATGTAGGCCTGTAAGAGATGACAGGAACTGACAAGAGAGATGGTTATTGCATTGTCTCAAGGAGATGTAGAGTCAGGACGAAAGTAACAAAAGGAGAGCAAAAGGATGATTTTGGATTCTGATTTATTTTTGTCAAAATTTCAATCCTCTTGAGAGTAGGGGCAGGAAATTGCTGTTTGAGAGGCAGTGATGTGGTCAAACTTCCTGAAGTGTTTCAGGATTTGGCAGGAAAAGAGGCTTTAAGGACATCAGTAGTTTCAGGTGAGAGGAAATGTCATTGTAGATTAAAGACCTCAGCAGAGTCGTCATCAGACCTGTAGCACAAGCAAGCAACTGTACAAAATGAGAAACCACCTTGCTGACATTTTTTATGAGGGGGAAAATAAAAAGAAGTTGAAAGGTAAAAAGTGTTCCAGCAGTATTGGAGCAAAGATAAATCAGAGGGCAAAATCTAGAAGAAAGAAATGATTTGTGTTTGTGGCAGAATGTCTCTTCTGCTGCTGAACTGTATGTCTGTGAAGACATGCTGTATTACTAATGTTACGCCTTCAAAAAATGCTGTACACAGGTTCAAAAGACTAGTTGTTCTGAAAACCACTATAATACACTGAAATGAAAAGACAAAATGACCAATAACAATGACAGATTCGTACAGCACTCATAAGGTTATCAAAGCATTTTATTTTCATAGAATCCCTACAAGGGAGCTAATATTTTCCTGATGGAAAGAAATTAAGCTGGACAATAGCATTCTTGGCAGATGCTTGTGTGACAAGAAACTGACCTGGGGTTATGGTGAAAGCTCTTAAACACCCTGTTGACAATATTGTCCAATGATGTGTGTGTTGTATACTGCGCAGAAAATAATATGTATGTCTCAAGATTAATGTGGAGTTATATTATAACATTTCTCAAAAACAAAATGAAATGTATTGCAACTGCACCAACAGCCAAAGTAGAATAAAATAAATTTGCATGAACAGGTGGGTAGCTGAGTGTGAATTGGCTATGTGGCACTAAAAATTTAAGTCTTAAAGGTCTGATAGTCACGTTTTATGGATTTGACTTCTAGTAAATCATTCTGCTCACTACTGTGGCTTTTTCTACTGTCAGATGGTAGATTTCTTAGCAGTGTTTGAAGGGCGAAACTAACTACACAAGGCATTTAGTTTAGAAATAGAGAGTTTTGTTAAAGAAAAATAAACTGGAAAAAAATCCCTATTACATAAAGATAAGGAACAGAACTAAAAGGAAGAAAAAAATAATATCAAAGCTAAATTAAATGTATTTGTTAACTTAAAGTAATTAAAGTGAATATAATCTGGTTTAACAAGTCATAAAATTAAACCTTTCCCTTGAATTTTACTCAGCTATGATTGCCAGCTGAAAAAAAAAAAAAAAGATTTAACATGAGTCAAGGTTCTTACACACATTATTCTGTTTATGGAGGCTTTGTGAATTTCAATCTGTTATTCCATAATTGAATAGTTCTGTCTTTTTAATGCTCTATTACATTTCATTATTATTTAATTTTGTTACCTCTTTTGGACTAAATTATTTTTCCTCCACTGATTGGTAAAAAATATATTTGTATTATTCATGTTTTTTTTTTTAATGATTTTTTTTGACTCTTCTATGTTTAACTGTTATTTGCACACAAAAATCCTAAAGCTTTTGTTTTTAAGTTTAAATCCTAGTTTTGCAAAGTTGTGTCTCTACCTAGCGTTATCACATTTGTTAAATGTTTGCAAACTCTAGTACTCCTACAAAGTCATTTGTTAAGATTTCTTCATCAAGTTCTTGTTAATCTCCCACTACAAAAGGTACCTTCACCAAAAACTGTGTTTACCTGTGGATAAGAAGAAATACTGCAGCCTCCTGCTGATATTTGGGCAATCTGGAAGAAAAACATCTCTGAAAGACTATTCTGGAAATTTAACTTTCTACTTGCTGTTTTCATTGTCATCACCATTGCTACAGTCATGCCATGTAAAATAAACCTTTTCTGCTGGATACACAACATTGTAAGTTCTGAAGATGGCAAGTTCATTTTTATAACTGTGACTGGTAACCAAGGTCTTTGCTGGAGGCAATTTGCTCTGTGGTGATAAAACTTGTTGTCAAATTGTGTCCTTTTCCCAGATGCTGCCACTAAACTACTCAATGCTACTGTACAGGGTCCACACTGTCTCTGTTCAGCTCATGGGGAAGGTCCCTCTCCTCGCCCCACTCACTCGGGATAGAATTCTCCCCTTTCTCTCCATAGTAAGTATGGAAGCATTATATAAACATTATTACAGCTCTGGTTCCTGACTTATGTATGAAACTACCAGAAAATAATATTCATGTGCCAATTGCTTTACAAAAAGGCCACTGAAGGAATTGTTTGAACTGTAAAGCATGAAGAGTTGTGTTAAGACCATGTGCTGAGAGACCAGGTTTATTTCACAGAAGTTTCTGGGAAATCTGTCCCTTTACTATAGTTAGACAGACAAATCGGTAACTTGGGCACCACATGTAAATAAGTTACCTTGAATGTCCCTCATGGAGGTTTCTGGAATGGGTAAAATCTACAGGAGTCTTTATTTTGTAATTTGCAAGTAGTCATGTTTTTTTCTTCAGAATGCAAGAAAGAGAAAATGTTAACAAATTCAAATATTTGTTAAAAGTAGCCTTATTTTTAATCAGTGCCACAAGGCCATCTGTCTTTGAAAAAAACTGTGATGAAATGAAGGCTGCTTATTGCATTTTTTTCCACTGTTATTTTAGGCTTGAGACTAGTATTATGTTAAATTTAATGTATTTCATAGCTGTGAGACTGGGTAGCTCCTCCTCATGCCCATGTTATTCATAATGCCTCAAATTACCTCTTGACAATTCCTCTTGGCAACAAGCACCACATCTTTGATGATACAACTCTCATCTGAAAGTAAGAGCTTTTTTTCCTGCTGGATGACTGCTAGATGTGTACTATGATGTTCATGCTTCATATTTTCCAGATCGTTAAATAATGTTTCACCTTTTGGTACTTATTGTTGTTCATGGCTCTACTGCTTAGTTACAGCCTGTGCTGCTATAGGTTAAAAGCTGAGAACAGTGGAGACTAGATTACCTACTAGCTATTTTGGCCAGCTGATAAATGTGTTGCTGAACTAACTTACTCCAACAAAACCAAATAAATAAACAAATAGTCTGACAAAATGAATCAATATCGGACAATGGGAAGTGTAGGCAGCTTAAATAGTTTCTGTATTACAACCATAAGGCCAGTGTGGGCTCCATCCATTACTCATTTATAAATCTTTCAGATGAAGCGTAGTAAGGTATATAACATCACCCTGGGTTACTCTGACTTAGAAAGTGGATCCAGACCAGAGGTAACCAATAACATGACTTTACACTCAGGTTGAGCCTATTATTCTATCAAATAGTTATTATGTGTATTATATATGTAATTATTATATTTATATAATCGTATAGATAGATGAATACCAGATATTCATGTTAATATCTGCACTGAATCATCAAGGAAAAGAAATACATTTGTACAGCTTTGATCCAAGCATTGTCCTCCAAAGATTGAAGGATAATGCAGACATTCATCTTAAACACATTTGAGATGAACTCAGACAGCTCTGTTCTGAAGCATCCATGATCACATGTCAGAGATCTTTGGTAATATTTCAGAAAGGCCAAAACAAAATTCTTTGCCTTTTCATAAATAATGTGGCAATTTGTTCAATGGAAAACTTTAAAAAATCAGTTTTCTTTGAATCTTCAAACATGTATTTCCACCACAATGTTCCACAGAAAAGATCTTCAGTTTTCACTTTATCTAAAGTTTTAACTTTATCTAAAAAGCTTTAACTTTATCTAAAATCTTTATCTTTATCTTCAGTATTTACTTCTCTAAAAAACTGTCATGGAAATTAGTGAAAGAAAAAAAAGTGATTATTCTCTAATACAAATCACTGGAAATAATGTTTTCTATCCCCATTGTGCCTATCAAATTGCATAATAATATTGTGTTAGCACCTATAATTATGCATATTTCCTGTTAAGAAAATAGAACATTCTAGTACAAGAATTACTTTATTGCACATATTAGTGTTATGTACAATGTCCAGTCAGCGATCTGGTAAAATTCTGAGTTGGTTATGAGGCAGACTCTTGGGCTGGATCTTCTTAATCCACTCTTCAGAGCAAATACACTAAATATTTTCTTTGAACTAAATGCACCTCTACAAAATGTGAGGCATGATGTTATTGCATGCACTTGCAGCTTGATTTGTGAGTGAATAGTAAACAAAAGTCGACATTATGTGGCCATTACAAAAGGACTCATTTAGATAATTACAGGTTATATGAGAGAGAGACACCACTATTACAAAAAGTTATGCGAGGGAGGAGTGTATAGGAAGATGGTAGGTTTTTTATTCAGCATCCTTAAATTACACTTTCTTCCTACATAGTCTACTACCTCCTTGATTATAAAGCACATCCCTGCACATCCCCAGAAAACTCTCTGTATCTCTCCCTAAACTTTATCCATTTGGGTCCCATTGACTTTCTTTGTCATCTCTCTCTCTTGTTGCTCTGTCCAAAGATTTTCCACCTTTTTGCATTTCTTTCCTTTCCATCAAGAAATAAATGGGATAATTATTTTCCCATCTCTAATGAGCCCCTTAGCACAGTGATTATTGATCATAACTTGAGTGTTAAATTTAAATTGTCTCGTTTGTAGAGATGTTTTGATAGACAGATATTTAGATGCTTTGTCAGAAAAAAGAGCATTCATTTACATGTAGACGTGTGATAATTTCAGCTGTAACAACATCAGAGCGTTCATGAGAATTCATAGGTTTTGCATGTGCGTTTCAAATCTTCCCTAAGCTCATCAAATTTCAGTACGGATGTTTGCTGCTTCAAAGCTAAGCTCATGTTTAGACATATTTCCAGTTCAGGGTCTTAGTTAAGATATACCAAAAGAGTGCAATAAATAAATGGAGCAAGGATGAGGAGTTTTAATCATTTATTGATTGTATGAAACTGAAGCTATTTTTCATCACAATGCTATGTGCGTAAAGCTCGCGTCCAGCAGAGAAAGATACTCCTGGCAGAGAAATAATTCATTGTTGTCGAAACAGTATTTTCAAACCCTTTAAAATTTACTTCTTGGGGAATACTTTTCCATAAAATATTTCTTAATATAATGCTTTTTTAACAGTTATTATATTGCTTGATTTTTCTTGTTTGTTAAAACCTCATTTTTTGTTAAATTACATTAAATTACATTTCATTCCATAGGCATGAAAACATCTCATACTTTGGCTTCCAAGAAATAAAATATCCAAATACAATTAGATATTATTAATATTCCAAAGTGGCTACTTGTATGATGTATTTGAAGATTGAACATCTTTTAAGCTCAGTAGTATATTATGTACAAAGTCATTATCCACATTAAGTTTTGATATTTAACATGAAAATAAAATCCAGTTGCTCTCTGCAGGCACCTCTGAAAAGAACAGTTTGCTTCATGTTACCAAGGAAACAGATCTTTGCAAAGACGTAAGGCCACTTTGATGTCATTTTAAACCACTAAAGTGGAAATCTTTAATGCTTGTCAACCTCTTGAGAGTAAGCAGTTTGCTCTAATCAAAATGAATATAAAATTATTCTGAGCATGTAGAAATGCAGTATTCTTGAAGCAAGCATGCTCACTAGCAACTGCACATCTTTTTCTCACAATGATCCAGAACCAAAAATAAATCTGATCCCATCTTATTGAAAGATACATGGATATCTAACCCTAGATATTCCTGAGTTTTTTTCTGTTACTGAAAATTTCTAATGGAACATGTACAGCAAGTTAAAAACAGTATGTTATTCAGTTCAGCTGCCTATTGTGGATGGCTCAAGGGGATTAAATCTGTTTATTTTTGAACTTCACCAAGAGTAAAATAGTTGGAATATAGAGGAAAGGAAAAAAAAAACAAAACAAATAACTATGCTATTCAGGGCTACTTGGTGAACCTAGAGAATGAGTGAAGTTCCTTCATATGAAATAGCTTTATAGGCATTTGTGCTTAAGGAATGAAATGAATGAGTAAAAAAATAGTAGAAAAGATCTACAGGAAAAAAAATCTCATTTGAAATATAAACCCATGTTACTGTGAATCTAGAAGGTCAATTTCTGCTTATCTTTCCTACTGGAGTTCAATAAAATAATAATGAAACCTTTGGCTAAGACAGTCAGCAGTTCAGTGCTTCAAAAAAAACAAAAAACAAAAAACAAAAAACCTCTCTGGCTACAGTAGCTTGAAGGGGGTACCAATATATGCGTATTAAGGCAGCATTTTGTCATTGGAAATGTGGACTGCAGAAATGAAGGAACGTCTGAAAAGTTAGCATCACCTTTGACGACTCATCTTTTTACTTCATTGCACTGTTCTTAATGGAAATAGCTGGATTCTTGATGAAGGGGAAGAGACTAACAAAGTTGGAAAATGACTTTAAGGGAATGGAAAAAAGAGGAAAAAAGGAATGTAAGAGAAAGAAAATGGAAACAAGTTGCAAGGAAGAGCAAAGAAGGCAATGAAAGAAGCCGATGCTGCAGAAGAAAATAACCAGAAACCATCAGCTGTTGAAAGCTGGGAGAGAGGAGTGCATCCACAGATGAGAACCAAGCAATATTAAAAGTAAATACAAGATACCAAGAACTAATGGCAGTGGAGTGCCCTTGCTTACCAAGAATATATGTCTGTTCATATGTGATTGGTTTTGTCTGTTGTCACCTGCTTCCTTCGCTTTCCAACCTCCCTGTTTATTTTGTTGAACGTAGGGTAAAGTTAGGCCAGTTAAACACTTAGCCCTTTGTGAAGTTAAATCAACACCTGAATACCCGAGTATGTTGGTGCAGCTCACAATATGATTAGGGGACTTGACTTTAGTTAAGGGATACATTCATATCTCTTCAATAACAACAGCAGTATTAGGGTCACTGTATGCATTATTACCATCACAATCTGACCTCATATATGTCAGTGTTGGCATGAATGTTGCTTAACTTTCTTAAGTTTTTATGAGAGCATTCACTATTAAAAATACTTATTTCCTCATTTACATATACTCCAAAAGCACTGGAATGTTAATCATATGCCCTCTTATGTTAAAGATAAATCATTACATATATGTTTATACTCTTACATCTGCTACAGCCTCCAGAGAAGTCCAACTAAATGACTTGTTACTTTCTGATTGATTTCTGTTTGTCAGCTGAAACAGCTGTTATTGTCTAGAGCTTTAACATAAGCAACAAAGCCCTGGCTCTACACAACATGTCTATACATTTCATTTTAGCCATATACGATAACACATTACTTATATGAGACACAGGAAAACGCTATTATTATTTTATCTGACTGATAACATAGCATTTTAAATATCAAGCAAACGGTCAGTACTGTTCAAGAGGTACAGAAAACCTGTGTTTAAATATATCGGAAGATCTTAGTTTGGTTAGCAAGACCATCCCCACCCCCCCACA
>VXAL01015499.1:81070-94605 GCA_013399475.1 Chauna torquata
CTTCATATATGACTGCTGAACCATTGGCCCAGAAGCAACTTTGGAATAGGCATTCCCTAGGTTTGAGAACCCTTTGTCTTTACTAGAAAGATTTCCATTAACAGCATTCTCAAGGAAGCTTCCTTTTAAATCCCAGAGTGTCAGACAAATATCAAATGTTAGCTACAAAGTAGTGCTCCAGTGGGAGGAAAAAGTGGAATATCTTTCTCCGTCTCACTAGCAGAGGAAAGTTAAAGTGCAGAGCTTTTTCTTGGTAGCTTTTCTAAGAGGTGTAATTTAACTGAGGAAACACTTTCAAAGTGTTTCTCTGAACAGGTAGGCAAAAATGCTAAGGGCTATTTAACATTTATTATAAAGGTCAAGCATTTATAAAGGTAAAATACACCCATATGATCACTCAGTAGGACTGTATTAAGGAAGACTGTTAGATTTGTTTGTCTATTACAAAGAAAATAAAAATCCCAGAGCTAATACTGTCCCTGTAACAACTGCTGTGGTAAGAGCCTTTTTATTAATTTCAATGGGAATCGGATCTATCCTTCTGCTTTTTAGGCTGAGCAATGATACCAGTCTATCTTTAAAATGTGATTTCATTCAAAATGCAGCCTTACAATATCACCTACAGAGCGTTCCTCAGTTATTAAAATAGTGTATATTTTTAGATAGAAAATACAGGATCTGCAGTCAGTAGCAGCATTGGGCTCATGCTTGCATTATTGGTACTCACTTCTACAGATGTCAGTTTTTAATTGGCCAGAATATGCTACTGAAGTGGGCAGCCAGAATCCTAGTTGTAAGTTAGGCTAACGTCTGTCTTTTCAAGTCTCTTTGGCAAAGAAAACATGCAAAATTTTTTGTTATTCCAGAAGCCCTTGGAGCATGAAGAACATGAAGTTCCAATGAACTGGAACTTCCCCGTTTCGCTGATGCTGTGAACAGTTGATTTATTTTCTTATCATTCTATTTTTTTTTCCTTCCCCCCTTGCAACCCCTCCCTCTGTTTTCTTTTTTGTCTGTCTTTGACAGCTTTGCTGAAGCAAGTTATTTTGAGACAATCTTCTCTTACTTTTAGTTGTTATACTGGCTATGAATCCTTCCTTATTTAAATTCTTAAAACTAAAGGTATAATAAAATTGAAACTGTTTTTTACTCTCCAAGTAATGCTGGTGTGTATATATGACATACCAAAGTTCATTCAAGCAAGCTGTTTGCATACTTCTTGTGTGTGAGATCTTAGAAATAGGCAGTATTAGCTAGCTTCTAGCATTTATAGCTAAATAGAAATTTCCTGGCTAAAATGAAGAAGGGTATCTAATACAAAAGCAGAAAGAACATGGTTCTTCAGCAAATAGCTGGTTTATTTTGGTGAGTTTTTTAGTATAAGTTAAATCGAAAGGGTGAAAAAGACAGTGGAAGAGGAAGAGGTAAGACAATCATGTGTGCAATGAACCCAAAGAACGGTAAATGCAAGGAAGCATTGAGAAGAGCAACTGGGTGCACCAGGGTAGAGGCAATGCCATCCAAACTGCTGGAAAACTTGAATGCTCCCAAAAGATATTTTTGGATCTGCCTTAGCTGCCTATATTCCTCCCAGATGCAATGTTGGGCTGGTCTTAACTTTCGACTATCTGCACTTGTCAAGGAGCAGTGGCCCCTGTGTGACCTGGAGGCCAAGAACGAACTCTTGAGTGGACAGGGATGGCCAGCAGATTTTTTTTTTTTTCCCCCCTCTCCTCTTTTCTTCCAGTTTCATTTGTATCTGCTAGCCAGACTTCAAAAGAACATTTTCTATGGACTGCTTGTTACTAAAGGAGCAAAGGTGGGAACATCATGTACTCCCAGGTGGAGCTGAAAGTATTTCAGGTGCCACAATAACTGTAAAATCTAGACCTCCGGAAGTAACTATGGTCAGTGTTGTTTACGGTATAATGTTATTGCATATGACACTTCTGTGGCAGAGCTCTTTTATGCACTTTTAGCCTATGGCAATATGTTATGGAGAGAAGAATTCACTGACATATCCAGGAAAATAAAGCCAATGCATAAAAAATTGAAATGACAAGGTTGACAAGGTTATTTCATAGCTTTTGTTGAATTATGATAATAACTAACAAAATATTTTGCTCTCTGCAAAACTTCCTGGGATAAGCAATGCCTCTCTCTCATATTCTTTTCAGCACTCTCTAATACTGGCTTTTGAATCTTACTCCTTTTCTCCTGGTAGAATGAAACAAAGAATCTTCTAATTCAGTCACTAAATATCCCTCTTTGTTGTTCCTATATTTTGGGTTCTCTGTGGGTGAGTGCTTTTTGTGTTGTTAGTTTTTCAGTAGTTTATTTATTTGTGCTACTATCCTGCCTTCCAAATCCAGGAAGGGATAATACCACACCAAAATCTTTCAGGTCTTTTTCTTTAGCAAGAAAGGTTCTTTCCTTTTGTGTGTATCTACCCATTTCTATTTTGTTTTCCCCCAAGTCCACTGCAGTAACCAGTATGCTTTCTCTGTCTTCCCACTTAAACCTTAAAATGTACCAGCATAAATATAGTCATGATGACTGGATTATTATTCACTGAAATATGTGGTTCCTTTAAAATAAACCTGGCTAAAACATTGTTAAAAATTTAATGTATAAAATGACTGGGAACATGAAAATCAAACCTCTAAAGTGTATTACATGCACAGAGACAAAGACTTTGGAGTTCCAGTAGGTGTTTTCAGTTTTAACAATATCAAAAACCTATTCCATGTAATATAACAGAGAACTAGCTAACTCATAACAGGCTTCTGAAGCACTAACACATATATGCCATACCTGTCTCGTGCCTGTACCTTTTTGCAAATAACTGTGTTTGATGTTGCTGTTGCTTCTTTGATCTTGTAAAAATCTACCATGGAGGTAAGAATATGTTTAACAAATGCTGAAAATATTATTTTTTTCTAGTGGTGGCAGTCACACAGTATCATTAGAATTATTTTTTTTTCCCGCTAGTGATGCATCATTTCAAGTGGTGCATTTTCAATAGGGGAATCAAATTCACTTATGACAGATTTTGCAGTTGAGATGTAAGATCAATAATTTCTCAAAGCATCAGGAAACAACTGTACAATATAACTGCAAAAAAAAAAAAAAAAGAAAAAAGAAAAAAACTGGAAGAATTATTTAAATAAAACTAAAGTATGCCTTGCCTATTGTCAGAAACATCTCTATCTGTTTCTGAATAGTCTCTTTTCCACTGCTTTCTTTCTTTCTTTTTTTTTTTTGTGAAAGATGCACAGATAACATTAAAAAATCTAATATCTTAAAATATTTCTTGCTCACTTTTTGTGCTCAGTATACAATATTCATCTTATCCCAACTTATGATTCACCCAATAAAAGACTCCCATGGATTTTTTTTTTTAATGTAACTTGGCATTCTAATCTAAATATATTGTGTTGTTTTTATGTCTTTATACTAGTAATGGCTGTTTTAAAAAATAACAGTGGTAAAGACACCTGGAAATTCCCCTTTCTGCTATGGGTACTGTTGTATAAGTGCATATACTGTGAAGGCAGAAGGAAGTGTAGTGGTTGAGCATGGAAATTTTGCAGGGACGTCCCCCAGAGTCCCTGCACTGAGCATGTAACCTCTGCTGGAGGCCAACTTTCCGTGACCTTGCTGAAGAGCAATTATGGGGCTGTTATGACGCACACAGAGCATCAGAGCCATAAGGGGAAGGCTTAAAAAAAAAAAAAAAAAAAGTGATGTGTTAGAGCTTTCCAGATTGAATGCTCCGGATTCTTTGTCTATTTTGAATTGATCCTGCAATATAGGACTGGAAGAATTGGTGATTTAATTTATTTATTTATTTTTTAATTTTTAATTCCATATGGCTCTTCTATGTAGTGAAAAATAGTTTGAAGTAAACAACAGAGGCATTAGTGCTCAAGGGCAGCTGTCATGCCTGAGACAGAAGGTTGGGAGAAATTAAAAAAATAATAAACAGAATGATTTAGAAATTATAGTACGGAGTCTGAGAAGCTCTTTTTATCTTATTACCATACCTCAGAAATTTCCAGGAAATAATGAGGATGTTTATTTTTCAACAATACATTTTTAATATTTTATTTTTTCACTTGAGAAATGAGTCAAGTTTTGACTGGAATTAAAGCAAACGGAACAGGCCAGAATCTGTCTGATGCTTTTAACTTGGTTTTAAGTACTCCTCATTCAAGGAATGAAAGTTGATATATTGATGGATGGCAATGGTGAACAGGACTTTGATTAAGCCAAGGGAGCAAATACACTTATTCTTTGAGATGGTTCTTCAAAGATCAGTAAAATAAATAAAAATCTTGGTTTCCAGGCAGTACAAATGGCATGAGCATCATAAATCCCCTCCTAGGGTCTGCAAAATTTCAGGAAAAAATACCACATCCTATATCACTCTTTGTGGAAGATTTTATGAGAAATAAAACTACTTCTCAAAGTTTGAGAGCTACTGTCTCAAACTTCCATCTGAGCTAGCAATTTCTAGTAGTGGGATCTTCTAAATGTTGCCTCTGGGTGGGACGGTGTCAGTCTGAGGTACCTGCATGAGGGTGAAACATCACAATGAATAGAGGGCAAATATGACAGTGGGGATAACTGTTACAAATTTTGGTGGAGAATAAGATGGGGCTACTTTCCTTCAGAATAATTAATATATTGTTTTTAAAAATAGGGAAAGAGTAACTACAGAACCTGGTAAAGGAATAGATGCTGGGGAGAACAGAGTTTACTGTGGAAATCAGTCATGTAGTAGTGAGTGTTTAGTCATGAACTTTTTCTTCCCATACACTAAATTACAGTATGGAGGAAAATCAGTGTAATGAATGAGTTTCTCTAGTGAATAATACTTTGTTCTGTAGATCGTACTAACCAGCATATTTATGCTATATTTTCACTATTTATTCCATCTTATTTCTAAGTCCAAAAAGACTCGAATTCACCATTGCATCCAAAAAATTAACATATGGGTAGATGGTTTACTTTTTGCAGTTTGACTATGGCTAGTTTTACTTGCCTGTTATGAGTGAAATATTATCTTATTACAGTGTCACTGAATACAATTAATTATATCTATTAGAGAACCTGTATCTGCTTTTCTTAAGTCTGCTATATTGCTGGGAATATAGATACACAAAAAACATATATCATGGTGCGGTGTCCTGGTCCTTACCCTTGAATTCAAGAAATAGGAAAGGCAATAGCTCAGAAAGAAATATGATGAACTGTAACGTAAATTCATTGAAAATGTTAGGTTTTTTTTTTTTTTTCCCAAGTTGCATGCAATACTGGTTAAGCTAGGAAATTATTATGAATGTTACTGAGAAAAGATCACTGGCACATTCTTCCAGTGATTACTTAAAGAAGGGTCCATCTCTAAGTAATATCCTTTACTTAAGGATAATTAATCCTTAATTAATATCCTTTAATTATGAGAGAGGAAAAAAGACAGACTGCATAGATAGTTTTTGTAAAAAATGTGTGGCTGGCAGAAAGCAGAAACTGCGGTGTTTGTTAGAGTAAACTTTATTATGGGCTTCGCTATGCATTAAGGCTAAAAGGGATGAACACTGCAGGAGTTACAATTAGACTGACAGCCTCTTAATCCATCAAGGTATTCTTTTCTCTTATGATTATTTCCATGTAATGAAGTCTTT
Source organism: Chauna torquata (assembly GCA_013399475.1). Lineage (NCBI taxonomy): Eukaryota > Metazoa > Chordata > Aves > Anseriformes > Anhimidae > Chauna > Chauna torquata. The sequence goes on from VXAL01015499.1 coordinate 86,758, forward strand.
GTTGGTGTGGGAGCTGAGTAGACAATCCATTTCAAATTAATTGAAGCAGCGGTAAATAGTGCAGGATTCAAGGAATCATATGAAAGTATGGTAGCTGAACATTTAAAAATAATTCCTCCTTTCTTCTGTCACCACTGATTCTTGATAAATATCAGGATAACTCTATCATGAGAGTTCAAGTCTTAACTGATTTATTCAGTGGTAATTCACTGAATGTTTACAGTTTTATTTTCAATGGACATTCATACACATGCTCTGGAAAAATACCACCTTATGTAGTTTAGCACTTTGACATAATTGGCAGCCATCTGTTCAACAGGAGTCTTAATCTGGAGACAATATTGTAGGGGCACTTTTTTTTTTTTTTTAAACTGTCATAGAGAAAGGCATAATCATAAGTTTGTAGTTTGAAGTAAAAGCAGTTACTTTGATTTGTAGTAGTCTTTCAACTTCTGCCAGACCGGTCATTTTCAAACATACAGATCTTTAACCTTAAAACAAACAAACAAACAAAACAAACAAACAAACAAACAAACCTACCTCCCCCCAAAAAAAAACAACAACAACCCCATACTTTAAATAAAATCACAGTTCAACTGGCAATAACTGCTACATGGTTACACACATAACGTATTTATCTTAAGTAATTTTTATACCTTTAGAACCGTGACTGGCTGACTAGCAATTCTGTGACAAACTTTGGTGCAGAGAAGATCCCTACTACAAGATTTGATGCATTAACACATCCTTGCTCTGGCTAGCTTGCTCAATGCTTTTATTTCCTTTGATGATAACTCTGAAAAATAGTTTAGATGACACAGTCTTTTCACAACACTCTTTATTCAGTGTTGTTGTATCACAGCAGTCCAAAAATACTATGCCAGTTTACTTTTGTTGTTGCCCACTGTTTACAACAGATTCAGAGAAAACTTCCTGTAGAGTGACCTGCTGTAATAAAAGCTGCAGGGCTGGTAACAAATCGCCAGCAAACATTCTTTATTGCATTGTTGTGCTTTCTGATCAACAGCAAGTTGAATATGAGACAGCAGCGTGCCCTGGCAGCCAGGAGGGCCAGCCTTGCCCTGGGGTGCATCAGGCACAGCACTGCCAGCCGGTCGAGGGAAGGGATTGTCCTGTTCTGCTCTACGCTGGTGTGGCCTCACCTCGAGTACTGAGTGCGGTTTTGGGCACCACAGTATAAGAAGGACATGAAACTATTAGAGAGTGCCCAAAGGAGGGCTACAAAGATGGTGAAGGGTCTGGAGGGGAAGACATATGAGAAGCAGGTGAAGTGATTTGGATTGTCCAGCCCAGAGAAGAGGAGGCTGAGGGGAGGCCTCATGGCGGTCTGCAGCTTCCTCACGAGGGGAGCGGAGGGGCAGGCGCTGATCTCTGCTCTCTGGTGACAGCGACAGGACCTGAGGGAACGGCATGGAGCTGTGACGGGGAGGTTCAGGCTGGGTGTTAGGAAAAGGTTCTTCACCGAGAGAGTGGTCGGGCACTGGAACAGGTTCCCCAGGGCAGTGGTCACAGCACTGAGCCTGCCGGAGTTTCAAGAAGCCTTTGGACATGCTCTCAGACACATGGTCTGATTTTTGGGTGGTCCTGTGTGGAGCCAGGAGTTGGACTCGATGATCTTCCTGGGTCCCTTCCAACTCAGGATATTCTATGATTGTATGATCCTCTGGAAATCACTAATCTGGAAATCACTCAATCTAAATCACTAAATCTAATCACTAAATTTGGAAGTCACTAGCCAGAATCAGATGAAAATGAAGGATGAGATAATGGTTGCTAAAACTTGGGAATGATTCTTAGTAGACTACAGAGAATACATGGCAGTAAACTGAGAACATTGCCCCTAAGGGCAATGGGCTGTAGGGGAGTTTCCAACTGGTTTCCAGGTGGGGGCTCTTACCAGTCTTTGTATGTATTCACACTCTTCTAAGGACGTCCTCACTTTGGGCTGCTATCCAGCAATGCGTGTTGGGGAATAAATTTTTGTGCTCTATTGAAACAAGGAAAACTACATAAACAGCAGAGATATTTGGCAAAGCTGTGCTGGAACATCCTAAAGGTGAAAGCTGTGAAAATCTGACATGTTTGCTAAATAGGTCTCCTCTTGTCTGAATCAGTTAGTAAACCTGCCAACTGCCACAGCATATATGGCACAGAGACCTCAAAGACATCAATATCATTAATCTCCTACTAAGCATGGAGAAACCTGTAATTTACCCAAAGAAAAATGAGGGCAGAAAAATGTTTAGCCTTCATCCATGATACAACATCAGTCCTGGGGAGCCACTTTGATTTAGCAATAATCTAACTCAATGCTTCCTAAGCTTACGGTATCTAAGCCTTGCACACAGACTTCTGATTATCTTGAGATACTTTTTCTTCACACTAGCACCATAAACAAAAGGAGGTTTAGAAAAGGATGAATATCTTGAAGATGGGCTAACTTTCATGGTATCTATGACAGAGTTAAGAGCATTTAGAATAACAAATTAAATACTTAGACAAAATATAATGATTTTTCTCTGATATAGCAAAGGATACATAGTTTATATAAAGGTAATAGAAATAATATTGCAGGATATTTATTAGTATGAAACATATGCAGACAAAACATTAATCATGTTTTAGTATTTTATGAAGCATTGCGAGATGAAGCTGCACTGAGACCAAATAACTTGGGACACTTGAAAAGTTAATATTTGACAATTCTGTGTCAAAACTACTTCTATGACAGTATGTGTGAGTTTACTGTAATAAGAGTACAATATCTGCAAATAAATTATATAGATTATATATAGATTCAAATAGATTATAATGAATTAGTGATTGAGGTGATTATAAACAGCATAGTGGGTCAGTTAGAGGAGTTTTTCCATGAATGAGATCTCTGAGGAATTTTGTTATTGTCAAGACAGATTTGTTGCATGTATCGTTATTCTTGAGCTCTAGTTTGTAAGAAACTTACATATTTTCATAATAAAACATATGGCTTGTTGTTTATACCATGAAGGATTCAGTAGTTTGTCTATCAATGTTATTATTTTTTTTGACTGTTTGCAATGACAAAACCAAATTTAAACATATTTTAACTGTTCTGTTTTTTTATAAGAGCTGCTAAAAGAAAAAAATTAGTATCCATCCTTCAAACTCACTATGGGTTGTTAAAACCCTATTTGTCATAAGCTCTCACTCAAACACTATGGATTTTTTGTGTTATAATGATACTTGTTTTATAAGAGCTTTGATATGCAGAGAAATAACTGGCCTCTGAGTTACTATCTGCAGAAATGCTCAAACTCTGTAGGGTTTCTCATTTATGCTGAGACCACTTTACATCACTCTGACAGCATAAAGTGGACACATCACATTTAGATTCATTTTCAGGCTTCTTATCATTGCAAGAATGTTGTAAAGTTGCCTTAGTTTTGATCTGTACTCACAAGCTCTGTCAGGCTTATGAAATACTAAATGGGAACCAGTAAAAGCACAGATACCAGCCTTTAATATTTGGCTGAAATTCTGAGGGGAAAAAAACATTGCCAGTGTAAGCGGGTTTCCTTATGAGCCACCTTACTTGAAAGAAGAAATATGTATATTTATATGCAATAATGAGTTTGGTTAGGTGTTGTACAACATACTCTTGAGGTTCTTGCTTTATTTTTGAAATCATGTTCCCTTGCTGAACACTTGCTAGTAGAAGAAAATAACGCTGGGCACTTTATCTTCATTAAAAAAGAAGTTTCAATACACTGTATAGAACAGGAGGGCTCAGGCATATGACTAAACTAGCTTAAACATGCACAGCTCTAATGGCATAAATAGGAAAAGTTTGTCTGAATACTTTCAGACAATTGGATATATTATAAAACATGTTTTATGGCCTGTAAGTGGAAGAGAATCTACATTACAAGTCAGGAGCAGAAGGCTTGCTTAGAAAATATAAAAAATATGGTCCAGGCTGCTTATTTTATTCTTTTTAGGTGCTGAGAGCACAACTTTTTCTACCATATCTTTGCTATGTAAGACCTTGCAGGACACTGAGCTTATACAGTAGTTTTAAATAGCACATCAGTAATCAAATGTGGATGTAAGGACTCTAATCCCCAAAAAAATTTAATTTAGTAAAATTTATGTGGTAGGGAGTAGAAAAAGAAGAATGCTGTGAAGTCCCATTAAGAATTTAAACAAACTTGGATCCCTGTCTCAGTTGCAAAAAGAAAATATTTTAAACAAGATAAAAAGCCATATGATTTTCTCTCAGTTCTTCAGAGCTTTCCCACGATTCATAACATTCACAACGACATGCTAATTCCAGTGGTATAAATGACAGTACTCCCATTTCTAATGAGATTTTAGCTTCTGCAAAAATTCTGAAGGTGGCATGGTGTTGCTCGACTTATTCAGGTGCTCTTTATTTTGTATTCAGCTGCCAAATTTCTGCCTTAAGCAAATATAATTTATGTTCTCTTAAATTAACTTCAGCATATAGAATAAATACATGTGAATGATTTACTATTTCAGGATCAAATATGTGTCCCATCGCATGATTTCTGGCCACTTTTTAAGGGACTGAGTGTTTTTTGATTTTCGTGTTACTTAGAGCTCTAGGCAACACCCATTGCTGTCATTCACAAGATGGATGGTTCTTACTGCTATTATGTCTACTGCGTATAGTTTCAGAGAGTCACTAATATAAATGTTGTATGGTTTATTGCTTCATGGAAAAATGAGCCTCTTAATGCAGCATGGCTCTGGTTATTCTTCATTACCTGAAATACTGTGGAAGAACTTGTATGTTTAATGAGAATTATAGATTTGGTGCAGAGTGTACAAAATATAATTATCACTGTTTCCAGACTATAAAAGAGTCTTATTCATCATGTGTAAAAAATATTCAAGCAACATTAAGAAATTTCATTCTTACTTATTATGCTGAAACTGACTGCATAGAAAAACACGTACTATTAATGAAGTAACCATAAATCTTCCCACTTCAGTAGATCTTCTGTGAAACATTTGTTTGACCGTGAATGAAGGTGATCATCTGTATGGCAGAGCCTCGCATCCAAACACAAATATCCTCTATTTTATTCCTCTGCTTCTGTATATAAAGCTGTACAATTGATGGTAACAAATATGACCTTGTCTTGCATTTTTCAGCAAGGCAGTAAGAGAAGACTATAGATCAAAAACTGCCTACTAAATGTATAGAGGCTGCAGAACAAAATGAAAAATTAGATAATATTTGGTCCACTTTTTCAGTGGAGAGGTTGCTGCTAGACCTGGCTTTTGCCTCCATACTAATGCATTTGTTCAGAAACATGACTGTGCATATCTATGTGCCATACAACTGCTTCTTAAACGAGAATAACAGATAATCATCATGTTCTAGAGTTGTAGTTAGCATTATGGCCTTATCATAGACTTCTGGGAAAAATCCAGAGGAGTTAAGTAAAATGTATATATTTCTGTTTTTCATAGTCAAGTAAGTGGTATAAGCAAAAGGCAGAAAAGTCTTTTTTTGAATGTCCAATCAGTGTAAGGCAAGCATTCAGTGAAATAGTTCTCTTCCAGTTCATTCAGGAACATTTCTTCTTAAAAAGGATCTTCCCACAGGTGAAATGGGTAATTTCTCTGTGACTGTACTTTGTTTTATTCCTCAGGTACATTGTACACATACTACAGGTTTATGAAAAACCTTATGACCCATTGCAGCCTGTCAGTAACATATTGATAATATGCTTGCAGACCTTTTATCCTTCATTACGTTAATCTCACAGTTTCATAGATGATATAAAAAGGTAACTTTTCACCTATTTATTATTTTTTCAACAATCTCTTTTTGTGGAACTTAGCTATAAGATTTATAGAAAAGATTGAAAAGCTTCTCTGTGGCCAGAATAATGTTAGTTATACAATGACACAGCTAAGAATGCTCTGAATTAAACTCATTGAAGCCAGTAAAATTACTTCTATTTATACCAGGTAAGAAACAGACCTATTTCACCAGGAAAGACGATGATGTATGACTTCATTTTTTGCTAAAGGGATGGAGTGCTTACATCCAAACTAACAGAAGAGTGCTACATCACTGAAACAAGGTAGCACTGCTTGAGGACCTATTTCTGACCTGATTAAGAAATCATATGAGCATGTGTACCTGACTAGGTTTTCAAAATCAACAGTAGAAGAGTAACTAACTAGGGAAAAAAACAATGCAAACCAAAAACTTGAATGGTTTGCCACTCAGATCTATTCATTTGTCCTTAATTACCAAGAAACCCTGTTCACTGATGTTGCTGATACTTGCATCACAAAAGATTTATATAACAGCCTAATAAATGAAAATTTCCAAGTGAAATTGGCTCTTTTTTTGCCTTCCGTAAGCAGAAAAAAATGCAAATCCAGATAATAAATCTATAGAATGAAGTCACTTCACAGATGTGTTAAATCAAATTAAGAGCGCTTTTATAATATTGAGCAAATGGCAGCTGTACAGAATTACTCATTTGTAAGCTTCATCTATTATAGTTAATTTTGCTGACTTCAAGTACTTAATTTACATTTGTTAAACTAGCTAAATAATGTAAGAGGCGGTACGAATGGTTTGTTTGTTCATACTAGAATTTATCACATATCTTAGGATACAAGTGTTTTGCCCACTTTGGCATTTCCGTGTTTACATGGTTGTTTTAATCAATGAAATGGAGATGCTGAAAGATATCTTTAAGACTTTAAAGCTGGAATCTACTTTTTAAAGGACAATAGGGCTGTTGTATAAAATCCCACCAAGAGAACAAAAAAAATGTACAAGGCTGCCTTAACTGTTTTGGTTTCTGAGATCTCAGAAAGAGTCACAACTTCTTGTCCATTCTTGCAAAAGCAAATAAATTGCTGTTCTGTGTGTCTTCCACCGTTACATCTGCTTCTTTGGAGCACACAAACTGTAATTTAAAAATTGTGCAAAAGTAATTGTATGGCTAGTGTTTCAAGTAGACAGATGATCTTTCAAGTTCATTTTCTAATGGTGCAAGCATGTGTTCACATTTTAGAAACAACGTTGTTGTTAGTTTTGGACTCTGTGTACATCCAACCATGTGCTCACGTCTTTGATTAAAAATCATTGTGATGCCAGAATTTCTTGGGAATACTTAAGTGCTAACATTTTATTGACATTGGTGGAATATTTTATGGACCTTGATATGTTCCCTTGGTGGGAAGCGACTTTCCTATATGCTGTTTGACCCATTTTTCAGGATTGGCTGAAATGTATAAATTGAAGAAAAGTACATTAAAAAAAAAAAAAAAGAAGAAAAAAATGTTGGACTGAATATATAATATACTAACTTCTAACTTCTATACTAATGTCACAAATTTTCTCTGCAAGAGATTTTTCCAGCAAAAATACAGTTTTACTTACTGCTTGGCAGAGGGAAGACACAGGAGTCCACTGAATGGAGCACACTATAAATTACATTGAAATATGTGGTTAATGATATTGGATAGTGAGCATCTTTTCTAAGGTCACTTTTGTAAATTGCCTAGCAAAAAACGGTGTAAAAGAACATGGAAATACACAGAGTNTACACAGAGGTGTGTGGTTGGTAGCTCTCAGTGGCTCTTTCTTCAAAGTGCTTTTTCAATCTCCTCCTAATTCCTAACATTTCACCTGTTTTGTGACTGCCACCAAGCACTGAGCTGATACTTCCATGCTGCTGCCACTGTTTCAAGATTACTCATGAAGGATGATTTCAGATCCCATGGTGACATGTAAAGTTAATGTTACTTTTTCTATATGAGCATCATTTCGCTTTTTTTTTTTTTTTTATT
>VXAL01015499.1:103737-136748 GCA_013399475.1 Chauna torquata
TTGGAGCCGGCTGGAGCTGGCTCTGATCTGACATGGGGCAGCTTCTGGAATCTTCTCACAGAAGCCACCCCTGTGGCCCCCCTGCTACCAAACCTTTACCACGTAAACCCAATACAACGGAACATCTCTTTGATCAACCTGGGTCAGCTGTCCTGGCTATGTCCTCTCCCAGCTTCTGGTGCACCCCCAGCCTCCTCGCTGGCAGGGCAGCATGAGAAGCAAAAAAGTCCTTGACTCTGTGTGAGCACTGCTCAGCAATAACTAAAACATTAGTGTGTTATCACCGCTATTTTCATCAAAAATCCAAACCACAGCACTGTGTGAGCTTCTACAAAGAAAATTAGCTCTATCCCAGCCAAAACCATGATATCCCCTTTTTAATGGAAGGATGGTGTGGCATGGTTTCTCATGTGCAGGTATACTTTAGCCTTTGTACAATAGGTCTATGTTTTGGAAAGCTGAAAAAAAGTTGTCTTCTGGCCCTGGTTCATAGATTATTGCAGTGATGCTTCTGGCCACAGAATTTATGAATCTATAATGAGAAAACTAAAATTAATTAGTAGATAGAAGAACAAGAAAAAAGTGTTTGCAAACTATTTTGGGAAATGGTTATAAATATAATGAAGTCAGCTGTAATCTTTGAGAGGGGGAGATGTTAAGTGCCTGAAGCACAAGTCCTGTGTCACATCCCAGTAGGCTCTGAGCTCACTGAAGCACTTCTGTTCTGTATCGTGAGAGGGCCTACAACATTCGGTCACATGGATGAGGTATTACCTTTTTTTGTGCAAGGTCTGTGCTCCTAACTGTCCTGATGACTTTATTTCCAGGGAAGGATTCTGAAATCATTGCAGGGAAGCTCTTTTTATTAAAGCTGTGCATATCACCAGATCATCTGCTCCGTACCTTCTTCCAGTATTTTCAGGTCTGCCTTGTAATTAAGTACATTATGTTTTAGATCTTTGACCTGATACACTGGGATACGTTCCTCTTCCTTGACTTTTTAGGAAAAAAAGTCTGTACACTGGTCTGTAAAGGATCTTAAGTCAAAGAAATCACATTGCAGATGTACAAGAAATTTTATGAGATCCTGTCTTTGCATCTTTCATTGCTGCACTGAGGCCTTGCCTTATTCTAAACCAAAGTGCGGTTTCTCCTCTTTTCCTCCTGGAATAAATCAGCGGAGAGGAAGGTGGACTTGCTCTGAAAATGAAGAGGTGTCAATAGAAAGGTTGATAAATGAATATAAAAAATTTTTATAAACAACTAATCTGTTTCATCTCCTGAAAGTTTCAGTTACAATGTTGATTTAATCAGATTTGGTCTCTATGTGATGCTGTATCACTTAGTAGTCTCTATTATTTATGATCACTTGCATTTCTGGAAAGGCTGCATGTGCTTTTTTATTTTAGTGTTTGCCAAATAGTGAGTCCAATGTGTCTTACATTTTTCATTACCTTTGTGTAAGAAAAATTGACAGCTGTCTTTATCGTATTGTACTGAGTGTGAACTTGGTTAGGTTCTCATCTGGCACGGGGATCTCACTATCACAAACGTGATTCACTGAAATATCTGTAGAATAAAGAAGAAATTCAGATCATCTCTTCCCCAGGTGAATGTTCTAAACAAAAGCTGGTGAGCTAAATTTGTACATGTCCATTCTCCAGAATAATTAATGTTTGCAAGGAGTAGCAGCTTCAACACAAGTGAAAAGCAATGCTTGAGCTAAGCCACAGGCACTAGCCCAGTGCAGCACAAACTGGCTGAAGCTCTGGCCAAACTTTCAGTGATCTTCTGCTGTCATTTCAGCACTAAAGTAACAAATGACTACATTATCACCTGCCAGGGATACAAATACACCTGTCATGCACCACTTCCTGTGGAGAAGCTTAATACAGTGCAAGAAGTGAACAAGCGAATCACACAAGGGTAACCTGTTCTCCCTTGTGTGCATTCAAGTTCCAGACAGGGTGGAGAAAGTCCACTGGAATATGGGTTTTCTTTACAGCACTTACATATTTGTGTTAGGTGAGTAAGCTACAGCTCCCAGATTGTACAGTGAAAGCAAAATCAAATACCTTGCAAAACACAGGAATTAACACAGGAGTTAAAGGGAACCAGGATTGAGAAAGGTGCATTGAGGACATGGTGACTGACTGCAGAGAGTGGACTGGGTTTGTGAAACTCAGCAGAGGTAGCTCTCTTCTCAGGCACACAGACACATCCTGAATCAGTGGAGTGAATGTGGGAAATATCCTCTATCCAACCAAACATTCCAAGTTTCATATGGGATGCAATAAGGACTTCTTGCCATTTTTTTTTTTTTTTTCCAATTATATGATCTTTTTTGCTTGGTTGTGCAGAGTCCAATCTTTCAAATTTGCTTTCTAAATACCTATTAGTCACCAGGGCATCACAGCTACCCTGTTGGCGATGAAATCAGCGTGTTAGTTAGCAATGTCCTCACAACAGTCAGAACTAACCAGAAATAGATTTTTTGGCATCTAGAAACCTTTTCAGGCCAAAATCCCAGGCACCCACAGACCACAGTCACCACTTGTGTTAGGCAACAACTGAATGGGACCTTTAAGATCTGTCATTTAACAGCACACTCAACTATCAGCAATTATTTCAGTGGTCTTATTTCCTTAAGTAACACAAAATCTTTATGAAAAAAAGAATGGAGGGAAAAATAAGGTTACAAGTATTGCTTAAGGTTTTTCATGCTTAAAAAACATCTATAAGGTCCCGGTTTTTTTTTTTTTTTTTTGAGATCAAATTTGTTCTTGTAACTGAAGTCTATTTTCCCAGAACCTATGTCTTTGCATCAGATGTTAATCAAATTGCACAACTAATGCGCATCTTGTATATACCAGTAACTCTGCAGATAAGTGCTGCTGCAGCATTCAGAGATATTTTGCAGAGAAGCAAGATGAACTGTCGTTTGCCATTGTCCATGAGTTGCTTTCTAGATCTGTTCACTTCAGGTACAACAATACTCAAAATCGTGGCAAGACAAATTTAAATGATTTTCCTTCGCAGAAAAAACAAATGCAGAAAATCCATGAAAATCACGTTAATGTTATATTCTCTTTGGGACTGAAATTTAAGAAAAATGTTCAATTTAGGTTGCTTATAAGCTGGGCAACTTGAGATCAAGTACAAGAGAAATTAGACAACATACATGAAATGAAATAATGTCTTTAGTGGTATTTAGTTGATATTGTACATCAAAGCTATACTCTCTCTCAAAAAGGGGAGGGTGGCATGAAAGCATATTTTGATATTCTCACTTTTGTTTTAATAATCTTCATTGAATTGCCATGTAGAAAGATAGAAAAGATGCTTTATTTATACTAAGATAGATGGAGGTGCCAGTAGATTTTTGGAGAAAGTTTATTACAGTTTATTTAAAAATTCTTTTGTTGTTGTTGTTGTTTTATATCAACTAAGGCAGAAAGATCTATTTGAACTGGATGATGGGCACACAGGTAGACAATGGAAGTCAAAAGTCCTTGATTACAAACTTCTCTTCTAACTCGTAATGGTTTTCTGTAGCTTTGCATGATTTAGGAATAAGGCTGGCACAACAACTCTTGAAACCCTGATATTCCATGAAGATAAAAACTGATCTGCTGGTTCTTACCCAGCATATCTTTTATCATTTTCAGATATTAACTTTTCTCGACATAAAGCTAGCACTTCTCAGATGCAGGTGTTTCAGATGGCATTCATCACAGAAATATAACTTTTCACATATCCTGTTCATTCAGCAGCTTGTACTTGTGATTCTTTCTATCTTTAATTAAAATAGTATTTTCGGTATCTACTTAGATCTAATCAAAGAGTTATTTTTTTCCTTTTGTTCTTCTTTTTCTTTACCTTCACTGTTGGGAAGGAGTACATTTCTGGCTTTTGAGGAAACCTGGATTTAAATTTAAATTTCAGTTCTCTTTAGTCTGTGATGTGGAATAGTGGAAATTTTGGTGAGGTTATCACAGTTCAGTGATACACCTTCAGTTCACTTTTGGGGCAATTTAAGTCATGAAGTGAAAAGGTTCATCACGTGCAGGTTTTTTTTTTTTTTTTTAAGATTACTTATTTTGAAACATCTTTACTTATGATTATTTACACTCAAGAAAATGTCAGGAATTAATTTTACTGACATTTGCTTCACAATACTTAAGTTAGCTTTGTTCTAACTCAGGTATGACATATCTCCCTTCTGCCTGTCTGTGCATACTGTGACAATTTCACAAATGATTTGCATTATTTTCTGAAGCTTACCCTAGTCTCTTCTACAGTGTTTATTTCTTTTTAAAAGTTGCAGCATTTTGCCTTGACTTCTTGATGCTGTCTGAGCTCATTGTTCTAATACAGATATGGAAATTTTTTTTTTTTTTTAAAGAGTTCCATTTTTGTGTCAGTGTGATTAGTCATCATTAAATAACTTTTAGTCATATCATTAAATATCTGTTATTTTAAGCTAGTAACTATAGCAGTTTAAGATTGTTTTGAGGTAGTGTGGATTCAGAGTTCTCAGTTAGCTAAATGATTCTGTTATTTCTGCTCTGTGCCTGTATGTTTAATATTTGTTGAGCCCTGCCAAGTCCTGTACAACTGAAGAGAGAAACTTGTGCTTTTGGTCTCTGTCCTGCAATCATAGTCCTGGGTTTTCACACTTTTACAGAAGAAGCCAGCCACTTATCTCCTGATTTAGGGGCTTCTTCCATACAAAATTAGAAAGATGCCCTCACACTGTGCAGTGTACAGTACGGATCCATGTTCAAATGTGTTCTCCTGGAGGGTACTTTTCTTTGAAAGCCAATAAATGCCATAGCTTCTCCTTTATCATGTGATCTGCTCTGGCTTCTGGAATAGGACAGTGTGCACTTGCTTAGATAGCAAGATTTTCGAAGATTTTTTTTGTAAGGTGCTCATTTTTTGCTATCGTTTGCTGTGTGATTCAAGAGTAGGTGTACCACAGTGCCAATAAGCAGAGTGCCAATATATCTGTTATGCATCCTCTCAGCTGCTGTTTTTCTTTGAACACAGTATCAGAAAACATTCTGACTTTGTGAACTTTGTCTTTTCTAATAGTACTGGACCATTTCTATTTTTATTCCACACCTGATCAAAACATTTCTTCAGTAGTCAAAGTAGAAAAAACAGTAGACAATGCACTGTTGAGATGTCAGATATTATGCAGTGTTAATTCAAAGAAATGGCTTACTTTCTTGATTTTTATGATTAGAGTGTCTAGTATGCTACTATCTTACATGCACTTTGTTCCTATCTTCCCTTGAGAAAATCTAATGTAATGGATGTGAGTCGCAATGTTTAATTAGAAGTGTTTGGTTACTAAAGAAGTGAATGCTTGGTTGCTACAGACTAGAAAAGGATTTTCCACGAAAAGAGCTAACAAAAGCTTTCCATGAAATTGCCGTGCAAGAAGAAGAAAAATATGTAATTCATCATCACGGCACATTTTTTCTTTAATTCCTCAAATGAGAGAGCCCTGAAAGAAAAATAAGAGTTTGTCCTAGACTCTCCCAATTGATAGCTTGAATTCTGTTAACTCTGTGAAGCAGTTTAGGTATGAATATCTCATCCATATTAAATAATATGTTGATCTAGTAGTGTTATTAGTTTATTGTTTTCCAATAGCCTCTGCAAATTTCTTAGAAAGGAATAACCAGTAATAGTTAATACTAGCCAACAATAGAAAATATAAGAATGATATCAGACGATGCTTGTGTAAATATTCATTTAAAATATTTTCACATATATATTGAAATTAGAGAAGTGAAGCTGTTTAAAATGAGAAAATCACCATTGCATTTTCATTATCTGTCAGTCCTTTAAAACATGCTCTGAAATGACTTGAACTATGGCTGTAAAACAATTGAAACCATATACGAAGAGTGATTAGCTGTTACGTACAAAAGACCTCCAGGAATCACCACATCTAGTTTTGTAAATGTTAATTCAGTGCTCTGTGGCTATTTTTTTAGGGGGAAAAAGAAAGAAACAAAGAAAAAAAAAGACAAATGGAAATGATTAATCTGAAGTGGTTGGAAGACTGAAATTATTAGAATTGATTAGAAGCACTGAACATATGGATAGGCTAAAAAGGCTAAGTAGGCTTGGGTGCTTGAATTTAGGAGAACAACTACGAAAAAATACACACACACACACACTCAAAAAATCCCTACAAAAATAAAAACCAAGTGACTGGATGGAGAATATGAGTCAGGGGTGACAAGGAGATGGTAGCAAGTGAGAGTGATTACTAAGTCTGATAGCTCAAGAACCAGTGAGTTCAAAATAAAATCATTATGTATCAGCTTAAAAAAGTAATAAGATGGAAGTATTTTTCATATGATATTTCATTTAAATTATGGAAATTTTTGCCAAAGAAGGTTTGAGGCTCAAAAATATGTCCTCAAAAAAGGGATTAAACAAGTCCATGGACAGTGTCCATCAGGCATTAAAAAACCATGAAATGCAATGGTTTGGATAGTGCATCTAGCTCATGTCAGAAGCTGGAGGAGAGCATAGCTAAGGAAAAACATTCTACATTTGCTGTTTCCTGCTCGTTTCCTTTCCTGCTGTTTCCTCCCTCAGAAAGTGCCTTAAAGATTTACAGTATGTAATAGGAACATTTCTGTTGAAACTTTACATATGGGCAGTTACCGAGTTACCTACACCTGCAGAGAAAAAGACGAGTGAAGAGTGGTGTGATGAGGAGTGGAAGTGACAAGAATTACGCCAATACCTACAAATCCAAAGCACAAGATGTGACTCTTGCCTCTTGCTCCGTAAGTGCAGACTGGAGAGATCTGGGTCTATCAGAAGACAGACATTATTATAAAGTTTCCTGGCAATGGTGGCAAATATTACAGTAGCATATGATCCTAATGTGAGTAGGTTTGCCATGTTGTCTTTTCTTAATTTTGAACATAATCATTTTTATAGTGAAATAACTGCATTCAGAATAGCTGTAGGAACTCAAGAAATGCTATCACCTCTTCCAGGAGGAAGATAAAAGCGAGAAACTGCTTCTGCTGAATTCTGCAGCACAGTGAACCAAGCAGGCTTATGAGGTGATACCTCTCACAGAGCAAGACACAGCCAATAGAAAAATCCATGGTATTTTGTCTCCGAGTTGAAGAACTTCATGCTCTGCTATGACCTCACATAGAAATTCAGAGAAAGATCATACTTTTCTATTCCATTCTTGAGGCAAGGGTTCAACATACCCTAGCTTTGGACATGGAGTAGTACCAAAAATTTGACCCAATTCTATGGGAGGTGGAACACAGACAAACCACGGCTTTTATTCTGAGGGCTCTCTGTTTAAGGTATACAATATAAGTGCTGGACTCTTCAAGCATAAAATTAGTAGCTAATAGGAATGTGGTTTTCCAGCACTGACAGGAGTGCATAGAGCTTCCACCTAAATAGATAACCTGGATTTTAAAAAATCCTATTTTAGAATAGTATCCTAAAATATTTATATTCTTCCCTTTATTATAAGGGTGGTACTGCTTACAAGGCCTTTTCACAACAAAACACATTTTGAGTGGCAAGCCCATGCCACTTCTTCTGGTTGACACGATAGCGTGTGATCCATTCACTTCATGGCTGTCTTCACCAATTTAGACGAGCAAACCCAATTAGCTGTGTTGCTAATGGGTTTCCTTGTAGGAGCCATGAAGAATAATAATATATGGTACCACTATATTGGCTCCTGTCTATGGAATTCATTCCTTTTTGAGGTTATTTCAAATAAAATACATGAGATTCTGGGAAAATAATGAAAAGCTAGCTGCATATTGTATGTCTTAGACTTGCCATTCCCTTTAAGTCAATCATGATCTACATATGGCTTTGGGCTGATGCCTGTGATTTCTTGGGGACCAAGGTATCAACTATTTGCAGCAAACCTAGGCTAAAACTACAGCAGTCAATATTTTAGCTCTATTTTTCTGCATGGCAGACCTTTGGAATGACTGTTGCATTGACTGAATTTGAGAAAGCTCCTCTTCACATCTAAGAACCTGACTGCGGTATTTGAGAGTTTGTGGGATGTATGCATTTTTTTTTTTAAGTCTATTTTGTGAGCTCTGTCTCTTATCCTTTAGAATAGTTCCCTCCTGATTTAACTGGAGACTTTGTTATTTATAAAGTTGTGCATGGGTATGCAATATTTGCAAAAGTATTGCTGAAAGTAATGGAAGGACGTTAACAGATATTTAAACAGCGTGGTAAATACTCTTTTGCCAAGAATTCAAAAGCTGATGTCTAAAGAAGTGATAACAGCAAGTGAATGTACAACAGGGTTGTAAACTCTTTTGTCTCTTTAATAATATAGTATCTCAATTATCTGTGCTGCTCCACAAAAATCCTCAGGACTCCCCATTTACCATTTTGATGGTAATTAAAATTTTTTTTAAAAAATCAATATTTTAGATTAATTGAAAAATGAACTGATACTCTCTTCTAATTTAACATGAGTATCTGGGCTCACTTCCTTTGCTTGTCTAAGCGTCAGGCACAGCTAGGATTCTGGGTTTGTTCTTTTAGGAACTTGAAGAATTAATTAATTCAGAGTTATCATTTTGCTGTACCTTAAAGCACCAAATTTGCAAAAGAAAAAGTTTTCGTGCCAAAGTAGACATAGTGTTTTTCATTTCTCTGTGAGGTGCAAACATTTGGTTTAGATCTCAGTCCTATGAAGACACACATATTTAACTTTGAACATGTGAACAGTCACGTTGGGTTCAGACAAACTCGTTTCATGCAACCTTTTCTAACAGTCACTATGATATTAATAAATGTGTGCGTGTGTATATTTAGAAAAAAGACATTAAAGAGCTTGCACCATACAGTCTTATTATCAATAGGAAAAAGTATTTTTTGTAACCATATAGCCTTTTTTTTTTTTTTTCCAAAGCAGTAAAAATAGAGGCATGAATATATTTAAAATTCTGGGCTTTGTATATTGTTTCTAAATCTAAGCGTAGTGCCAAAATTAATTTTTCCTACTGGTGTGAAATCAGAAGCTTTTTTTTTTTCTTCATTGGACACATTGAATGTTGCAATTGTCTCATTATCAGTAGCACAAATTCTCAGTACACCTAGCAGTTGATTTCAGCTATCTAGTTCAGCAAATAAAAAGGCTACCTCTCTGACATCCACCTTTTTTTTTTTATCTAGGTGCAAAACGTGATCTGAGAGTATGAACTGCAGGTTGACATAGAATGACATTATGTTGGATATCCTGAGGCTCCAAAGCCAAATAAAGTATGCAGAAAGAAGTGTACTTGCCACCTAAGTATAGACAGTAGATTTAGTTTTACACACCGTTATTTTTGTAGCAGTAGTAGAAACCTATCAAACTTTTGTGCAAAGTGATGTAAGACTATTAAGGGGCTAATAATTTAACTGAGAGATACTGGAAATTCTATGTAGTTTATTTTAATTCCAAGATCTCCTATATGAAACTGTATCGCTCCCCTCTTTTAGTGCCAGACAAACAAATCAGTTTCTACACAGATTAATCTGAAACAATGTGCTATACTTTACCCATTTAACATATTTGGCATGCTTTTTATGTCTAAGGTAAGGAAATGAGACCCTAATCTGAAAATATTCAAATGCTTTTGTATTTTTCTAGAATGTACTTATATGTACACTTACTTTTAATCCCAAAGACATTTTATTTTGTTTTTAATCCTCACTAGGCTAATAATTCTAAAAAATCCTGGAATTAAGCATGGTATTAATTGTTTTCAGGAATCAGAGCATTGTTCATGAAAGAGCAAATGATGACTTCAAGGAGAGTTTTCCCTGCATGTGAGCTGTAAGATTCATTAAAAAAAAAAAAATCCATTTATGTAACTTGTTCTCATTATACTGAGGTCCCTCTCTGGCACAGTGGCCAAATAAGATGGCATTAGTTAAGATTAAATAATTTACAAAAGCATTTAAATTATGCCTTGAACAAGAGGTGAACCTAAAAATGGAAGATTCTGTGATGAAAGAACACCATGTTTGATCCTTCTGCCTCTCTGTCTTCAAAAATGTAATGGCTGTTTTTCTGTGTTCACATCTTTCGTGTTTTATACTTTGAGGAAATACTAACTATAACACATGAAACAAAATAAGTCTGAAACAAACTCAGAAATTCTAGGAAACATTTCAGGAAGTCTAATTAAACTTAAGAGTTACTCACCAAGCTTAGCAGTCAGTATAAAAACCAGTATCTAGAATTTCACCAGCTGAACAGAAAGCTAATTAAGAATTAGCATTGTCTTTAAAGTTAGAAATTATTGCAGCTTTCAGTACTTAGAGAATATGTGTTGTCTCACTTTGCTATATTCTGAACTGTACCTTGTTAGAATGAAAAGAACTCTGATGTTCTCAAATGGTAACTTATTTTTTTTGTACAGAAGTTGTATGGAGGGGAGTTAACATCTTGTTTCAGCATTCTACAAAAGACCACTGCTTTCAAGTCCATGTTAATAAATAATGAAAGAAATTATTTGGAACTCTGTTTAGAATTCAGTGCTTAGTGATATATTCCTTTACTGCAGATTTTGCAGTCCATCATAAAGGCCTGCCATTCATTCAGCAGTTATGTAATTGTTGTAATTTATTCTTTTTTTTTGGCTGTCTGTTTTTTAGATGACATCTATGACAACAATAAATTTAAACCTGTGCTTACATGATTTCCAGGAAGGCAACTAATTGAGTCTTAATAAACTACATCAAGAGCACATACAGATAACTGTCGATGGAAAATTGCAGCCAATACAGAATTTGTTCTCATAGAGCTGTGTGTGAATGAGAACAAATGTTTAAAATCATCCAAAAATGCCTATATAGAAGATGGTAGCTGGTTAAAGAGCTTAGAACAACAACAACAACAACAGAAAAGAGAAGCAAATAGCTCTATTTTTCCCTGCTGAACACTTAGAAAAAACAACCAACCAAAACAAAAAGCAGCCAACAACAAAAATGTCAACAACAAACAAACAAACAAACAAAAAAACAAACCAACAAGTATTATCTTAAACTGACAGTGCTTCATCATGATGACATGTCAGACTATAATAAGCAGAGTCTGGAGGTTACTTTACCTACTACAGGTTTTGTTTATTTTGCATGAAACACCTTTAGTTAAGGTTACTTTAACTAAAATATATATCAATAAAATACACACAACATGATATCCAGAAGCAAATTTTCAAAACCTGACATGTAAATTATATCTGCAAAATATGTGTATGTGAATAATTACGCACAGAAATACATATTTGTATATATAGTTACATCTGTCAGTAACCACAAAGGTTTGGGGTTAATGACAGTACTCGTATGGAACTTGTCTCTGACTCACATTTTGATGTGGTTTGATATTCCTTTAACTTTGAATGGCTGCTGTTTCTGTCTTTTTTGCTTTAAATTACCTACTTTATATATAGACAGTAGGTGACAATCTGAAAAGCATATTTCTGTAATTTTAATGTTTTGCATATTGAAATCTGAAGAAAGCACAGTGGATTTCCTGCCAGGAAAAATGACTTAATTTTTGAAATTCAAGAATTTTCTCCACTAAATAAGACAATACGTAAGAGAACTATTTTACCTTGTATCCATGGATTGGTAGACTTGGCTTACAATAAGCTGATGCCAATTAACTTCATGTTGGTCTCAGTAAAGATATAAAGATCCACCAGAAGGAATGCACCCAGTACATTCGGGCTCTACTATACAGAGATGTGTTTAGAAACTCATTTGTGAACTTAAGTATAGTGAATAGACTGTAAGCATGTCAGCAGGACTTTCAAATACATTTTAATTAGAAAATAACATAAAAGGTCTTGCATAAAGTGTGTTAATATAACTCAGCAGAAATTAAAACATATGTTCCCCTATAATATAAAATACCCATGCATATCTGAGGTAAGTTGGGCATGTATATTTAATATGTGTTGGGTGTTGGCCAAGAAGAATATGAGGAAGTAGAAACCAGGATTTCGTGGGTGGTAGTTTTTGCTATATCCAGTGATAGAATAGTGTTGTAACTCTAGTTCTTGTGTTCTCCACTTTATGCTGGAGACAGAAGCAAAAAGTAAAAATACATTTTTATAAAGATACTTACACAAACCTCACGGTAGTACCTTACAGTCTGAGATGAATTCGTCTGTCCAATAAGACTGGAAAGCAGAGAAGTCAATTTATCTTCTTTTCACAGACAGGGACCCCAGGCACAGAGAGGCTAAAGCCCAGACCCAGACAATCTGAATTCCAGTTAACTCTCAAAGTCTTGTGTTTCCAATTGGCTAGGTGCCTCTGGCGCAGTGCCCAAGGTCATATAGGATGTCTGTAGCAAAACTGAAAACTGAATCTAGCATTAACTCATCTCAAAGGCTCTAAATCACTGTATGACTCTTTTTTTTTTTAAGGGATATCCTTGTATCACCTAGAATTGAGGGGCAACTTCCACCTGATTGGTCTACCTCTGTTCCTCGGAAATCCTTTTATATGTTGAAAGGCCCTGAATATACAGGGGTAGCTGAGTTAAGGAATTGGTTAGAAATTCAACCAGGATATACTCCATATGTGTGCAGTGAATTGATCTAATCTATCAGAATATAGTGAAATTTACATTCCAACTACAAGGAGAATTATGTAATTATGTTGTTCACACTAAATTTGAATTCCCCAACACCCCCCTCCCACCAAAGCATGTAGGTGATCAGCCTCAAGGAACCATTAAATAAAAACTGTGAAGTAGGACAAGTTTAAATATTATTTGAAGTAAAAAATACATATCTGTATTCTTCTCAAAATAATAAGTATGTTGTCTGTATACAGCCTGAATAGTTTGAGTCCCCACAAATGTGTTTTTTTTGGGGGGGGGGAAAAAAACAAAACAAAACTAACAAACAAAAAAGTAAAGCTAAATGGCAGGACCCAGTTTAGACAATAATATGAAAAAATTACAATGATTTTTCATTTCAATCAGAGCAGGCTTGCTTGTTTTGCCCCACTGAAATCAGTGCTGCTCATTCATGGAAGTAAGACATGTAGGGGCAACTAGAAACATTAATATTCAGACACAGAAAAGACCATAAAGTTAACAGCAGATGACAAGAGAATTAGAAGTTTTTAACGCACATATGCTGTGATTGGATAAAATATACTTCCAAATGGTTTTCATTTCAAGCAGATTCATATTTCCAGGGTTTCAGCTGTGCACGAAGAAACCTGTTTTCAAATAGTCCTGCTTTGCCTAAACTTACTAATAGATGCATGCAAAAGCGAACAACAAGTCTTTGGTTGTATGACTGTTAGTAGGAATGAAATTACAAGGAATCTCCATTACTGTAATTCAGAAATGGATATGAATTCATTGTTCAGACCGGGTGATCCAGGTGTGACCCACCACAGAGCTGGAATACAGCCAAGGCATGCACCTGGGTGCTGCAGCCGGGAAATGCTCTCTCTTAGTAAGTCTGGAAAAAACAGGGTTTGGGATCCACTTCTCTCCATACAGTTCTCTGCATTATGCTCCTCAATATTCCTGCCCCCTGGGAAGCCTGGCTTATGCTTAAAATCTGAATATTTGATTCAAAGTGATGAGTGCTTAAGCAAGGTGTCGCAGAACTCAGCATGGAGGTGTATGAGCCCACACCAAATTTAACCTATGAAGTCTCAGTTCTGTGTCTTGAAGCTACTCCCCCAGAGATGGTGATGTATACTGAAAGCTGCTACTTCTATCCTGAGCCCCCAACGTATGCGTATAATATCACTGGACTTCTTTGATGGTTTTTCAGCAATAGGTCTTACTAGTTCCACTTCTCAGAGTGCACAAGAGCTAGGAACTTACTGTTATATAACTTTCTTATCTGTAACAATTATGGGTTTTAGTTGTTAGGGATTTCACCACCAAAATTATTCCTGCCCTGAATCTGTAAGAATTACATTCTGCCTGGTAATGGCTGCCTGTGGTTTACTCTCATGCAAGCAAACCTATGTCTCTCAAAAATGTTGCACACTGGTAATAAATGCAGCAAATACTTTCTAGCAAGAGGCAGAAGCATATTTTCAAACCATTCAACAACACGGTTTTGTTTAGCATTAACAACTATGGCTCAGGCATTGTCTGAAATGATTTCGTATAGACTTGCTTTCTCTTGTATGTCCAAAGGAGAAAATATCTGCTTGTACACAGTAGCAGGGAATGCCACAGTGAGTATTGGGTTAAGTTCAGAGGCCAAATATGAAGATGCAGGTAAAGAAAAGAGCTGGCTAGCATTTTAAAACTGAGTCTTTCATCCAAAAAGAAGATACTTATTTCTGCAAACAAACATTTGTCAAGCAGGATGACCCAGTGCTTCCCAAAGTTTCTAGAAAAAGTTTCATTGATTTTGAGGGGAGTTACTATATTGTAGATTAAATTATTCAGAATAGATGAATCTCATTCACGGTTACTGCTAATCATGATGTGTGTAAAGATTTTCTTTTGGAGCTAATCATGGCCAGGAGCTTCTTTGGTTATCTGTTGTGAAATATGTGGTTTTATTCTTTTTAGTGCTTTTTTTTTTAAAAAAAAATTATTTATTTATTTTAAAAAGAGATACCCCCCCCTTCCAGTCTTCCAGTGCACACAAGGCAAAATCTGTAATGGGAGACCCAGTGTGTCATCTCATCTCCCACAGCCTAGCTGAATATTTAATTCTTCTATTTCTGAATGTTTTCTTTTTCTTTTCTTAAAAACAAACAAACAAACTTATTTTGTCACTTTGAGTAGAATCTCCACCCTGAACTCAAGTAACCTCCCTCATTTCACTTTCCTTAAAAATGATAAATTTCTACCCCAAAACTTTCTGTTTCAATGAAATGGTGTGTTGGATGAAAAACTCTTGCACAGAACTTCCCTTTTTTCTTGTGCTAGTTATCCTCTCAACTTTAAATCTCAAGTAGATAAAATTTTTAACCTATCTTGAAGTCCGTTAAACATTTGAATGGCATTAATATATAGTTGGACCTTCATATTATTTGAAGTTGGACCTTCACTTATTTTCAAAAATACAAAATCTTTTATGGGGAAACAAACCTCTGTCCAAGGGAAAACACTTAGGAACCCTTCAGAGCTTTTTGAAGACTGTTTTCCAGTTTGTCATCACTGATTCATTACTGTAATACATAATATATGACACTAATATAAAGGAACATGCTGACCACATATCTGAGTCCTGGCCAATACCTGGTTCTCTTAGTATCTGATCTATGGCAGTAATCGTTTCTTTGGCATCAGGATTCAGGGCGTCATTGTTGTTCTGGGTGGCTAGACGTATCCCTGTGAAACTGATGTAAAGTAAAGTGCAGAAGTAACTGTGAGATAATTCTCTTCCCTATCAAAGTTTAATAAATGGGAAAATTCTACTTCTCTTCAATTCTTTTCCCCCCTTGACTATACCATCGTCACATGTAAAATATTTCATGAGATTTCTATTCTGTATATCTGTAGAAGATCTTACGTGTAGCAGGCAATGAAAAATAGCTGATAAAGAGAAAAAGAAAAAGCTAGTAAATCCTGTTCATTGTAAGTGGGGCTATAAATAATAAAACTATGGTGCTGTTATTTAATTAATAATGGTAGTTTTTTGACATATGAACACACCATAAAATTTAATGTAACAGATCTGTGTGACTAGAAGCTGGAATATGACTAATACTATAACTAATGTGTAATTGCTTTAATTAAAGTAAGGGATTATCCAAAGAAAATTTTTACTAATTACATAATTCCATATATTCTTTCCATGAACAAATAGAAACTTCAACTTTTTTCAAGTTAACAGATGACTTAGCTCCTATCTTTACTCCATTTAAATGAGCCAAAATAGAAAGACCACTGTTAGGATTAAATAATTTACTGAGTGATTGTTTCCTGAAGGGCTATGAACTTCGGAGGTGTTTTAAAGGCACATCTTCCTTTTCAAAACCTACAGTGGAACACTTTTGCTTCTCAGAAGTCTACACTGCATACATTGTAGTGGCATTACAGTGCCTCACTCAAAGGTCCAAGCTAGTGCAAATACTGGAAATAGTCTAGCTATGGTAATACTGGGTAATTCATTGGCTAATTTATCTTCCTGGGAGAGAAAATTAGCTTATGTGCAGCTGCAGGCTACTGCAGCTACCATAACTACTTTATTTAAAATTACCATGCAGCTCCCTCTCATGTACTTCAGTCTGTGATGAAGCCATACCTAATGGTAGGATTATTCCAGTTCAGTATGAGGAAAAAATATCTTTGTTGTAACAGGATAACCACTTATGCCTTACAACTCTTGTCATTTCAGTTGTTCATTTATAGAGGATGGTAATGCATGGAAGTTGCTAGTTTGAATGATTGTCAGATGCATCCAGTGTTATCCGTCTATGTTTTATGAGCTGTATTCTCCTCTTGCTCTCTATTCTCTTCTCACTTCAATAGATGAAATGTGATGTGAGTTGCAAGAGGTAACTCAGATAAGAAAATACCAAGTTTACATAGTCTGACTCCTGTCTTATGTTATTTTTCTCTTTTATAAGTCAACTATACATTGTCTGCGAGCATCAGTATATACTTTTGGCAACCTCAAAGTTAGATGGTAGACAAAAATAAAACAAAATACACCCAATGCGACAGCATTATAAAGTTGAATACACTGCGGACCCAAAGTATATTTCCCAGTATTTAGAAAGATCGACAGCTTACAATGGAAAATTTACTTCTTGAAGAGCTTTGATAATGGAGTCACACATCAATGACAGCGTACAACTCAATTCAAAGGGAAAAAAATCCTGATCTCATTCTTTCTATTTTTATTACTGTGTGCAATGACTGCTTATAATGTTGAAGAAATGAACACTCTACTCCATTTTTAGCTGTTAACCACATTTAATAAGAACCATTAACTTAGACTGATGGAATTTTATTTCAAGAACAAGGCAGTGCATATAACTTGGACTGTCTTAGGCTTTTTTTAGCAGAATTTTTGTAGATTTCTTTTCTTCTACTCACCCTTGTACCTATTGCACCCTCTTGGAAACTCATAATGTCAATGGTTTAAATTAACAGAAGAAGGATTTTGGAAGAATTCTTTTGACCAAATCTAGAAAGTAAGTTGTAGCATTTTCAGTGACCTTCAAAGCTACCTGGTGCATAGCAACATGGAAGAAAGTCTTTATTGTTGTGGTGGGTTTACTTTGACTGTGAGCCAAACACACACCCAGCTGCTCACTCACTCTGCTTCAATGGGGTGGAAGGGAAAACAGGATGGAAAAGCTCATGGGTTAAGATAAAGACAGGGGGACAGCTTATCATTTACCATCATAGGCAAGACAGACTTGACCTGGGGAAAAATAATTTAATTTACTGCCAATTAAAATAGGTTTGGGGAGTGAGAAACAAAGACAAAACAACAACAACAAACAACCAAACCAACCAACCAAAAAAAAACCCCAAATAAACAAAGCAAAACAAACAAAAAAAACCTAAAAAACAATATCCCCCCCCATCTCTTTTCCCTGCTACAACTTCACTCATTCACTCCTGAGTGGCACAGGGGGTTGAGGAATGGGGACTGTAGTCAGTCCATAAAAGTTCCTTCCCACACCTTCTTCCTTTTCCTCACATTTTTCTCCTGCTCCTGTGTGGACTATCCATGGGCCGGGGAGGAATCTCTGCTTTGGAGCCTGGACCACCTCTTCTCCCTCCTTGTTCTCTGAACTTGGAGTTTCCTCTGCTGTTTCTCACAAGACTGTTTT
Organism: Chauna torquata; assembly: GCA_013399475.1. Lineage (NCBI taxonomy): Eukaryota > Metazoa > Chordata > Aves > Anseriformes > Anhimidae > Chauna > Chauna torquata. The sequence continues at coordinate 121,570 of VXAL01015499.1, forward strand.
TTTTTTTTTCCCCCTCCTCCTCTCTTCTATCTGTCCAGCATTTTCTGCCCTTTCTTAAACATGTTTACCCAGAGGTGCCACCATCTTGGCTGCTGAGCTCAGCTCTGCCCTGTGGTGGGGCAGTTGGAGCCAGCTGGAACTGTCTGTGTCTGGCACAGGGCACCATCTGGCCTCTTCTCAGAGAGGCCACCCCTGCAAACCCCCCCATTAGCAACACCTTGCCACTTACACCCAATACAATTGCTTTTTAATTAGTTTTGCTAAAAACATATAAAATATTAAAAATAAAATAAAATAAAAACTTATTTGCTCATTGCAGTAGAAAGACATTTCAGATTGAAAATTTTAGGCCCCATCCCTCACTCATACCAGCTACATCCATTTTCCCTTGCTGCCTTCAGTGGAATAATTCTTGACAGGACTACTCCTGAGAAAGAGGACGGTCAGGCTCCCCAGCCCTAAGCATGCAATCTTCCACCAGTATGAATACAGTAAACTACTTAGATTTTTCACTAACCTGTTTTAGGTGACACTGTTGGTTTCCTCACGATCTTTACGGTGGTGTAACTCTCAGGAGTCATTTTTGGTTCTTGTATGTGAACAGCAAAACCAGAGCAGAAACAGATCCTTTGTTACCGAGATCCAAGTCTCTGTCTTTATGCAAATTTAGGACCTCTCCAATCAACTTAGGTACTAGCCCCAGTTTCGGTATGAGGGAGAGGGAAAAAAGTATGGCAAGGTGGAAGAGGAAGAAAAGGGATGATCCACTCAGTCTAAAATAACTGCTGAAGTTCTCTGTCAGCTTTTGTAGAAGGAGGTCCTGATCTCCTAATCTGGACACTTCCTTCTCCACTGAAGTGGTAGGTTAGTCGGGTATCCCCAGGGTACCTCAGTCTGCTTTAGTTAGGATATGAATTCATCTTTGCTAACTTTAGTTGTCCAAAACTAGGCATACAGTATTCATTTCTCTATGTATCTACTTGTATATTATATAATATATGTGTAATAAGTATGTCTAGAAGGCGAGACAGGATCATAAAATGAGATGGATCACTATCTAGAAGCACTGCTCTCCTGCTTCATTAATTATAGAAGATAAAGGTAATGAATCTTTACCACTGAATATATATAGAAATAAGGGATTATAATAGATGACTGTATTACATTAAGTTCCAGTTCACCTAACTCTCTTTGAAGTTACTCAGCTTCTGTCTAGCAGGTCAATTTTTGGAGAAGTCACACAAACAGCCAGGGAAATGGGGGAAATGAGGTGACAAGAGATTGAACCCATAATTATTCTACCTCAGGAAAGGCCGTTAGGTAACCTAGGTACCTGTGTACTCCATCTGGCTAATTGTTCAATAGGAATGCAGGACTCAAATGTTCAGAGAGGCATCAAGTAAGAGGGACTCTGAATCAGGCATACTGGCTATAGCACAGGACAGGAAGACTATGTCCCAGAACACAAAATAACTATTTAAAATTCAAATAATTCTAACATAACATGCACAGGCATGCAAGTCTTCTGGAGTTCTGTTGCCACCCCAGCTGCTCATGCCAGACTCTCTGCATGCCTGTTTTCTGGCCCATTACCCTTGAGACAGAGGAGAGGTTGTGGAATGGAAAGGGATGTCACCTGGAACAACCGTAATCTACGTGATAAGGAACCCATATCCCTTGACCCAAAAAGCTGGAAAAAATAGATCTTCTACTTTTTAGACAACTGGGAAGCCACTAGGGAAAAACAAGATAATCACCACCCAACATAGTTGTGGTTTTGCCAACATTCATCTGCTTTGTACTTAAATGTAAGGAAGAAAGACTGTGAAAGAACCCTACAAGTAGGTCCTTGTCTCCATAGGAAATGCACCACTGAACTTACAGGTGCTTTTACCATGTAAATGGTCAAGGAGCTTCTGAGGTAAGTACTAAACTGTTCAATATCTTTAAGTGCCTAGACACTTCTGGAGAGTCCACAGCCTGAATCTGCTGTGATATAGTTTGTGTGGAATGGATCATATTCAAAGTTCTGCTGTGATATAGTTTATGCGGAATGGATCATATTCAAAGCATCAAAAGAGAAAACCCAAAACCTTGAGGATGGTTACTTTCAATATAATTCATTTGAAAAAATTACAATTATCTTTAGTAATAATGATCAAGTAATTCATAAGAACATAGCATGGTAGCATATTATGACTAAAAAATACGACAGAAATTGATACATACTTGAGATGGTCGGTTTGGGTTCTTTGTAAGAGTCATCACCCAGTTTAAAAACAACAAAGTCCAGTGGCTGAAGTTAGACCAGCAAAGACCAGGCCACAAAGATTGGAATCAACTGCCTAAACTGAGTTTGTGGTAGAATATAAATAGACACTTTCAGTCTTGGAGAAATATCAATAGAATTTTATCTTTCTGGAATATCTATCTGATTTTATCTATATTATCTAAATTTCTCTTGTGTACTGATAGACCCAGAAAAGCTTTTTTTATGACACACACATGCCACCCTTCTTTTTCAAACACAGGAAAGAAATATTTATGCAGCACTACTGGTTGTTCCAGATTAGTTCTCAGTTTTTACAATCTTTGTTGAATAGCATGTCTATAGCAGTTCTAGGGTTTTTTGTTTGTTAGTAATTGTGGTGTCATGATTTGTTCTTTCATTTCTAGCTTATTTTTTATTTATTTTTACTGCATTTCATCTCATTTACAATCCAGGTTGTGTTGATTACTTTTTTTTTTTTTTTTCCCCAGTAATGTATTACTCTTTCATTTACAACTTATGTTTTAACTTAGACAATGAACCAAAATGCGCATTCAGTCAAAGTTTTCTTCTTCCTTTATTACCTCTCCAATTAGCATTCTAATCAGTTTTTCCTATAAGAGCCAAAATTTTCTTGAATTTTCTAGCTTAATTTTCAATGTTAATTAATTTCATTTATAAACTTTCTGTACGGTCTAATTAGCTCTTTTAAAGTACAAACTAAAGTATTTCTGTTTTTTGAGTTCCTATTTTCAACCTGTTGCAAATACTAAAAATTCATTTTAAATATTTGAGTAGGATATACAATCCCACACATATATTATACAGTTTTAGATCAAAACACATCTGCAAACAGATTTAAACATATACAAAAGCATACCTCACAGCTGCTTTAAATAGGTCTGTATGTAGCTTGTATATATGTGCTTTCTAAAACCAGAGTTAAAATGCACATAAGTTGTATATTAAAACATCCACGAATTAGTAAAGTGATTTTTCATATACAGGACATGTTATAAAAAGTTCTTGTTTTAGATTACTGTCTACAAAATATCATTGAAAATGCAGACTTATAAAAAATAAAAATGTGTTTTACCCAATCTGCAAGCTATACAATAGATCCTTTATGAATTACTTTGCTATTGATGCTTTTCCAAAAGTTTCTTGTCTTTGTTTTTCTGACTGATCTATTGCAAATGCCTTGTGTCATTTTTTTCCTCCATTACATTGTCTTAGGAGTCAGGTAGCATAACACAACATGACTGATTCAATTGAAAACTTCAAAAAGATAATGTTAGTGAAAAGTGTGGTTAAAGCAACTGTGCTTTGGTTTAGAAAACTCTTCAGTCACACTGGCATCATGCTATCTTTTGTTTTCTCAATTTACATAACTCTGTGGTATTATGGGATAATAATCATTTTGCATTCATCTGTCACATTGTAGGCTCATGATCTGACCAAGCTACAAAGAGAAACCCTGGAAAATTACATTTCTGCACTAAAACCTGCATCACTTTTTCTATTAACAGTCTATGTGTTATTTGTTCTCTGATATAAAAATTCTTTTGTACAGATACACATGGAAGCAATGATGATTTAGCCACATATAAATATATCTGTTAGGAAAATTTTAAATTAGTGAAGTTCACTTATTTATCATACGTTCTGTTATTTATCATACATTTTGTATATGTGGTTTAAGTTAGGAAAAGAATACCATTGATTTCAATATTTTTCTAAATAATTTCATGTAGATTGATCATCATCTGAAATTATTATACCAAATTTTTGTAGCTGTGGGATGGAAACATTTAAAAGCTATGTATCAGAACTGCATAGACATTTCTGCCATTGTAGCAATTGCAAATACAGTGAACAAGTTAATTTATTATGTCTATTACAGTAGTATAGAATAAATCCCTTCTGTTGAACCACTTATTAGAAATAAAATCTGTCTTAGGAAGCAGAGACAAAACCGAAGTACCTAAAAGTCTTGTCAACTACTGAAACCCAGTATTCAAAGCCAAAGATGTTTGTAATTCCCAATTCACCTGCTGTTTATCCTTGTAGTTGCCTACGGACAACTGTTTAAGGACTTAACAATTTCATTGAAGGGTACATCCAAGACTACTTTTAAGAACAAATTGTCCTGACACTCACATTCTAAACTTGAATGCCTCTACCTTGGGATACAGAAATCATTGGTATGCTTAAAATTCGGTCTTCCCTCTCTTTTAAACCCAATAGACAGATCTTAGAGCCCTACTGTGGGACAGAAGCTCCCAGATCATCTGTATGATTTATGAAACAGACACGAACTTGTATGTCTTACCCCTTTGGTAAATGCCTTAAACATTGGGTATCTGCAATAGGTCTTTTTTTCCAGCTAAAGCAGTTGCATTTGTTGTAATACGTTTCGCTGTTGACTTGATCACAGACAGAGTAAGAATTATTCTATAGCTAGGCAGTATGTGCACCACCTGACAGACACAGGTTACAATGTTCTTCTACAGGTTGTCATTGCAGTTTCCATGATTTTTGCCTCACTGGCACCAAGCCTTCTTCATGCCTATTATAAGCTAACCTAAAGATTCCCAAAACTCAGGATTCCCGATTCTCCCTCCGAATTTAGGCCCATATTTACAGGGTATTTAGGCTTTGTCACTTTGATTGGTGTAGCTCCTGGTTCCAGGAAGGGAATTCACAAACCTGAACCAATTGTCTTCATTTCCTAAACAATGTAGGGAAAAGTTCAGCATCTATAAAGACTCATTTGCTAGGATCGAGCAGTTTGCATGTGGCAATGCCTGGGCCAACCAAGAGTGCCTGACATCCCTTCTTTGTCTCTTGGACCTGTGATAAATGACTGTATGAATCTGAGATTTCAGTCTCAGCTGCCTTCCTGGATGGAAGTACTGTTGCTAGGCTGAGCTGGACATAGTGCTTCCCTTTGCTCTGACAGGTAGCTTAAATTCCCTCCTCACCAAAAAGGAATTCAAACACATATTCCTCTGCCTCCTAGGACAGCATGCTGATCAGTGCTGAGTGACTCCTGCTGAGCTGTTGAAGTATCAGTGGCCATGGCAATTTTCTGAGAAATAATAAGGAGTGAATTCTTATGTTGAGGAAGACCTAGAGCCTATGTTTTCTGTATTCTTGGCAGGATCTTAAATCAATATGAAGCTACAGTGAAAGGCAAACTGTTTCTTAATATGGTAGACAAGTAGCTAAGTTTGGGCTCTAGGCATGTAGGGTTATTTAGCACCTAGCTGTTATGGGGATTTTTTTCAGTAGAGGTGCTTAAATTGTATCAGAGTGAAAGGCTTTATTCTTTCCAGTTACGAACACTTTATTACTGTTACTAGCACTGTTTGCCAGCACTAAGGACATCTGGCAGCATTAAACTCTCTCACTTTTCAACATAAGGGAACTGCTTCAAAATGCCATATTGCAAATGGATCTCTTAACTCCCTGGCCCATGCAAATCTTCAGGCCCCACCAAGAAATTATCTGAAACAATACCTGACACAGGCCAACACCAAGCTCAGGACTGTGGTATAAATTTCACAGTATAGACAAGCGAGCCTGAACATTCATGTATGCTCTCAGGTGCTGCCTGATTCTCTGCTTGCTATGGGCACAGTCCTTGTAAATCTGAGATAGGTTTTACTGCCAGAAGAAAGCAAGATAGAGGAGGAACAGAAAGTGACACCAGAGTAGCACTAGAAAGAGTAAAACCAAGCCTCCTGAGTTACTAGCACTGTCCTAGAACAAGTAGTACTCTTTTTCTGAGTAGTTGTCAATGCTTAAGTGAAACTACCATGATTGTACAGCAACTTGAGGTAAATCATTGGAATTTTAGGGTACACAACAACTTTCACGTTAATGATGTGCAACGTCACTGTAAAACTAAATCCTTTTAAACTTTCAAAACTGTTTCAGTATGTGATCTAAGAATTATTATATACAGGTTTTAAATTATCTCTGATTATCTGAGTGGGAAATCTATGTGGTGAGAGACTAAAATAGTTATGGTTAGTTCTTCAGTGCCTTTCAATATGGGGCTGTCTAAATTTAGGACTTCAAAGAATATAAGCATAATTAAGTATGCTTTTTTCTTTTTTTTAGACAAATAGGAGTAGAATGGAGAGCCTTAAAGGCAGAATATATAGGTATATTTTAATCTGCATTAATATAGTGATCATTACAAAGCTAATGTTCAAAGTGATCAAAGCTAAAAATGACTTCCAGCAGTTTAAAAGGATTGTATTAATAGCTTTCTATATTACTTGCAGTATGTGCGATTGTGGAAAACAAATTAATACCCTGCAGTGAAGCCTTGCCTATACAGCAAGGACATTCATTAATTTCTCCTTTAAAATATTTACTTGGCATTTCAATGGGTCTGGAAATCTATTGTAGCATTGAAACAGAGGTGGTAGCAAAAATGTTTTGAAATAACTTATTTCTTCTGTGAGGTGATATACTAGCTACAGCAGAAAATAAAAATAAAAAGTAAATGTAAATAAATATTTAAAAGTAGTTTTGAACGAATAGAACTAGCATTTATTTTAGTTAAATATTTTGCATAAGGTGAAAAAATGAGATCAATTACTGTCAAGTATCTTGACCACTGTAAAGCCTACAAAATCCAATGCTGGTTTTTAACCTCACACCTTTAAATCAATTTAATCTTCTAAATGCTAGCATGTGGCCTGACTTTCCCACTGACTTCGGTGAATTTCAAAGACTATAAAATAAATTTGTAAGTTTCTGTCTGATTGATTCTGAGACATCTATATGTTGGTTTATGTATATTGGTGCCATTCATCCAGTAGCAGTGCAGCAAGAGGAGGATATAGAGAATAAATAGTTTTTTTTTGAGTTTTGAAAAGGTGGCTTACTGCTAATCAAGCCAGTCTTGACCACATTCCTGTTATTTTATCTGCTACTAGCTATCAGACTGGAGTGTGTTTAGATGCGGAAGAGTTCTCATTTTCCGTATTTGTTAGGTTCAAATCTAATCAATTGGTAAAACTATTTCTGGGTTTACTGCAGCAGAAAACAGAAGAAAACTTTGGCATTAATAAAATCAAACAGTCATCTTTACAGGGTAAAATCTTCCTAGCAGTATGTTTTCCTCATGTTGCTTCAAAGAATATTTTTGACAGGTATTACAGATACTGTCTTGAGAGAAATTCCATAAAACATTTCTCTTAGCTGCTTTTCATAAGCCAAACCTCAAACGAACCAACTTACATATTAAATAAATAAGCCATTCCAGAATGTTATTCTATTGTTTAAACATCAATTAATAAACATTTACATCTCTTCCACACTTATGTGCTGTACTGGTCACAGCATCTGTAAAAATTCTTATATGCCTTTTCAGAACATCACCATCAGAAAGTCTAACAGCCTTTCAGACCAATAAATTGAAAACTTCAAAAGGCTTTATTGGTAGTTTAATACTGCAACAAGTTGCCCTGAGACGCAATGAAATTTCCATCGTTGGAGATATTCAGGTCTTTAATAGAAATGACCTTGAGCAACCTGATCTAATCAGATCTGTTCTGAGCAAATGATAGGATTAGATAATCTCTGAAGGTCCCTTTCTAATGGTTCTACGGATTTTGGTTTTATGGTTTTAACATACCCCTCTAGATCTAGAATAGGATCATGAAGTATGAAGTACAGGAAGCAGTTTTTCGGGATTATGGAGAAAGATTGAATAGACACATATGTCCTGACGGTCAAAGAAACTCCTGAAGGTCAAAGAAACTCACAGGAATTCTGCATGTCATGTTACACTATTTAAGGCATCATGAAGACCAGATAAAAAACCCTTGTTGACTGTGACTGAGTCATAATTTAGATCTATTCAGGAGTCTGGTTATGCAGGTATTATTATTCTGTAACCTTGATCATTACAGAAGTTTTTATCTGTTTTAATGTAAAAGTTTGTTGTGGAATAGCATCATAGAGATATCTACTAGTTACAGGCTATATAACCATTAGTACTCAAGGAGGACAATAGTTGATACAAATTTCCAAACATGGTGCTGATATTAGTCTAATTGTTTTATGGGCTGTAATTTCTTTGCTTCTTTATATATTTAAATGTATTTAAGTTATTGAATTTTATCTAAGTTGCATATAACATTGTAAGAGGCCTTTTTCTGTGATACTCAGAAACAGATTTTATGAAAACGATAATATAACATCTACTGTAATGGCTCACTGCAAGTGAGGACTTCAGCAGTATAAAAAATGATTCAAGAACATAATCTTAGATTTCATCACTTATCCCTGGTACTAAATTCATTTTTTTTTTCTCTGCTATTCCTGGTGTAGTTTTCCATTCAGGTTTTATGTACATTTTTCTAAGCTATTAGCATCTCTATTTTATGTATTTCTTCCTAATGGCACAGCTGTGTATTAGTCCCCAACAGTAAACCAGTAATTAAGGACTGCCTAAATTATCCCTTTCTCTGCCTTGTTAGATTTTTTTACTTTAGTTGGCTAGGTAGATGGATGTCATACACTAGACTGCCAAACTTGCTCTACTGCTAGTAGTATTTACTAATGGAAGCAGACTGGTGAGAAATGCAGGTTAACAAACAAAGTTAAAATTTTTTTAAAAAATGGTTCTTTAAACTAGGACAGGCCATTTTGTGTTGGTTCACCTAGAATATGGACCTGTGGTGAATCATTCAGTGTGATATTTTAGATAATTTGAGAATCAAAGTGAAAGGACTTGCTTTTAAGCATTATAAGCGATATAAAATAATTGGTCTGAATATGTTAAATGTGTTTTAATTGATAAGAACAGTTATCCTCTTGTTTCAATGGTTCTGAATTTTCATTGTTACAATATGTGTTCTCAACTTCACTGTTGTACTTGCTGCTTTCATTTAGGGCCCTGGACACTGAAGAAGGAGAACGGATTATTGGATATCCATAATTAGGGCTGTTAAAATTAAACTTTTAATGAAGCCTTTAATGATATCTATGTTAGTTGTTAGAAGCTTTCACATTTGTGTTATAGAAAACTCGGAAGAGATCTACAGATCTGCTTAAGGATGTCTTGGACAAACGAAATATCTCCATCTTTTTCTATCTGGATCATGAGGAAATGTACCGGTAATTTTTAGCTATTGGCACCATGGAGTGATAAACAGTAATATCACAGGAGCCAAAGTCTGTTGCAGTGGGGAACAGTTGTATGAACAGAAGTGGGATTTCTAAACCAAACATTACTCCCAGTATGTTACTTACTGCTGCCCGTAGAAAGATTTTGACCACTGTGAGACCATATAACATGATTCACTAAGCCAATCCTGATGCATTGGGAAGTGTTCACCTTCTGAAGCCTTAAAAAAAAAATACAAAACAACAACAAAAACCCTTAAGTAAATTATTTCTTTTATGAATGAGTGTACTTAAAACCAGACAGTCTTTTCTTAAGCCTTTTAGTTAATTAAAAAACTGATTAATCATAATTGAAGATTGACTACTTTTCTCATTTTAATACTTGTTTGACTTCCTAATTAGTAAAGTACTTAAATTAGAGAACACTTTTCTGAGCTTTTCCTGCTCCTTTGTCTGCAACTTTTTCCCCAGACTTAGTAAAAAGCTCTCCACAAAACTGACATGATAGAGTAATAAAATGTGTTTAAGAAAAAGGGTAAAATTTCTTAATATCAGTTTTATTCCAAGTACCAGACAGTGTGAAAGGAGCAAGAGAGCATTTCTTGACCCTTTCTTTGCAGAGTAGCTATTCTATTGAAATTCCTAGAGGAATTGTAAGGACAACTGACTGTACAAACTTTTAAGGAAAAATGGCTTCCTCCCGGGAGCAGGAGCAATCATTCTACACATTGGCTAAAGACTTTAATGCAGTGTGTGGGCAGGTAGTAATTTCACAGAAGATTTTAAAAGAGTGGGAGATTCCCAGTTCTGGGTTAAAGTCTTTTGGAATTTCTGAAAATTTCATTACAGGTTCAAAGAGCATATCTTTAAGAATGTTCCTGGCAAGATAATCTTTAACCTCTGTCGGTGCAGTCTTTCCCTTTCTATCACAAGCTTTCTATCTCTAATGAACTTGAATATTTTCAACACTGGTGAAACTGACCTGTGAAACACTGCGAATTATAGGTTGAAACATTATAGTACATTTATTTTTATAAAAGGAGGAGGACGTTGATGTAATCATGTGTTCAGTTCTATTAAGCTTCTATTTTTCATGCACCTTGGCTTATCAAAGACTTTGTTGCTAAAAATATAGTTAATGTCAGTCACCATGGTTTCAAGGAAATGAGGTCTTTTCAAACAAATATGTTACTTTTTTAACAAAATTATAGATCCACTTAATAAAGGCTGCTAAGCTGCTAGTATATACTTCAATTTTACATCACATGATATTTCGATTTGAAAGCTTACATTGTATGGAATGAAATAAGTACACATCAAACAGAAAAATTACTCTGACAGATCTCATAAAGTAATAGTTAATGGCTAGACGTTCTTTAGTAGAACACATTTCTAGCAGTTATTCCTTGGTTTGATTCTATTTAAAATCTCTATCACCAGCCTTGAAGGGCCACAAAAATAAAACAGGGACTAGAAGACAAGGCTTACAATTTAATGAGTTCTATCTATATGATTTATTAAAGAGAAAACTGCGATATGATTTGACTGCTATATGCACAGTTAGGAGAAAGATCTGAGACAGAGGAACTTTTCAACCTTTCAGGAAAGGAATAATAAGATGCAGTGAGTGAATACTGGAGTTAGACAAATTCAGATTTGGAAGTAATTAATGTAATGTAACTGAAGATTAGAACAGCTACTATGAGAAAATCTGAAAGCCTATCTACATTGGAGGTGAGACCAGAGGATCACAGTGGGACATGATAGACTTGAAGTCTACACAGGTATAGGTTTTCTGATGAAATGGCAACATAAAATCTGATATTATCAGAATATACTGCATATAGTAGTTGTTTATTGCATGTGAAAACCACAATGTATTTATTAATAATAATATTTGTTTGACATTAGAGACAGTTAATATTGTAGGACTAACTACACACAACAAATATTCTATTTGTAATACTTACAAATATTTCTTGAATGTTCTGCATCCACTTCCTCTTAGATGTTCCCTATCAGAAAGACCTCAAAAAAGTGTTGGCATTTCTATGTCTTAGGTTACGTATTGTTCTCTGACTTTAATTCTGAGATAAAGTAGCTTAGCTACTTGATACGGTTTCTATTATAATGCTCTTCAAAGCTTGGGAAATACAGCAGGACTTTTTTTTTTCTAAATAGGAAGTGAATTGGATGATGCAAACCATGGATGTAGCCTTTCCTGACACTCCAAAAAGACCCTTCAAAGTAGCAGCTGAAGCAGTGTAGTCACTCAGTTCTGCCTTGCTCTTTCTGCAAGGGGCTAGTCTCCCAGTTAAATCCCCTGGTGTGTAAGTAAATGTCTTAGATTGGGTGAGAGACATATCAATGAGAGACATTCCATTACAGACTTCCTTGAAACTCTCCCCAGAACTCATTGTGGTGGACTAGCTATTTTTAAAATTAAAGCCTTCCCTGAGCTGGCACAGATCCCCGAGGGGGATCTGTCATCTGAACAGAATATCTGTGCAGACACCTTCTGTTCCTTTTTGATAACCTCCTGTGTCTCCTGTGTTTATATCCTTTGAACCCCCTTAAACTGTGACTGGCTTGGTTCTGAGCTGATTTAATACATGACACCTGCAAGACTTCTGTTTGTTTGCTTGTTCTGGAGAACTGATAAAGTCTCCGAAACACTGAGCATGCATGAGCATAGGCACATAGCATTTCCAAAACAAGTGGACCCTCTTACCTGAATTTCTCTGCTGTGCATTTTGTGTGTATGTGCAGGAACATGTGAGGTATTCTGACTCAGTGCTATGTATCCTCTACAATTTGAAGAACGATTTCTTAGTTTTGAAAGTCAAAAGCAAACAGCACTGCAGAATAAAATATCTTTTTAATAGAGGTATTCAATTTACAAGGAAAGACAAAATAATTCCTTAGAAAAGTCCCTCTGGAAAATAAACAAAATCAAACAAAACAGAGGAGCAGTGCTTCCTCAGTTTGTAAACTTAAAAAGGAAAATATGGAGGCATGTTTGGATTCTCATGAGAATAATTTTCAGTAGAAATTTCATATAATGATTTTTATGTAGGGACTTTTAACAAAGACAGCACTCTGCATTTTAATGATAATTCCTTAGCTACTTACATTGCACAAAAAAAAAAAAAAAAGAAGTAAAGAAGAATTACTGCAACACGCCAATATCATCCATCATCACAGAGAATAATTGAGTGTAGCCAAAACTGGAAGAACGTAGGTAATGAATGAACAACAGTTACTTCCTGGCTGAGAGTTACAGCCTATGCAATCCAGTGTCTGTGCACAGTCTGAGCTGGCTTGGAGTGTGCAACCATGAGACTACAGCACTGTGTATTTTATAAGAAATACATACCAGTGCATAAATGGTCTTTAACAGCTCGTGTGGTGAAGAAACACCTATGAATCTAGGTCTGAACACATAAATTACAGTTTAAAAAAAAAAATCACCTTTTTATTTGGAAAAAGGTTCTGTGGTGATCTGGGTATGTCCAGCAAAACCATATAAACACCTCTGATTTAACTTAAAAGCTTTTTTTCAGGAAAAAAATGTGTTCCCTGTGGAGATGTAATCTCTTCTCTGTACAAATGAGAATAGAGTATTACTGAGAATATTATATGCAAACAATTTGGACTTGGAAGCATTATGGGTGGCTCTCTCCTGGGTGTCATATTGCAGTTCAGCTCCATGTTTAGTACTCTCAAAGGGTTTGATTATACAAGGGTATAGACATTCTTTCATTCTGATGCTTTCCATAGGATTTACAAGTACTTAGAACTTTCCAGGATAGAGTAATTTAAAATCACTCAAGATCTCCTAATGTTTTTTCTTATTATATATTTATTTTTATAGCAATAGAATTGACTATTCTAAAATATACTGATTTTCTTTCAAGTGTTTACTGGCTGCATCAGGAAGATAAGCACCATGGAGAGAGAATATTTTTAAAATAAAAAACAATAGCACAGGAAGAAATAGTTATAAATTCCCTAAATAGATATAGGTTGGAAATTAGAAGAACGTCATCAAAGCATGGAGGGGATGCAGCAATTAAGTATGCTTTGGTGGAATAAAATCAGCAACTTGTTTTTAGATGAAACCTACATCTTTATAAAGCATGTTTATATAAAGCATGTCTGTAGATACTCATAATGACAGGAATTGGAACAGTGACCAGAAATTTCCCTGTCTGAGTCCCTGTCCAAGACCAAGAAATTTCTAGAACATTCCCAAGCGAAACACAGTCTTATTGTGCTGCAAGTGATGCTGCATATGTCCATGGGAAAAAAAAAAAAAAAAAAAAGAAAGAAAAAAGAAAAAAAAAATGAGATTCACTTTAAAGATAAGTCTTTTTTTTTTGTACATTCATGAACTGATCTCTCCACAAAGCTACAATAATTATGTTGCCAGAAATATCTTTTTTACTACCTTTGTTTTACGTATTAGATTGAATGGTACCATAGACTTACTACAGGCTTGATCCGAAGTGAAATCAAATGGCAGAATTTCCTTGATTTTGGTGAGCTATTCTTTCATTACTAAGAAACTTGATAGATTGTAACCATGTACCCATCTGTACTACTTCACAAAGCTTGTACTTCAGAGATTATTTACATATGGAATAGTTTATTTCTTGTTCAAAATTTTAGAAGGTTAATAGAATATGAGTCAGCGGTGTGCCCTGGCAGCCAAGAGGGCCAAGTGTATCCTGGGGTGCATCAAGCACAGCATTGCTTGCTGATCAAGGGGAGTGATTGTCCTGCTCTGCTCTGCACTGGTGTGGCCTCACCTCAAGTACTGTGGGCAGTTGTGGGCACCACAAGATAAGAAAGACACAAAACTGTTAGAGAGCGTCCAAAGGAGGGCAACAAAGATGGTGAAGAATCTAGAGAGCAGGACGTATGATGTCACTGGGTTCGTTCAGCATAGAGAAGAGGAGACTGAGGGTGACCTCATGGCTTGGTTCTCCCTCATCACAAGGGGGAGCAGAGGGGGAGGCACTAATCTCTTCTTTCTGGTGACCAGCAATAGGACCTCAGGGAACTGCATGGAACTGTGCCAGGGGAGGTTCAGGTTAGATATTAGGAAAAGGTTCTTCACCGAGAGGGTGGCTGGGCACTGGAACAGGCTCCCCAGGGAAGTGGTCATGGCACTGAGCCTGCTGGAGTTCAAGAAGTATTTAGACTACACTCTCAGATATATGGTCTGATTTTTGGATGGTCCTGTGTGGAGCCAGGAGTTGGACTCGATGATCCTTGTGGGTCCCTTCCAACTCAGGATATTCTATGATTTGATGATTCTAAGGCTGCTAAAACACTGCAGTGCCTCTCAGAACTACCCTGCAGGTGTAATACTTACTCTAAAATCACTATCAAGTGCAAAATGAATTCTATGAACTCTGATTTGCAATGCAGCCTCCGTGACTAATCCTCCTTGCACTATCCAAGTCAGGTCTCAAACTGGCTGAATGGGCTCAAAATTTCTCAGAGAAATTCAAAACAGCGTTTACCCACCATTGCCAGCTTTCATGATACTGCTTTTGTTGCTCTTTGCCAGTGTTGACCAAGCTGCTAGTCTGGGTGTGGAAGGGAATTTAATCTTCTCCATCTGTGTGACTGGAGTTTAATGTTGCAGTTTTTACTGAGCTGTCTAAAACATGGTATGCTCAGGAAGGATGTACTGGAAGCCAGCAAAAAGAAAAGATGTTAGGAAAGAGGGGCAGGAAAAAAAAAAAAA
>VXAL01015499.1:141940-152236 GCA_013399475.1 Chauna torquata
ATATATACCATAATATATAATGTATAATAAATATATGATATATACATTAAGCAGAAAATTAAGATAGAAGCATGTTTAAAACTCCATTCAATTGTTTTGCCATGGTGGAAGAGTTCTTTTCAGAAAACTGACTGCAAAAGATCAAAGATAAATAATAATAATGGTAGGCAGAAGGGGACTTGATATTTTATGTATATTTCTCAGGTGAGCTTCTTAAATTTCTCTCTAAGAAGCTAAACTGACTAACAGAGGTCTTTCTGCTTCCTCCATGGAAGCTATGGAGTTGACAGACGAAATCGCTGCTCCCCAAAATACCCCCCGCTGTTCACTGTAAACTTATATTTCAAAATAATTGTTCAGGATGGTAAAGAATGAAAACAAATTAATTTAAGGTTCCTAGCAAACTGAAAAGATGATAAAAATAATCTAAGTATTTTAAAACCACTGAGAATGACAAAAAAGGAAGTTTTGATTTTGAGAGTAATGTTTTTAAAAGAAATGATAATAAGAGATGAAAATTTGGAGCAAAATATGATCATCTCTAAATGAAAAATCAGAATATTGAAATGGTTAATCTGAAATTTTAACAATTTAAAATATATTCATTTAATAGATGGATGTCAATGAATCTACCTTTTTCAGTGAAAATAAGCTTTTCTGGAAAAATTGTTACGGTGAAGTTCTCATTAAACACAGTAACATCTGAGGTTGCCACACAAGTGAATTCTGATACAGAGCAATGCTACCAGTATGTGTGCAAACTCAGAAATGAGTACACAAAGTCTTCTTACACCATTTTGTAATAACCAGAAGTGCATAGTTACAGATCTAGCTTTACTTGCATTTCTGGATTTCTCGATAATAACTATAATTGAAAACAATTTATAAGAAATAATTCTGTATCTTCAATATTAAATGAAAATCATTTGTATTCAAAAGTCTAAACTTACTGGATAAAAGAAATCAGCCTGTCATAATTAAGGGTCCTCAGTCTGCTTAAAACTTGAAACTACTGCAGAAAGACAGACAATTTGGTATGGGGACACATACACATGACTCTTTTGTAGCGTGGAAACTTCTTTGAGGAATATGCCTTACTTTCTTGTTCAGCGTTATCATTTTAGGATATTTCCTTTGTTTAAGAAAAAAAAAAAATTCAAATCCACTGTTTATCCTGATAAAGGAGCCTATTTTTTTTGCCTTGGGCTCACAGACACACAGCATAAGTTGCAGGACTTCATGATCTTGCAAGAAGACAAGGATACATGAGTCAGCTCTTATTTCTATAGCTATTGCAATGTAGGAAAGTGGCCTAAAGCTTTCTTTGGTTAACTAACATTCAGTAATCCTTTCAGCATGATACTACCACCACTACTGACAAACTGAAAGGCTGAAATGAGACGTTATTTAGACATAAAGTTGAAGCATTGCAAAAATGTATCTTTCCTGGCAGCTTTGTTGCTGGGTCCTGACAAGGAACCACAGAAACAAGACAGAGTTTCTTCCAGTGCATGAATTTGTTGATTTTCACATGTAGAATTCCATATGTCCAGTTTGATAAAAGGATTATATACATATACATATATTTCTTTTTCTGGGAGGATAGCTGCCCATGTTCTTTCATATCATGACAGCTAAGAGAAAACTGTAAAAAGTCCTTCTCTCGTTTCTCTTGGAGAAGATTATGTTTTTAATACACTGTTCCTCTTTATTGTGAGTCAGTGAAGAGAATCAAAAAAAAAAAAAAAGAAAAAAGGAGTAACTGATTTTTAAACTACTGTTTAAAAAAAATAGACAAAATATTCAAATTTATACAGTATTCTGGCAGATAGTAGTTTTGTTAAAAAATGTTATTCTTTGATGCCCCAAACACTGCTTACTTGCAACATATGAGTAAAAACGACCATATTTCACTTGTTCATAGCAATAAAACAAGGTAGAAGATGGACCATAATGTTTATTACTGATACTGCTTTTTAATTGTCCAAGCTCTGTTGACCTTGCACTCAGAAGCAAACTGAAACACTTTTGTCTCTACTTGCATAGTGAATAACTGATATTCCCAAGTGTGGCTGTATATTTTGCATGGTTTTCATGCCTTTTCCTTACATTTCACTTTTTTTTTTTAAATTAAAGAATCAACTGATTTTTGATCTGTCTTCTACCCTTCTTAATCATATATTGTCAACAACATTTAACTTTGCCTGCATGTAAAATCGTATCTGTTCAGAATTTCTACTCAATTTTTGCCACTTACAATCACCTGTAGTTATCTCATATGACCTATGGCCAGCTGTTTTTCTGTCTTTTGAAATTTCCTCATATAGCTATTTGATGATTTGGCCACAGATCTATTCAAGCACTGGCAACCTGATTGCTCTGAATTGCTTTTATTCCATTTCTGTACCAGGCTGCAAAGGAGTTATGGGGAAAAGAAGAATAGTTTTCCTACCCATCAGCAAGTGTGTTTCTTGCTAGCTAGCATATGGAAGAATATATTGATGGGATCCAACATGGTTAGAATTCCTTCTGATTTCATGTGTCTGTGCCATCACTGTTCATCATCTCTATTACCACCTTTCTCTTTTGAATTTGCAGAGAGAAATTCTTGCCAAAATTCCCTTGTCTGCTTTGAATATGTCTCCCACGGTGTACCTTTCAGCAGTTGGAGAAATAACCTACTGTGAGTAGGACTTTGTGTGCATAAAAGTAAATTTTCTCCTCTGACATTGTCCATGAGTCAAGTATGGAACTTTCAAATTTGGGTAATCTCCTCTCTGTCTGGCTCAATCATAGAATCATAGAATCAT
This sequence comes from Chauna torquata, assembly GCA_013399475.1. Lineage (NCBI taxonomy): Eukaryota > Metazoa > Chordata > Aves > Anseriformes > Anhimidae > Chauna > Chauna torquata. Next base: position 144,751 of record VXAL01015499.1, read on the forward strand.
TTAGGCTGCAAAAGACCTCCAAGATCTTCCAGTCCAACCTTTAACCTAGCACTGCCAAGTCTACCATTAAACCATGCCACTTTTTCTGAAGACCTCCAGGGAGGGTGACTCAACCACTTCCCTGGGCAGCCTGTTCCAATACTTCACAACTGTCTAAGTGAAGAATTTTTTCCTAATATCCAACCCAAACCTCCCCTGACACGACTTGAGGCCATTTCCTCTTGTCTTATCAGTTGGTGCTTGGGAGAAGAGACAAATCCTCACCTCTCTACAGTCTCCTTTAAGGTAGTTGTATAAAGTGATAAGGTCTCCCCTGAGCCTCCTTTTCTCCAGGCTAAACAACCCCAGCTCCCTCAGCCGCTCCTCAGAAGACTTGTTCTCCAGACCCTTCACCAGCTTTGTTGCCCTTCTTTGGCCATGCTCTAGCACCTTGATGTCCTTCTTGTAGAGGGGCCCAAAACTGAACACAGTATTCGAGGTGTGCCCTCACCAGAGCCGAGTACAGGGGGACAATCACTTCCCTAGTCCTGCTGGCCACACCATTTCTGATGCAGGCCAGGATGCTGTTGGCCTTTTGGCCACCTGAGCACACTGCTCGCTCATATTCAGCCGGCTTATTGACCAGTACCCCCAGGTCCTGTTCCACTGGGCAGCTTTCCAGCCACTCTTCTCCCAGCCTGTAATGCTGCATGGGGTTGTTGTACCCCATGTGCAGGACCTGGCACTTAGCCTTGTTGAACCTCATACCGTTAGCCTCAGCCCAAGCCTATCCAGATCCCTCTGCAGACCCTTCCTACCTTCAAGCAGATCAACACTCCCACCCAACCTGGTGTTGTAAATGCAGGTACTGATCATTACAGTACTTGCAAGCTTCACTTTTCCCCATGCACTCTTCACAGGCATGCTTCTATAGGCAGACATAATACATGCCAGCACTTAAGGCTTCTGAGATTTTGGTCTGATCCCATTTAAACAATTATCTAATCTGCATGCACAGTTCATCTCTGATATAGCAAGTGGGAAACCTTTTTTTTGAAACTCATGTTTTGAGACCTAGAGAACACTGGAGTAAGAACTGTTTTACTTCTAGTTGCAGTCTTAAAACTGGCCAGTGCATTGCTGGATTTCCTGGAGTCTTCCATCAAAGCTGTAAAGCTGTTCATGATGACAGATTGTGCCACCTGTTCCACAGATCCATCTGTGCTATAGTGAACATATACATATATACACTTCTAACCACTAATGACACTCCTAAGTAATCTTGTCTTCACCCCATACCACCTCATTCTCAACAACACGTGCTGGCATTTCTTGGTGTACACAACAATGGCTTTTTCACAGTGCACTCCAATGCTTGTTTTCAGCTTGCTTGTGCCTGAAGATGAGCTCAGGAGTGTTGTTCCGAGATGGTGGGCACTAATTCCTTTATTGTGTGGACATGTTGCCCTTCTGCATGTATTCTGCAGGCAAACACAGGGATCCTCAGGCTTTGCATTAGTGCCTTCTTGCCTCTTTCTGACAGAGTGTAATGCAATTCTGGCTTCTCTGCAGTCTTGTTGTACTTTAGGGCCTGGCTCCTAACCTGTGATTCTTTTCGTTCTCTCAATTCTACTAAAAAAGTAGTGCTTTGATCTGACTTTTCTCCTTGCATAATTATTTTTCAAGTATCTAAAAACTTCTTTCCCTATGATGTAAAGCTATTGCAGCTTGATCTCATGATCTTAAAAATTATTTCTCCAAAGAAAATATCACAAAGAAAAAAAACATTCATTTCAGTTTTTCTGTATCCTTATTCAGTTAACACTGGAACATTTCAAAGTAGGTCACGCTCCCTGGATATTAAGACTGAACGGTGGCTACTAAAAGATGTGGCTGAGACAGGCAAGGGACAGGATGGTCATTTATATAGATCTGTGAAAACATGATTAGTGGATTGTTATTTCTTAGTCAAATTAAGTAATACATTCCTCACATTGATAATGTTCTTAATGCTTTGATGTTTCTGAGTTGGTGCAAATCCTTGGTCAGTTTTCTTATCACTACTAAAGTCCTGATCTTCTGTGGTAAGTGCAACAATTGCATCTTGTTTGTGAGGTTGCCAATTTCTTCCTCAAGATTCAAGCCAGACAGCTATAACTGCATCAACAGTCATTTTCAAAGGGAAATAAAGGAAGCCCATTCCTAACTTCAGTTTTGCTTGTAGATGTCAATTTCTTTGAATGACATTTTATGTATGTATTCGTAACTATCTGATCAGCTTTCAGCACACAGGAGTCACTGGCCAGTTTGATTTATGTGACAGAAGTTTCAAAATGAAGTTTTCTCAATGTGAGGGACCATGGACAAACTCCTCTTAATTCCATTAGCCTGTGCCATCCCAGTATGACAATTAGGTACTTCTGGAAGGCAGAGGAGCATAAACACTGCTTTGCTCTGAACTCTAGTACTAACTTTTATTCTGCCTTTTGATAATCTAGTTTTAATATTTGTTTTTAGACTTTTTGTTCCAGTATTATTGGTTGTGTACTTACTGTCTGTTTCCTCATTGAGACCCAGCCTCTCTTATTTTCTCTATGCAGTATATAGCAGAGATCAGGTTGTTTCTACAGTACTGTAGGCTTGGTTACATTTATTAAACATCAGCCCTTCTTTTTCCCTTTACAGCAAGCTGCACCATGAATGGTTGTCAGTATTCTGAGACTGGACAACACGACCTCTGCACAGCATGTATTGCTGCTTTCATATGGTGCAAAAATCCACCTCCCCTTATTCCCAGAGGGAGTCCTACTAAAGCTTCTCCTCTTAATGAGATAAACAGATTTGTCTTTCCGCTCTCATTTTTGGATTCTGTCTAGCTCAAGTGCTTTATATAAGGGAAAGGTACAGACTCAAACTGCAGGCTGGATTAGGATGAGCTGATTAGTGGTCTATAGCTGTCTTCTTTTATATGTACCTGCTGCCATAGGAAGTGATGCATTTGTACCCTTCTTCCAAAGCCTGCAGATGCAGGAACATGGGTCTTGCCTAACCCTGTCGAGTCACAGACCTAAATATCTATATAGCTCATCAAAAAGCAGGAGAGAGTTACCCCAGGAAAAGGGCAGAGTTTGTCCCAACATTTCTGTGAGCCCTGAGTGTTGTCTTCTTCAGGTGTTCAGTCTCCTGTCTGCCATCAGTTACGCACTTGTATGCTATGCTGACAGTCTTTCAGGTGGATTTTGGATCATTTTTTTTATAGCAAAATGACACCAAATATAGAAAAAGATTACATTTTCCTTGGGAAACAATAGCATATATTTAGCACAGTGTCTTTGTCTATCCCCATCTTCATTTTGAAAGAAGAGAGCACTCCTCCCTCCTCCTCTCAGATGTTTGGATGAAGCTAGCTCTTAGAAACCATCCATTCTTGCTCCTTGAAACCTGCTGTGGGAGATAGTAGTAGTTGATGCCAAGATGTATTTTCACTGTTACTTTGAGCAGCTTTTTCTGTGATTGGAGATGTGGGTCAGCACGATGTGTATGCATAGCAAGCAGATATTTATTAAGAGTAATGTAGTGTTTTAAATACCTCACCTCCTTTTCAGGGCTCCGGCACTGGTTGTCATGGAAACAGCTGAGAACCAGAAACTGGCAGCTGAAATTGCCTCATCTGCTAGTGGCTGTGTCCATGTCTAGTCCTGCTTCCATGGAAACACATATCAGAGTAGCAAACACAAGGTAATGGTTTCCAAAAGCTGCCTTAAAAATAACCCTGAGCTTACTGTTATTTTGTTTGCCATCCTCTCCCCACCACGTCTGTTTAAGTGGAGCTCTTGAAATCTGCAGTATTTACAAGTTTTAAATAACTCCTGGGAAAAAAAGAACATAAAAACCAAAGGTCTCTGTCCTCTTTTTTTTCCTTTAAGGGCATAATATGTTTTCAGGAGACAAACTGGTTAACAGACCTCAGTCTGCATAGCTACATTAGCAAATGACTGTCAGAATTATCGTTGGCTAATTAGGTGTACTTTTATATCGTTCTTGTTTACGCTGAACATTTTAGAAACTGAAGAATGATTGGCATGGTTTCGTTGGTTAACCAAGCCTCATTAATTCTGTTTTAGTAGTCTGTCTTATCACCTGAACCAGAATCCCTCATGAAAAAACTTATATTCAGGCACATTTTCAGTTTAAAAAAAAAAAAAAGAACTGCCAAAAAGCCCAAATATTTTTCTATGCATTTTTTCCTTTTTCCTTTTTCCTCAAAAATTGTAATCCACACCCTTTACAAATTTCTGAACTTTTCAGCTTGCTCTAGCTCTACTGCTTTGCAACAGACTTGATATATTTAGAGGTCAGGAGTCTGACAGTGGCTCTCTGAGAAAAGATGCTAAGTTTTGGAAAGGTTGAACGGGTTACAGTATGTTTGGTTCAAGTGCCTGTTACCCTGCTGACCTTCTTTCCCGGGTGTAATGTTCTGTTTCAGAGAGGTGAGGGGCCATTTTTTATCCCCCCACTGTCCCAGTAAATCTTCTGTTTATTGTGATTCTAGATGGCTGCAGAAAGGCTAGCAGAATGTTACATTATACTTGAATGGAGAAAATTTGTCAGTGTTGCTTTGCTGACATCAATATCTTACAAGACATAAAGTGGTCCAGAATTCAGGTGCTTCTTCTAACTCACCATTAATCCTGAGGAAATGTTTGTGTCTCAGTAGCTCATCCTGAAAACAGAATATCAACAGATATTAAATAAAAAAATTATCCAGTTCAGTTAGTAGAATTAATAACTGTGCATCAGAGATTTAGGATTTTGTATAAATTCCATGCTTTGCACAGTAGCAAAGACATCACATCCTGAAGCCTGTATGTCCACTAATAAAAACAAAAAACACTTTGAAATGTCCAGTCATTTTATTCTAAAGCTATCCATGAAAAGTCACTATATAAAACTTCTTAGAAGAATACAGTCTACCACTGGTTCATGCTTTGACTTAATCCCTCTCTCCTTGTCTGGCAGGTCTCAGATGAATTGCTGAATTTTCTGAAGCAGAGAATAGAGAAAAGAAATCTCTTTGCCTGCAGATTTCTCTGGGGTTTCCTGACCCACTGCAGAAGATCACAGCATAATTCTGCTTTGGTTTTAGAGGGAGTCAGATTGACCTCTAATGTGTAGGCANCTTTCCTTTCCTTTCCTTTCCTTTCCTTTCCTTTCCTTTCCTTTCCTTTCCTTTCCTTTCCTTTCCTTTCCTTTCCTTTCCTTTCCTTTCCTTTCCTTTCCTTTCCTTTCCTTTCCTTTCCTTTCCTTTCCTTTCCTTTCCTTTCCTTTCCTTTCCTTTCCTTTCCTTTCCTTTCCTTTCCTTTCCTTTCCTTTCCTTTCCTTTCCTTTCCTTTCCTCTTTTCAAGCTATAGTTTCTTAGCAGCTCTTCCCAAACACTGTAGCAGGGATAGCAGCAAGGGAAAAGTTGATGTCTATGGAATATGTGCAAAAGTCACGTGAGTTGTGTACTGTTTCTCCAACCTCTGTTAGTCTGTAAGCTCAGCAGTATGGGCTGACCCACAGGTCAATGTAATTCTTTCAAATGGTCAGCAGCCCAGGAACAGTGTTTTGCTGGTATTTTAAGGAAACAGTTTATACAAACACTTAGGACAAAATTACGGCCCAGTTATCAATATACATGTAGCAGGAAAGAAGACCTGCTCTAGACTTATTCCTGTTGCTCAGAGTAGGTAGTAGGAAGATGAAGAAGGTGATTTGTTTCTTAGCTATAATGACTAGGTGCCAGAACCAAATGTCAAACAAGTCATTTGTGTTTAGTTGCAGAATTCCTCATCATCTGTCATCACAAGTCTTCTCTGCTCAGGCAATAAATGCTAGTCTATTGAAACTTTCCAGCTAGAAAGCTTTAAAACACAATGAAGGTTTTTTGTTTGCTTGTATGTTTGTTTGTTTTGTTTTGTTTTGTTTTTGTTTTGTTTTGTTTTTAGATTTTGGGGTCCTTGTTTACCTCCTTTGAGGAAGGCAAAAAAGCAGGTCATCATACAGATGACTCGTTTCTTGAAACAACTAGGAAATAGGTAAGAATAAGCTCCCTCCTAACTTTTTCAAGAAAGGGTAAACCAGTGCATTTCCCCATATTCAGGGATAGTTCCTGTCTTATAGACAGCCTCAGGAAAGAAGAAAGTATAAACATGATAATGGAAGTGGAAGAATTTGATAGAGATCCTGATATAACATAGCTCATTTAATGAACCATGTACTACACATTACCATACCACTTTTCTGAAAGATACTATGCTGCATCCCTCTAATTTAAATCTACCTTATGCTGGTTCCCTCAGTCAAAATATGTGTGCACATCAATGATTTCTGAACAGGTCAATCTGTCTGCTTAAATCAGGCTTAGATTTTCAACAGACTCCCAATCATGTAGAAGTTCTCCAAACCTTCTCATAGTTAAAACTAAACCAAAATATATTCAGAAGTAGAGTGAAAAATTGAATATTCTCCCATTAGGAGGTTGGTCAGACACTCAATTCTGCTTTCATAAAAATAATATTTACTTATTTATTTTCATGTGGAAACATGTAGTGTCCCAACTGCACGACCCTGATGGTTTTCATCTCTATTTTTCGTTTTATTGAAAAGAAGCTGCAGATTTCTTAAAGTAATTATTGAGCAGTGCTTGGCATTAAAGTGCCTGGCAGAATATGGTTCAACATGTCAATACAATTGTCACTGGACAAGTTAGTTGAATAGTTTTTGTTTGTTTTTGAAAAAAATATTCTCAATCAATTTTAAAATTTCAGTGTGAATAGAGCAATAAGTACTCAAACCATCTGTACGTGTCTGAAGCTCACTTCAAAATCTTCCTATAAAAATTTCATTCTGTATTCAGACTTTGATATCACTGATTTTTCTGACTACACATCTTTGCAGTTGAGGATTCTTCCAAAACCAAAATATCACCATAGGAATTTCTTGTCTTTTGCTGGTTAATTACATTGAAATTAATACAGAGAAACTGGATGTTGCATGAATGATAATAGCAATCAGAGCAGGATGCTATTAAGGAAGTTTCTCAGTGCTATTTATCCTGCTTCAAGCCATCTGGAGGCATCTGAATGTGCCATTGGAATAATTAAGAAATATCAAGAACAAAATGACTTTAAATGAATTTTAATGACAAAACTAATTAGAGGACCCTTCCCATAACACACAACAGTCACTGCATGTTACTAATGTATCACAAGTGAGATCACTTTTGAAGAATAAATGGCATATTTTGAAAATTCATCTCTCAGCAGTATCTTTCTGGATTTTTTTTTTCTTAATTATTTTTGATTCTAGAAAGGATTGCCTGTGATTAGTGTGTCTGAAATACATACTGTATTTGTTATGACAGCAGCTCTTAGATATACTTTTCCAGTGATGGAGTGGGGTAGTCTGAGTATTTCCTTTACTTAATTTTGACATTTAGGAAATCTAAGGTGTAAAGTCACACACC
>VXAL01015501.1:16713-30035 GCA_013399475.1 Chauna torquata
ATAATTATGTTGATCCCCTGCTGTTCTACTTATAAATGCTGATGAACATATATTAGTTTATACTCTGACCATTGGGATAAAGTACACACACAAAAAGAACAAGGATTCTTTGGTGCTAGGTTTTGAAGATGAAGGAATAGCAAACTTTATCATCCAAAGGATACTCCAGGAAGGTCTGAATTTCTTCCATATAGAAACCTTCAAGTTACAAAAATATGCTAATATATGTTAATTTGAGCTTATAATTGGCAAAAGGGAAGCTAAATGTTACATGTTGATCTTTATTATTTGAATTTAATCTTTATAAGTCAGTATATTTCTGATAATAAATCTCTGATGAAAACTGAGTAGAGACCTGATGACCACTCTGTTTTAAGTATTTAAAATATATTCTTCTATTCCCAATTGACACTGACACTGATGAAGATCATTCCAGAACAAACATTACAGACATTTTGAATACAGCACATTCTTGTAATTGTTGGCTTACTGAAATGTAGAGACACACACACAAATATTGGATACAAATAAATTTTAAAACCTGTCATTAAAACATTCAGGCTAGGGTTTGTTCTTCATTTAGTCAATGGACTGAAAATAAACTGTCCTGAAGTGTATTTAGTATAGATAAGGTGACTGAAGATGCCACTCCTCTATTGATCACAGGATCTAAGAATAGAATTTAACTTGCAGTTGGTTAAGCTAAAATGAAATGAACCCAGCATTTTCCATTTGATAAAGTAATAATGCAAAGAACTCCTTGCTGATTTTCTTCACACAGAAGTCTTCATCAGTGCTCAGGCAATAGGTGTTTTCTCAGCAAAGTCCTCGGGAAAATCTATTTACTGTTTTGCGTCTCTTTTACTCTATTCCACTTTCAGTAAAATCTGGGGAGCTTCACCGGCCTGTTTAAAGTGTTTTAAGATACAATAAAAGTGCTAGGCTTGAGCCAGGTATTTTTACACTGTATGGTTTGCCTAGTTTATTCATTCAGGTGCTAAATAATTCTGGTTACCAAACATCATTGTAACTCACATGCAGTCCTACTCAAGAATATTAGAAACACACTTTAATATATATGTATATTCCAGAGTGTACAGTAGTCATCTTTTTTTTTTTTAAACAAAAATGACTTTTCCACCTCACTAATTCAAACCCAGACCAAACTGAATCCTCCCTTCACAATGCATACCATGAGAAAAAAAGGATAATATTTAAAGCAATGGAATTCCACATGCTCTGAGGACACAGACAGGAGGAATTTGCAGTTAAAAAAAGTCTCCTTCAACGTTATCTGAATAGGTAATTAAGGATTCTTTTATACAAGGTCAAAGTTTTATGATTTATTATGAATATTTGTTTTCTACTGCAGACTACTCTGTTGTTGCAAACTGCACCCTAGCTTGTGTTTTAGTGCTTGTTGTTGTTTTACTTTGTTTCTTAGATGAGCAGTATTTGTTCAGTGATTGTTTTGTATACAGTAATAAGAATATCTGCGCTCCTGTATTTAATCCCTCATTCTTGCCTTTTCCTCCAGATAGAGCTGCTGTGTATTATGGGGCAAAGAGAAATATTTAGGAAGCTTCTAAATTTGAGCTGTCTGGAAAATAAAATACAAAAGGAATAGGGTGAAAGCCAAAAAAAAAAAAAAAAGAAAAAAAAAAGAAAAGCCAGACTGCAGTTTTATATGAATTGCTTTTCAAAGTGAAAAGCTTCAAAATCCATCAGGGTTTTTGTTTGTTTGCTTATTTGTTTGTATGATTTGTTTTGTTTTAATTTGAAGTTCTGTATTAGGAAGAAGTGCTTTGGAAGTCCTTCTAAAAGTGAATCAAAGTAATAAACATAGGAATACTACTGTACAGAATCATGCAGTCAGCCACATTATGAAGATACTGTTCTGTGTAGATCTGGACATTACAGGAATTTGAGAAAGCCAAAAGGTTTTCAGAGTGCTGCAAGAGATTAAGCGGATTGCTTTGTTGATTTGCAAATTTTGACAGTCTCCTCACCTCAGGGGAAATAGTGCTTGTATGCTTGTGAATGAAATAACTTTATGTAAAGAAAAAAATAGAAAATACTAAATACAGAAGAGGGTAAAATTAGAAACCCAACAGCAGGGCAGGCAACTTTAAGCAGCAAGTCCCCTTCTTTAGCAGTTATCCATCTGTTATCCAATCAACAGCATAATAAAGTATGAAACAAGAAGGAAAAGGAATATAACCACTAGATTTTGCCACTTACACATCACGGTACGACATCCCATAGATTTATAGCTATGATGTTTAAAGTAATTTAAAGCTCATTAATAGATTTAAAAGTTTGTGTTAGTTACAACAAGATAAAATACAGAATAGAATAAAGCTTGTCAAAAGCAAAAAAATGTTAGCAAAATTCCACTAATCTCTGAGCAATGTTAGTCAACATGTCTAAAGGTGTTAAAAAATGGGTAACCATTTTATGAATCAGAGAGCCACAGGGTGAGTTGCGAAAACCTTGTTCAGGATTATTGAGCAAATAGCTTGTAGAAGAACTGATCCTCTTTTCAGATGATCATATCACATAGAACACTATATAGGATAAGAATTTGTTACCTATGTTGGGAGAGTACAAACCTCTTATACACAAAACAACAACAAACCAAAAAATGCTGTTCAGAATGCTTCAGTACTTAAACATTAGCTTTTCATGGAACGGTTTTCTTTCTTTCTTTTTTTTTTTTCTCCCCCTCCCCCCCCCTTCAAAATACATTTTTGTTTTGAAGATTAAAATAGACTCAAGTTTTAAAACTCCATTTTTCTGCTAGTTTCTCTTTTGCTTTCAAGACAACACACATCTAAACAGATCTAAACAGCAGTTTATTCATTATGGAAAAATGACAGGAAAAATATATGCGGTGTAAAAAGCTATAAAAGATTTGTCTTTTTCTGTTGTAAAGATATGGAGGAGATTAGAAAACAATCAAACAACAATAACCAAATACTCACATGCACCATTTCCATGCTGACTATTGCACCTTTAAATATTTGGAACATTTCTAAACGATGAGAAGCTTGTTCAAACCCAACTATTAGAACAGAGCATAGTAGAATTTTGTTCCTCCTTTAATGAATTATGATTCAAAATCACCCACAAAACTGATTAGCAATAGTAATTTGTTACATTGCGGTCACTGAATTTTCTGGGATATATTCTGGTTTTGATACTCAGCTGTTCAAGTGGATTTGGGGGCAGGCAGGGACACATAGCTTAAAGATTCCTGTTCAGCACAAAGAACTACAGTGAATTCAATAGTTTCATCTTTGCTTTCTTTTTCTTGAGAATAAGCAAACTTGAAGCAAGCACAATTTAGATGAACAGTTTTAAAGCATAGCAAAAGCAAACACCTAAATCCCAGACCACACAACCAGAACGTCATGTTCATTCTGAATTTCACATGTAGGGGACTGTTGTGGTTTAGCCCCAGCAGGCAGCTAAGTGCCACACAGCCAGTCACTCACTCTCCCCAGGTGGGATGGGGAGAGAATCAGAAAGGTAGGAGTGCGAGAACTCATGGGTTGAGATAAAGACAGTTTGCTAGGTAAAGCAAAAGCCACACACGCAAGCAAAGCAAAACAAGGAATTCATTCGCTACTTCCCATGGGCAGGCAGGTGTTCAGCCACTTCCAGGAAAGCAGGGCTCATCATGCGTAACGGTTTCTTGGGAAGAGAAACGCCATCACTCCCGACATCCTCCCCCCTTCCTCCTTCTTTACCCCAGCTTTTATGGCTGAGCATGACGTCATATGGTGTGGAATATCTCTTTGGTCAGTCTGGGTCAGCTGTCCTGGTTGTGTCCCCTCCCAGCTCCTTGTGCACCCCCAGCCTCCTCGCTGACAGGGCAGCACAAGAAGCAAAAAAGTCCTTGGCTCTATGTAAATACTGCTCTGCAACAACCAAAAACATCACCACTATTTTTATCAAAAATCCAAAACACAGCATTGTGTGAGCCTCTATGAAGAAAATTAACTCTGTCCCAGCCAAAACCATGACAGGGACAGATCACAGAATCATAGAATATCCTGAATTGGATGAGACCCACAAGGATCATCGAGTCCAACCCCTGGCTCCACACAGAACTACCCAAAAATCAGACCACATGTCTGAGAGTGTTATCCAAACACTTCTTGAACTCCAGTAGGCTCGGTGCCATAACCATTTCCCTGGGAAGTGTTATGTTTAGGGTTAGTGGTGGGTGTTAGGCTTAGGGATGGGGTTAAATTTAGGATTAGGGGCTATGTTTAGGTTAAGGTTAGGGGTAGGATTAGGATCAGAGTTCGGGTTAGGTTTAGATTTAGAGTTATTGTTAGGTTAGAATTAGGGTTAGATTAGGTTAAGAGTTAGGGTTATGGTTCAGGTTTCTGGTTAGGATTTGGGTTTGGTTTATGATTAGGGTTCCAGATTGGTATAGGGTTAGGATTAGGGTTCATGGTTAGAGGTAGGGGGGTTATATTTAGGTTAGGTTAAGGACTTGGGTTAGAATTAGGGGGTAAATCAAGATTTGATTTGGTTTTAGGGTTAAGCTTAGAGTTAGAATTAGGTCAGGCTAAGTCAGGTTTAGGGTTAGATTTAGTATTGGAGACTAGGTTTAGTGTTAGGGTTAACAGTTTAGGGTTTGGATTCGGGATAGGTATAGGTTTAAGTGTTAGGGTTAGGTTTAGGGTAGTTTAGGGTTAGGGTTACGGTTATGGTTTAGGGTTTTGGTTCAGGGTTTGGACTTGTGTTAGGGTTAGGGTTATGGTTTAGGTCAGTAGGGTTAGGGGTAAGAATTGGGGTTAGGCTTAGGAAATTCTCTTAGGGTTAAGTATTACAGTTAATTTTAGGGTTAGGGTTTGGGGCGCAGGGTAAAGGATTGTGTAGAAGTTGCTTTTGGGGTTAGTTTAGGGTTAGGGTTAGAGTTTCGGTTAGCATTAGGGTTAGGGTTCACACCACAGTTAGGGTTAGTATTAGCGTCAGGGTAAGGGATTAGAGTTAGTATTAGGGTTAGCTTTAGGTTTTAGGGATAGTGTTCAGGCTTTTGTTAGGGTCATTAGGATTAAAGCCGGGGGGTAAGGATTAGTGTTGGGGTTAGTGTTTAGATTTAGGGGTTGGCCTTAGGGTTAAGGGTTACAGTTAAGGTTAGGGTTTACTGTTAGAGTTAGGGTTATGGTTAGCCTTAGTGTTTAGGGTTAGGTTTTGAGTTCAGGGTTAGGAGTATGGAATCTGGTAAGATTTAGGGTTAGGTTAGGTTTAGGATTAGGTCTAGGCTTAGTGTTTTGGTTAGTGTTAGGGTCAGGGGTTAGGCTTAGGGGTTGGGTTTCTGTTAAGGTTAGTGTTACGGATGGGTGTAGAGGTTAGTGTTAGAGTTAAGTCAGGTTAATGTTAGGTTTGGTGTTAGGGTTATGGTTTGGGTTAGGGTTTTTAGTTCAGGATTTGGGTTCGGGCTTGTGTTAGGGCTAGAGTTCAAGTTAGGGTTATGGGTTAAGTCAGGATTAGGTTTGGAGTTATGTTCAAGAGAAATTGTGGTTCAGGTCCACACAAGGTGTTCAGACCCCTGATCCCTTGCAAGGTGTTTGAAGTGCCACCAATTCTAACAGTACCTTACATTTCCATCTCTGTTAGGATCTAAATACCTCTGTGGATATGGTCTGCTGGAGCTAATGAGCCACTGATTTCTAGCACAGACTTGGATCTTACAATATCACTACCTCCTGCCTCTCTACGCTACACCCTCCAGAAAATAGAATAGATAAATATGGAAGGAAATTTATCCACAGGCTGTGTATCATGGAAAACAACCTAATACAGAAATGACTGCATGGTCTTGAATGCATTATTTCAAGCAGCATATCTGAGACTGAAGCTCCCAGCCTGCAATTTGTTATCACTACAGCCAGGGTAAGCATTGCCTCAGTGTGCAGCTCAGCTCTAGGTGGCTGGAGGATATAAAGAATCACATAAAATAAGAAAATACATTAACTGCCTACACGGAGGAAATCTCTGGATGACAGGACTGCTCTGCCTCTTGAGTTAGTTCAAAGACAGGGCAGTGCCCCCAGCCCTGATAGCCAAGCTGGCGACCATCTTGGTGGCAGAGGATTAACTGGGCCAGCATAGACACTAGCATAAGAAAGACACTAATGTGCATCTGTGAGCAAACTTTAGTCCTTTGCAGCCTGGTAACAGTAGCGCTAGATACTTACCTTTGACAAGCTCTGCAGGTGTTTCATGGTGCTAGCACCACAAGGTCTCTCAGAGAGCACAGCCAGGATTCTGCTCCCCTTAAAATTACACATTACTGAAGTTGATTTAGAAGTTTTCACTATTAATATAAGCATAAATTGTCATGTTTCCACTCAGGATAAAATTCCTTTGTACTATTTTTTTTACTTTAATTACATATGACCAACACATATGACCACACTGCATACATAAACCCTATCCATTATTTCCAAAATCTTACTGAGTCTGGATTGTGCTATTGTGATGATGACACTATTATTGATCCTTCAGTGGCCCTCTTTTCTTTAGTTGTTTACTGAAAATATTAAAGACATGCATGGCATTTTAAGAAACATAGCAGTGACATATGTTTATTTTTTAAAGCAGAGAAGATTGGTGGAAACAGCTGCAAAAATTCCAAGGCAACAGGAGAAAAATAACTTCCACTGTGTAAGTTGTTCTTTTCATTATCTTATGATCTCTCCTGGGTTTCCCCATGCATTGTATCTCATTTCAGCTCCATGCAAAACAATAGCTGAAGGAAATACCAGAAGAGTATACGATAGATACCATTAGATAAATGTCAGTGTTTTAACTAAAGACACAATTCAATAAACTTTTCTAGTCCCCAACTCCCATACGTACTTATTTTGCTCCCCCACCCTTCTTCTGGTCTTTAAGCAAAGTGGAGACTATGTACTGTAATCACAATGTTAGATTGAAGTTTGTACCCAGTTCTTAACACAAGGACAGAATTGCTAAATATTTAAATTTTAAGTATCACACTCAGGTGTCTTATTCTCTTTGCAATTCCTTAGTGATCTGAATTCCATGAAGTTCAAATACTTGCAAGAAAAAGCTTATCTACTTGTAACAAAGACAGCAAATACATGCTAAACTTTTAAAGATTGCTACTTACATTCCAAGCCTTAGTCATCACAAAAGATTTACCAGGCTTTAGGTCTAAATTTTCATACAGTTAATAGTCTTACAGGTTGTTTTTTTTTTTTTTTTTTAATAGCTAAAACAAAGAAAAAAGCTAAACTTGCAATCTAGCAGATGCTCGATACAGTAGTGAGATATTTCACTATGGATACAAGATCATTACCACCTGTTTCAACATTTACATTTGCTCATAAGCAGAGTGTGTTCTTCAGTAACAGTTGGTAATATCTTAGGAGCAAGACTGCATGTCATTCCCCGCCCACCCCCCAATAGGTGGTTGCCAGCTAATAAGACTAAATTTGCATAGACTGCATAGGTCGAAAGCCGTTCTGCACTCATGTTGTAGTTGTGAACGTATTCAGTCTTAATAAAGTACACTGAAGTGTTCAAGAAAATACAGATCTTTAAAAAGATCTTAAACTAATCTGTCTTTATTCAAAGATGCAATTCCCACTGCTCAACTAAAAACTGTAATCAACAGCTTTATAATCAATAACTTGAAACTTAAAACCCAACAACCAAAACCTAAGAAGAGTTTGGACTACTAGAATAATTAGTGCTGACTTTGTTAATTCAAAAACTACATTGGAAAACTTTAAGAACTAGACTGTGAAGTGTGTATTTTCTGATATAAATATATGCACATAATTTCCCATTAACCAGATAGATCAAAAAAGCAATATACATAGAAAATCTGAATTGTACAGAAATAATATAATATAGGGTATAGAACACCTTAATAAAATACAGGAGAAATAGAAACCTTGGCTAGTTTACTTTTATGTACAAACACATAAAATTAATCAAGGTTAGACTGGAGGAAAGTGGACAAATTATCAGAGATGCTAGTAACAATCATAAATTTTCCTAATATTTTGTGCATTTCATAAAACATGAAGTCTTTTGCAGTAGTTTTTGTATTTCATAGTAAATTATTTTTAATGAATGCAACCAAGAGTAGTAGGTGTTTCCAATATAAATTATTTGGAATAGAAGTTATTTTCATCTAAAACAATTAAAGAAAATAAAAGATTTTAGCTTCCCCAAAGAAGCTTATTCTGTATGTGGAGTTGTCATTGGACCTACAACTCTTCCTATCAAAAAAGCTAGGTTCATATGTAACTTTGCTAAGCATAAGTCATTTGGAATGAAAATTTCCAATATGCATGAAAGTCTCCAGCTGAACTTATTTGGAAGAAAAAAAGAATAAATTGTGAACATTTGTAAGCAGAATTTCAGTAATTTTCACTGAAGATCTTGACACTTTATGTGCCACTGAAGGAGACATAGCTACCAGTGACACACCTGCTATGGTCTACATATTAATGTATGTAATTTTGGCAAAACTAAAACACTGGGATAAACTTTTGAGTTTACCTTTCAGGATACGGCTGATAAGCATCTTAAAATAAAATAACACATCTGCGGTACTCACACATTAACCTTTCAGAATTCCTATTTGCTGTTGAAAGGGTGTGGAGGACATTAACAGAGAAGACAAACCTTCTTGACAAAACAGAACTAACAACTTCTAAATGATATCTGCACTGAAAACATCACCAGAACACAGCAAAGCAGGTGAGTTTTTTTTTTTCCCCCATACTCCCATCTGTCCTTCTGATAGTGCCAGCCACCTTAAACATGAAAAATCCTGAATTAAATATAAGGGGGTATGTAAGCAAGGAACGGAGAAAAAGAGGAAGGAAGAAAATCAATACCTTCTTAGAGGAAGATTCTAAGAAATATTTGCAGAATGCAATAGTTACTGGGAAGGCATGAAGGAAGGGGAAGAGTGGTAATTACACGTAAGGCTGCTGGAAAGGAAAAGGGAGTTTAAGGAGAAGACAGTGCAGGTAGTGAGGAAAACAAGCTCTTTTGGAGTTTTATTTACCACAGGCAGAGTTTAGTGTTAGGAAAAAGATAATGGAAAAGGCTAGCTGGCAGCACAAGATCAAAAGTTTGTTTAATTACAACAGCTGTAGGTACTGATTATTCTCCTCAGAATCAACAAACAGCTGAATTCAGTGATAGGTGGATGAAAAAAAAGAAAAGCAAGTAAGTTCCTTCTTACAGGTGAGTGAAAAGGTGTCACTTTTACCTAAAAGCTGGCCCAGTTTGAAAATAATTTTCTGCTACTAAAACTGGCTTCTAAGATCTGAAGAAGTAAATATCTGTTGTGATTCTTACTGTCCAAGCCCTGCTAGTAATGGATTTTTCTCAGATCAGGGAATTTTTTATTATTATTATTTTTTTTTCTGTCATGTGAGTTGCTTTTGTTATTTCATTTTTTAAACTGGAAAATAATGTTATAATAAACATCACACTTCTGATTATCTCAGCTCTGTGCATTATTTACATAATGTATTTATTATAATATACATTTATATAAACCTATCTTAAGAATATAATATCCATTTGATTTCTGAATTGCTCTGATTTTTGCTGTTTTTTTGGGGTGTTGGATCAAAATTGCTGTTGTTAATGACTATTGATTAGTCTGTAGTCAGAGAAGATGGTAGATGAGAAATAACTTAGATCATGAATGGTGATAGGTAGCAGATAACTGTGGGTGCAGATGAATGTCGGAAAATGAACTTTTGAACTCTCATGCACAAGCTTGCCACTTGCTAGCTGCAACCAGAAATGCCTGGCTGTAAATTGTAATAACACCTAGACTGCAGAAAGGCACTTACTGAGGCCTTCAGTTAATAAAGGCCTCCACCAATTAGGAGGCTGACCACACATCATGCTTCTGCATACAGGCTATTTAGATTGAGAGAACCACGTCTAGAAAAAAAGATCCTGGACGTGGAAGAAGATCCATGGAGATGAATGTTGGGGAGCTCCCACAGGGACCTGATGGGTGATGTCTGAGACTGGTAATTTCAAGCAACCACGCAGCACAAAATAGTATAACCTTCTGTCTGACTTTCCTGGACCAACAATGATATCTCTGATAGAAGGGAAGTAAAGACTGAGTGGATATGACTTTGGGTAGGGAAGTGACTGAGAAATCATGTGTAATATCCAGACCAGCTATAGGTTGTCCTTTACTCTATCTCACCCATGACACACATCCACACTGATTAGGAGCATCTGCTCCAGGGCAAAATTTGTACAGAAAATAAGTGGTTAGCACTGTCCAAATTGAAGCCAAGGAGTAAAACAATAATCAAACAGCATGGATGGTCATATACCTAGTTGTTAAGATTATTTTGTAGATGTTTTTATTTAGCAGCACAAATATGGCCATTGGAACCACTTCTGTAAAATAAAAGACTGACCTCTAATCTGAATGCAGACCTCGAAAGCCTGCTTGAATTCAACAAATTATTCTGTTCTATCCCAGAACAATGAATCCCAATGCAGCAACCTAATGAGTTTCTAGCCAAATGCCTCCAAGAAGGCTGTGACAAATCCCATTACAGTTTGCAACCAGAATCTATACATCTATTATTGTATTTGAAATTTTGCCGATGCCTTGAGCAGATAATATAAACTGTAGGCTCACACCTTCTGATAGCATCCTTCTCATCCCATTTTGACAAGGTAGAGACAGACAAGGTGCTTGATTTAGAGCAGAGTTGTTTTATTTTACAATTGCATGTTTCTATTTTTTTTTTTTTTTAATTATTATTATTTTTGTTCTTCAGACCCTTCACCAGCTTCGTTGCCCTTCTTTGGACATGCTTCAGCACCCTAATGTCTTTCTTGGAGTGAGGAGCGCAAGACTCAACACAGTATTCGAGGTGTGGCCTCACCAGAGCTGAGTACAGGGGGACAATCACTGCCCTAGTCCTGCTGGCCACACCATTTCTGATACAAGCCAGGATGCTGTCAGCCTTCTTGGCCACCTGAGCACATTGCTGGCTCATATTCAGCCAGCTGTTGACAAGTATCCCCAGGTCCCTTTCCACTGGACAACTTTCCAGCCACTGTTCCCCCAGCCTGTAGCGTTGCATGGGGTTGTTGTGCTCCAAGTGCAGGACCTGGCACTTAGTCTTGTTGAAGCTTATACAGTTGGCTTCCACCCACCTGTAGAGCCTCCTGTCTTCCTAGTTTGATGTTGTATCATTTGGCTCTGTTGTATCAGGGCCAAATTAGACTCTTGCCTAAGGCCCGTACATTGTTCTTTCTTCTTGCAGCAGAGTAAATCTGGAATAAAGAAACTGACTTCATTGGAGATATACAGACTTAAAATAGTATTTCATTGACAGCTTTGGAGAATGCAGGTCTGGAGAGAGGACTGAATGGATTACTAGTAGTTGAAAAAACAAATATTTTCCCTTTCCTATAACAGCATGTAATCAGGATTTATTATAATTCATGTTAGAGTAGGATTTTTTCCTTTAAAATACAAATTTTTTATTTTCTCCTTCTCATTCATAATTTCAGAGACTAAACTCTCACAAAGTATACTGTCACAGCAGGATGGGATTGGGGTGAGAATCTCTCTTTAACATTAGCAGGAAAAAAATAGTATTTCTAGTTAGTATAATATATAAACATAATATATAAACATGCTATTTCCTGATGAGTTTGCTACTTTTCTGTAAATGTATTTCCCCTTAAATTTTACTGCATGTAAACAAATTAGGACGAGCCTTGTCTATTAATCAAGCTGAAGTTCTACCACGTAGGCAGGCAGCTGATTCACAATGCAGAAGATATTCACTGTACCTTACCAGGTATTACCACATTTCCACTTACTAATGAAATACCAGAGATGCAATAAGTCATACAGAATAGCCTCAAATTTATTTAAATTCCAAATTTTAATTTGTCAGCAATATTCCACATTGAATTTATACCAATTTCCGAGAGCACTATGAAAGTTAAATTAAATAAAACCAACCTACACCATTTTTTCCCTTTGGAAACATGATAATTATGTTCTTTGTATATACCCTAAGCATGGCGGATTATATATTCCAATATACACCACAAAATTCATTAATATGGAGGGTGTGTGAGGATTAATTTATCTTATGTCTTCTATCATTCCCATTGCTATAATACTATTATTGACATATCTTTGTTCACTCATGGGATTAAAAAATCCTGCAACCATTCTGTATATTTTTTAACAGAAAGTTGAATGTGCAGACAAGTTGCACGGAAAGCCTGCATTTCAAGTAAATACTGACAGCTAGGGAACGTCTTCTATTTAATTTTTCATTTATCTAATTGAAATGACATCTCAAACTTTTTACACATAGCTGATATTGCTGTAATAAAAAAGTTTTCTTGAAAAAAAAAGATTTTGCAGTCAGGGAATGCATTTTCTTGATTTTAGTCCTGTCACATCATTTAAAAAAATAAAGATAACCTATTTCCATTTTCCCCAAAGACTGCACAAGGTTTAAATGAAACTGTCATGATAGAAATGTAAAATGTGAAGAATATTCTAAAGGATTACAAAAAACTTTCACTTATTCTATAACTCTGCCATCAGAGGCTATTTGTTCCAATTTTCATGCTAGCAGATGATGCAGTGTATGTCACCATGAGTAGAAACAGAACAAAATGGATAGACGAGCATACGATACAGGAAGAAAAAATAATATAGGACTGATCTAAAAAAAACACACCAACAACAACAAATAAACAATTTAAATACAACAGCCTCCCTCCAAAAATTACACTCCTAGCAGTCCCCAAATTTAAAGAAATGACATCAAAATGCACAGGCCTGATTCGGTCATCATCAATTTTCAACAGCTCTTTCAAGTTCTTTCTCTTGAAACACAGGATTACATGTCTGACCTGTGTTTGAATGTGGGATGTTGTGATGAAGGAGGAATAATACTGATGTGATCATCCAGGCAGATTTTGTTTTCAGGATAGACTGTCTTACTATGTAATATGATACCTGACTGCACCAAAGTCACGCAACCTCTCTTTCGCTCCATTGTTGGTGGTTTAACACCACTAGGTAGCTCAGCTCCACCACGCCCCTCTCTCACTCCCCCTCCTCAAAAGAAAAACAGGAGAAAATATGATGAAAAAGGCTCATGGGTTGAGATAAGGACAGGGAGATCACTCATCAATTACTTTCATGGGCAAAACAGACTCAACATAAGGAGATTAATGTAATTTATTGCCTACTGATAACAGACTAGAGCAGTGAGAATCAAAAG
>VXAL01015501.1:30055-44222 GCA_013399475.1 Chauna torquata
TAAACCACAACAGTCCCCCACAGGTGGCAGCTTCCACCAGACCACCTGCTCCATCACAGGCTCCTGTCCATGAGCTACAGGTCTGGACCAGAGTCTGCTCCTGCGTGGGCTGTCCATGGGCTGCAACCTCCTTCAGGCCGCATCCACCTGCTCCAACATGGGGGTCTCCATGGGCTGCAGAGGGACAGCCTGCTCCACCATTTTCCTCTCCATAGGCTGCAGGGGAACTTCTGCCCCGGTACCTAGAGCACCGCTTCCCACTCCTTCTTCACCGACTTTGGTGTCTGTCTTATTGTTTCTCTCTGTTTTCTCACTCCTCTCTCCCATCTGCTGTTGCACAGCATTTTTCCCCTTTCCTAAAATGCTCTCAGAGAGGTGCAGCCAACATTGCTCATGGGCTCAGCTTTGACCAGCAGCAGGTCCCTTTTCAAGCTGGCTGGAACTGGCTCTTATCTGACATGGGGCAGCTTCTGGGCTCTTCTCCCTGCAGCCCTCCCACTACCAAAACCTTGTCACATAAACCTAATACATCCATGTGTTTTGGGAGGAATGGATTAAAAGCAGAAGACTAGTGAGGAGGATTGTAAATACGCTCAAGTGACCTTGCAGCTGAGAATGTGTAAAGTCTGGAAAGTAGTAATGTAGGAAAACACATAAATCTTACCTACTGCTGTTTCTCCTCTATGTGTTTGACAAGTAGCATGTCTGTGTATAGGTAACATAGGTGTGTGGAGACTTGGAGGTGCCCTATCAGATGCACTTGAGCTCCTTGCCTTGGTACGGAGATCAAAAAGCACAGTAAGGTTCACAGCATGGTAGTAAACTCTACCTGCTCGAAGCCTTGATAAACAGGTGTAAACAGCAGATGACCTTCCAGCACGACCGAGCTTAGCAGTGCCTATGTCCCCACTTGTGTGCCTCTGCCCAGGTGTTGTTCCTTCAGGGATCCCCTGGTTGGCAAGGTAACGAAAATAATTTTTTTCTTTGCCTTTCAGCCGTGGTCTTGTGGTTGCTCCTGCTGCCTGCCTGTGCTGACTCACACAATGTGTCAGATGCAGCAGGTCCACAGATCACATCACTTCCCTAAAACT
Organism: Chauna torquata; assembly: GCA_013399475.1. Lineage (NCBI taxonomy): Eukaryota > Metazoa > Chordata > Aves > Anseriformes > Anhimidae > Chauna > Chauna torquata. The sequence goes on from VXAL01015501.1 coordinate 31,147, forward strand.
GTGAGATAACCTCCAGCAGTCAGTAACAAACTCTCATCATAATGTGCCTGTTTGACTGTTAAGGGCACCCACCAGACCATTCTCAAGCCTAGGCTATCCTCTTTCTTAGAGAGCAAGTTTGAAAGCAACCTCAGGCACAGTTTTCCAGGAAAATATTCTAGATCATGTGGAATCAGAAGTTCAAAGAGAGTGACAGCCATCTTGTGCAGTCTTATAAGCATTATTCAGTTACCAAAGGCATATGGTACCATATTAGATTTCCTGGAGCATGGTATATCAGCTACAGGAGGTTTGTGTCCTCCTGGAGCATTAGCTGTTATGGCAAATGAATCCCATCTTTGGTATCTGAAGGGAGACAGAACTAATATGTACCAATCTGTATAAGAACAACTTTTCTTTGTTTCTCTGATATATACACAGAAAACTGTAATTGAATTTACAATAATTGTTGCATTATAAGTGAAATGATTGTTTGCTCAGCCAAACTTTCGAGGTGGCTGTGTCTAAAGACTGTTCTTTAAACTGTTCTTTAAACCTGTGAATTCAGCAGTTGTAAGTTACATGAATACTTTTCCTGAATTATTACATTATTAATTTCATGTAGTTTATTAGAACTGATGTTCCTATGAAGACAGGTTTTCTATATTCATTGCAAGTTACACTGCCACTATTCTGTGAACTCTGAGAATAACCAGTATGGATTCCATGGGTTTTCTTTTCAAATTCCTTAATAAATATGTTATGATGCTTACATTCACAAGCAAGTATTGGCTACCTTCTTCCAGACTATTATGTTATGTTGCAATAACTACTGCCAAGCATTTAATATGTCGTTTCTTTTGCCTTCTAAAATGCCATAAGCAAAGCTAGTGTAGGAGTAAACATAAAGGTTCAAAGAATAAGAATGACGTCTCTACATGGTACAGGTCTAAACCTACTTCTACAACAACGCTAAGTTTCAGAGTTAAAATTTACAGTTAGTTGATAACAAGTGAAAGAGCAGGAGCTGTTCCAAAATCTTTGGGCTTTGTTAAGGTGAGTCCATTAACTGGAAGAATGTCAAATTCAACTCTGGTAAGATCTAATTTGCCCATTCAAGTTTGAAGGCATAAAAATGGAAATGCACAGGACATAAACCAGTGGCAACTACTTTTAAGATATTAAAAAAAAGGCAATAATACACATCATTTTTTCCAATACCAGAACTAAACAAACAGTAAACTGTCCAGTAAAATTACAGGTCTTCATTCTACAAAGATGTTTCTTTGCATTCTTATATATATTAAGTTCTCTACTCTGCCTTATTCTGCAGCCAGCTAACTGTATGATACAAAGTGTTCAGGAACAGAAATATTTAAAATGATTTTTTTTCTAATTTGTTTGGGTATGTCACGGAAGGAGTAATGCACTTCACTCGTAAGAGAGAAGCAGCGATGTTTTATTGATATAACATAGTGATTTAACAAAGTTTGATTGTAAATAAGACAGTGACTTAACAAGATTCAATGGCAAGGTACACTCCGTTATTTACCGCATAGAGGACAGGGTTAAATTCACTCATCCAGGCGACCGTCCCACTGAGTCATGACATTCAGAATGGACCCCCTTGTGTTTTAAATTCGTTTTCAGAGAGGAACCTAGGTGCAGCTGGATCCAATCTTAGTCCAAGACTTGATCAACAGTTTATGTCCAAAGGTTGAAGACCCTCATATTGAGTCAATAGGTTCAGTGTGGACCCTCTTGCTTTCTAAACTCCCTGAACTGAACAGCTAGGCAGCCTTGGTGCAGCTAAATCCATTTCTAGTCCCAGACTTGGTCAACAGTTTATGTCTATAGGTTTATATGTGCACAATCAATCTAAGATATAATCTCAGAGAAGCTTACAAAATTTGGCAAGCTATTAGTCACTTATCGAGAATCTGCAGCTGTGAGGAATCTATTCATGTCAAGGTGTAAGGGATCTCTGCAGCAGGTGTAACGTTGAGAGGTGTCCCTGCTCAAGGGGAGAGCCTGTTGTGCAGCCTGCTGCCATACAACAGAGCTCAAAGGGCTCTTGGGTTTATCACTATTTATGGGGTAAGATGATTGATTTATAGTCATATTTGCATACCAAATGCAGATGTTAGTTCCTTCCAAATTTGGCTTGAGTCATTATCTATCTCCCCTGAATCCACTGTGAGCCGGATGCAGCCATCATGACCAGATGGCATCCATCACAACTGACACTGGTGGTTATCATTTGAATAGAGTTATGGGAAATAAAGCTGGGAAGGTGGCAGGAGAGGGAGCACACCGCCACAGGGTATCACCTACCATGTTGCAGGCATTACTGTAAAGGAAATACATCTAGAACTGAGGTATAATTGACAATTTTAGCAAAGGGGTCAGAGAATAATAACCTTATCTCTTTCCTCAAATTTGCACAAAAGGAAAATAACAGTGCTTAAATATAGCTTAAATATAATTATCTTAAATATAATAATACTTAATACATTGCTATTATCATCAACTCAGGAGCAACACGTTGCCATCATCAGGCCTTGCAACAGGATGTGGTGTCTATTCCCTCTATTGTCTGATTCTTATCTAGTCACAATGCTTCCTGAACTGAGCATGGAAAGACTGCATAATATTGCTATCCATCAGTACATTCATTTAATAAGCATTAGAATCCAGTAAAATCAACTTAGAAGTAGGATTTATTCAGCAGAGACACCGCTAAGGAGAGTACAAACATTACTGTGAGTGAAAGGTTTTATAAAATGTTTTTTCATTGAACACAAATCTCTTAATGACTTCTGAAATTCAGACAAAAAATGACATATTTGTCACCAGAAAGATAAGAATTTCCATCAGGATGCATATTCAACTGAGTAAAAGAAAATCCATGTGGCTAGATTTCCCCCGTGCTATAAAAAGGACTACTAATATTTTATTTACTTTCAAAAGGGAATTGAAAAAAATAATCCCTCTCCCAGCATATGAAGAGTATTGCATTGGATAGGTTTCATGGAAATTAACTTATACAGAATCTAAAAATAATCATAATTGGTTTGTTTAGTATTGACAATGACAACCACCTGCTTTAAATAGTCTCATATGCAATCAAATGAGTTTAAATTCTGATATCTGAAACATGAATACCATTATGATTATTCCCCAACCCCCCAACCCCCCCAAAAAAACCACACACACTTTAAGAAATACTGAGAATCTAAAGCAAGAAGCCCTAAAAAACTTCTGCTGAAATTACAGCTGAAACACATCTGGGGGAAAAACAAATGCCCTGCTGTCAGAACACCCAGTTCCCAAACACTCACAATTTTTGTAAACTGGCAGGTAGTTTCTCTCATTCAAAATCTTAAAGGTTTTTGTTATCTCTCTTCGCAGCCAGAAAAGTAGACAAAAATCAGAAAAGCCACTAGACATGATATCAGTGTCCTTTTACTCACAGTCTCTCTCTTTACCATATTTATTTTACGTTAACTCTATTATTCAGTCACATTTTTGGTATCACTTTTGATTGGATAGTACAGTAGAAAGTGTGCCTGTTGCTTTTCTTAAGCAAGCTAAAAGGAGAATATTAAAAATATAATCTTTTAGAGAGTGAATATCTATTCCAAATTTATTTTACTGAATAATTACAATTTAAATTAGCCTTGATTATACTTCAGCTTATAAATTAAAAATTGGACCTGTCAAAACAGTATTTGAAAAATTTAAGATAATACTTCAGATTACTTTATTGAACTGTATATCACCTAGTGGGAAATAACTATTTAGATATTTCCAGTGTAAATGTGTGTGTATGTACATGTGTATAGACTGTACATATAACTGATAAAATATATATGTTTTTATTTAACTGATAAAATACAGATGTACACATCTCACTTCTAACAAAAACTTTTTCATTGCTACAGTCTAGGAGCCTGATGGGTAGAATATTGCTTATCCAGCATCCACAACTGCTAGATGTATTTACAGCTTGAACATAAGATTAACTACTGCAGCATTTAAGGTTAACCGCAGTCATTAAATTTAAGTCTTCTAAATGCAGGAAATCAAAGAACCAGTATAAACTATAACCAAACATGAATCCTTTTCATATAGGCTGCCTCCACAGATGGAAGGTTTACCTCTATTTCAATGTTTTTAGTACCATCAGATATGAAGTATATATTAATCAAAAGCCAGCTCAACCAAATTCCAAAATTTGAATTCTAGGAATTTTAAGTAGGTTTCAGTTCCAGGTCATAAACACACAAATCTAGTTCTCAAGTGCGGGTGTCTATTCAGGTCAAAGGCATGTACATTCCTACTGTAATCAGTCAATGAAGCAAACTGCAAAAAGTTAGACATTGTTCAGAAGCGGTTCTTTCCTTCTTTCTCTCTCTAACTGACTTTCTCAGTAGTTAGTATAGACTAAATATATGAATATTTAACAACTAAACTTAAGGTGAGTTTAATTGTGAACCTATGGAAAACAAATGAGGTGAAATAACTTTTACATTGCTCATATGTGAACTTTAAGTGATTTCTTCATTTGTCATAAAGATAGTTGGAAGTGGTATTTTTACAGTATAAAAACGATCTTCACTTGATTTTTTGGTTTTTTTTTTGTTTTTTTGTTTTTTTGTTTTTTTCATCTGAAAGCCATTAAACCAGAATGAAACCTCAAGTCTGTTTAAAATATATTTTTGGTTTTAGAAGATGAATTTATTAAATGTGAGAAAATAGACAAATTATGTATCTTCTTTCAAATTACTCTTTGAAGGAGACATTTCAGTTATTTAGAACTTTTTAAAAAAATTGCAAAGATTGTTGTCCATAGAAAATATATTAATCAATATTTTCAAAATTATTTTTTATAAATTGTGCTAAATAGCATGCAACAGAATAGAGAGAATGTGATTTTGGTTTTCAACCAAAATTCTTTTAAAATGCTTTCTAAAATTCTAAAACATTTTTCCCCCAATCAGGTTTAAAAAGAGGATGACAACATATCTTGTTCCTTCTTCACCATCTTACTATGCAAATAATCTTTTCACTCCAGTTTTCTTTTTATTTTAATGCTATAAAAGATTCTTTTGTTGACCTCTAAATCATAATATTTTTAGAATCCTACCTATATCAATACTGATTCCTGTCATATGATTGATAGGTTCAGTTTAATATACCTCTCCTCAGGGTGGGATACCTAACAGCGACCACAAAGCGTCTGACTAGGAGCTCCTGCCTGCTCTGCACCGAAAACATGCTTCTTCCATAGAAGTCATTCTGTTGCTTTAGAGCATTGTCACCACTCTCATGAGTGTTCTCTCCCCAGATTTTGTTCATTACTGAAGAATGAGCCTGATATTAGGAAAACTGTTGGAATAAAATAAATAAATATGGGAAAGGTAGCCAACACATCATCTCTGTTTTCACTACAGCCATCATGCTCATGTCACTAAAAGCTTTTTGACAGAGCACATTAATTTTACAGAGGCCTCTGATAGCAGAACTTTTGCTTAGTAAAGTATCACTACCTTAACAGAAAGATATGTAACTTATTCCACAGGCCATTAAAATATAGGAAGGCTGATTCATGGGTCTTATGACTGTTCATGCTGGCCAAGGTGATTGCTGAGAGATTCTGGTCACACACAGACACACCAGTAGAGTGTAGTGGCCCAACAACACATACTCTTTATCTTGGGTATGGTATCTTGGTATAGCATCCTGAAATGGCACTTAAATTGCATGCTGAACTCTTGACGTGTCTCAATGGAGCATGTGTTATTAGTTAACTCTAATTTACTAGGAAAGAACAAAATGAAAGAGAATATTGTATGTTATAAAAATGTTTCCATAATGTTACATGCAAGTATGTTTCAAATAAATATTTGTTGGGTAAGTTTTAAGGTCAATCACAACTCAAGGATAGATTCACTACATCTCTTCCTTACTCTTCCTCCTTACTTTAAAACATTTTCTCCATAAATGAAAAATTTTCCTTTTTGCTTCTGTGTGCTTCCAAGACTATGCTGGCCATCTATGGTGCCTCAATTTCTGTATTTTTATATGCTACTTCATATTGATATTGATTTATATGCTACTACATACCGATATTAGTTCCTATATTTTCTTCTGGATTGTCTTTAGTCTTCCTAAATAGAAAGGAATCTAACTACTTTGTCCTATTGTGTAAGCACTATCTTGTGCCTATGCTATATTCCATTTATAGCATGGATTTTCAGCCACACTAATGTGCAATTGCATAAAAGCAAATACATGGATATACTACCTTACAAGCAATTTCAAAGACTAGTCCAAGTGACAATTAGATACAGGGTATTTAGGTGCGCAGTACTACAAGCCTAATTGAACAGACAATTGCCAATGAACCTTTAAAACTAATTCTACTGCCCATACAAAATAATTGCATTTATAATTTGGCTTTGTCTTGCATTGTGCTTCACAGATTTATTTTGAAATAATAGCTCACTTCCTACAGCACTGTTTTTCTTCTCTGAGAAAATTATTATTCTTTCAGGTTTTATTTGTTCTCGTGTGTTTGATTTTATGATTTCTTTCTTTTCAGTTCTAATATAACAGCCATTTGCTTTCCAGTAACAAAACAAAACAAAACAAAAATCTATTGGGAATGGGTTTAATAAATATCCTTTATATGTATTTAATTCCACAATCTTCTCACAATCTTCCAGAATCAGTATATATTTAGACAGACATCTACAACTGGTCCATAGACAAATACAGAAACAGAATATTTCTGTATTTTGTGTCAGAATACATATTTTGCTTCTATCAGAACACACATTCAAAGCCACAGGAGTAACAGAAAATAGTAAATGTCTTGTATCAGGTCATTTGGAAAAAATATAGGTATCATCAATGGACCAGTGAGGAGTCTTCTAGATAGTAAGTAGTTTTAGTCCAAAAGCACTGAGCGAGCTGGGGAAAGCTGTTTCAGTGTCTTTTTGTGTCAGGTACTGAAACAAACAAAAAAGCTTAGCAAGAGGAATGCACTAACCTGTACCAGAGTTTCGATTTTGCCATGTCCTATGCTTAATCACAATGTGTGAACATTTACAGAGCTGGTAGACTAGCCATAGCTCTTCAGAATTTTCTTAAATAGAACTTGTCCTTCCCCCAAGCTTTGCTTTTACCAATACCAGTGAATGCTTCAAATTCCACTACTTAAATCTTTCAATTTAATTTTAACAGCGATACTTTGTATAGATACAGCTATGGATCACTTAATCTATGTGAAGGTAGTGTAGGGAAAAAAATAACTGTGGATTCTTTAGCTCTCTTTCTCTCACCTGCAGCTCTTACAGCATACATGTCAATGTCATGTGATACAGATGAGGCTTCATGTCTATTCAGCCTTCTCAGATTATGACTGTGTCTATTCCAGGTTGTGCAATCTGAAAAACAAAGATGTGTTTTGGTTCTGCCTCTTGAGTTCTTGTTTAAACATTAACAAACTAATCAACTATCTTTTAAAGTAGGAAATGTTCCATTCAAAATTGCCACTGACAAATGTGTTTCAGGAAACACGATGGTAGTTTGGGTTGTTTTTCATTTCTTGCTATTTGCAGCAAAGGAAGACAAGGTGAATTAATTTGGGACCGAAGAGATGGGAGAGATGAGATGGAGCTAATTTAGAAATTCTGCAAAACTGGTTCTCTCCTTTCCTCATACTACTTATGACAGGAAAGCATACGCATACTCATAATAATTCCACGAGCATCAATGGAGCTATTCTGTGGAATAATTTGACCTTCAGAATCCATTTTACATTTCCTTACACCTTTTTGAAGCCACAGATACATGCTCTGAATGAACACAATAATGCTGCTATTTCAATTTTTTATATCCACTTCCCATGCAGGTTGAAATAAGTTACTAAGTGGTGAGGTTATTAAGATGCCAGGTGACAGGACCAGCTGAAATCAAACCCCCCAAGCTTCCTCACAATTAATACTGTTTCAAATGTTGTAACTTTGAGGTATTGGTTAAATATTGGCAAACTGTTCCATGAGATTTAATTAATGCACTTTAAAGGCTTCTATTATCATGTGATTGATTCAATTTTTATTAAAAAATAAAGGTTTCAAATATACATATAGAATTTTCAAGTAATCTTTGGTATAAATGGAATATTTTCTTTGGATTTTTTTTACCAAAAATTACGATGGAAAAGCTTCTGGAGGTCATGTAGGATAGCACGGTCTTCTCAGATGCCACTAGTCATCTATTCTTGTTCAGCTGAATCCCAACCTGACATTTTTCCACTTGATCCCTTAAAGGTAATTTCATTTAGTATCATCAGAGAACCTCTAGCAGATATTGACAAGATAGACACAATTCGTTCGCCCATTTGTGAGTATTTCATGCCATATAATGTGTTCTGAGTTATCTTGGTATCCCACCTGCCTGCCAACTTCCACTCTAGTAAGTCTTAGTCTTCTGTTCATCTGGCACTGCATCTACCACATTTCTGTGAGTTTCTTATGTATACTAAATCCCAGACAATATGTGGATTTCAAAGCTACTTATGGTCTGGATTATTGTTTCTGTTGGATAAGATTATATCATTCCCTTCTAATTTATTGAGTTTGTATTACATCCTCCTGTACATAATTACAGCCCCATCATGCAAGAAGCCACATGTACAAATTCCCAACAAAAGTTTTTAGCTAAAAAAGAAATGGTAGGGTACATCAAATCATTATCTGATCTTTGCATTTTGCTTTCATATACAAACTTTTTTTTAAGTCCACTATTTGCTAATCTTTACCTTACTTGATAAATAAGTGTTGCATTAATTGTTTATATATAAGCTGTTCTGATATCCAGAGACACTGAGATCTCTATGACAATCCTAAATGACGAAAACCTGTCCAGACTCCTTAGGATATGATAGCCTAGAGTTTGAGAGATTGGATAGTTATGTTAAAGTCTACCATTGTGATCCACTCCTTTTTTACTCTACTTTTGCACAGAAGTAGAAAAATATCTTGGTTGCAAATTATGAAAACAAAATAAGAATGCAATATTTTGTGTAACAGCTTGTTTATTCAGACTTGTCAATAGAAGAGTTCCCAAAATAAGATATTTTTAAAAGATTCTAGCTTTCATAACATTTTACTTATTCTTTTTTCTCTCTCCTCCAAAATAATATCTTGAGGAATTAAAATAAGAACAGCAGGAAAAAAAGAAAAAAAAAGGTAAAAATCCTCACCAGAAGTCATATATCTTATTCACTCACTCAGAAATAACAAGAATAAATACATTATGTGATCTGTAGATAACAGATCTTTAAATTTCTTGCATTATGTGAAAGTTATATTACCTAGTATTCATACTTTTGCAAAATGATTTTATGTCTGCTTTAAAAATCAGAGTTGAATGCATCAAAATTCTGGATACAAAAGATTTCTTATCAGTTAGTGAATCTGCTTTTCTACTACTGTTTCAGTACACCACCACTCAAAACTATTTTATGTGGTTTGGAACAATATAAAGATTAAAATAAACAAACAAATAAAACACAATAAAAAAGTGTGCCATTTATGTACTTTGTAATTACTGTCCTGTGGAGTCGTCTTCTCTGGAGATATTCAAAACCCGCCTGGATGTGATCCTGTGCAACACGCCCTAGGCGACCCTGCTTGGCAGGGGGATCGGACTAGATGATCTCTGGAGGTCTCTTCTAACCTTAGCCTTTCTGAGATTCTGTGTGATTCTGTGATTAAACAAAACAAAACAAAACAATTGCAGTTGTAGAAATATCACTTGAACAGAAGGATTTTGTTGCACAGGCCTATTATAAACAATAATGCATTTACAGAGTTACATCATATTATACCCTTATGCTACTATATACCAATTGTGAACAGGAAGGAAAGTTTTCAGAAAATATCAGTTTTCTTTGGAAGTGTCAGAAACTAAATTTTATACCTTGAAAGTATATTTATAACATGAGGTATTCTACTACAATCAAGTACTTTCCAATTCAATAAAAAATACAAATAAATTTATTTTTAATTATCAATTATGCATTTCAGTCTTGATCACTCCAGCCACAAGGGCTGTGTTTGGGTGTTAAGGCACTAGCAGCCCAGAATCCATGCCCATTAGAGACTGCAAATGAAGTCAAGCCAGATCCTGATGGCCTAACGGATTTTATGGGATTTGTTGTATGCCTAATTCCTTTTAAACCATTGTCTGGAGACCAGCTGACCCTTATTTAGTCTCTGGGGGCTCTTACCAATGCATATAAATTCCCAAAGGGAGAGTGCAGAGAGGATAGATCCAGGCTATTTTCAGTGGTGCCCAGTAAGAGAACAAGAGGCAATGGACAAGTACTCAAACACTGAAGGTTCCATCTTAACATCAGGAAACACTTTACTGTGAGAGTGACTGAGCAATGGAGCAGGTTACCCAGAGAGGTTGTGGAGTCTCCTTCTTGGAGATATTCGAAAGCTGTGTGGACATTGTTCTGGGCAACTTGCTCTAAGTGTCCCTACTTGAGCAGGAGGGTGGGATCAGATGACCTCCAGAGGTCCCTTTCAACCTAAACAATTCTCTGTGACTGTATTTTTATACTATAGCAGAATTTCAAAATCATTAAATACAAAAAAAAAAATGAATTTATTATTACTGCACATATATGGTGGTTTAATACATCTTCACTCTTAAGAAGCTATGAAATGCTAGGCTGTTGGAGATGAGTACAAGAACAGTCTGAAGAGGAAACCAGATTCACATTATTCTATGTTGCTTCATTTACAACTGTATAGTTTCAGAGTACTGAGACCCACTAATATTTTGCTACTAGGTGCTTTTACTGTTGCCGTACCAATTTAAACAGTACTCCTTTGTTCAGTGTGATAATAAAAATCTTTTGTTTGCATCACATCTTTTTATAGGTTCAAGGAGGAGACAACTGACACAATGAGGATTGTATTACATGAGACAAATTTTAGCTGCTAAAATGAATGATAGCTGACAAGGACTGTCACTGAAAGGTTCAATGGGTCAAACAATTTAAAAGTAAAATAAAATAGAAATATGTATGTAAAAGAAGAAAAAGAAATGAAACACTAAAGTGGAGAGAACCTGTAAAGAAAACAGTTCATAAAAGGCAGCTTCTGGCCATTTGGGGAGACTAAGGGGAACAGAGGCAGATAAGAGCATTCATTGTTTCTGCTTCTGATAAGAGCAGGAAGACAAAAATGAGACTGTCAATAGAGTGTTTTCAGTAAATGAAAGAATGAATGAATGAATGAATAAATAAACAAACCAACCATCCTGGCAGCAGTCAGGATGAGTTTGACATGTTAAACCATTTTAGTGGAGACTGCCACCGAGATTTCCATCCTGCTCTTCTTCCTTACAGGATTGAGATAACATTTGTTAATATATTCAAACTTCAGCAGACTTTTCTGAACCAAAGAGAGCCTGCGAAACTTTAGAATATTACCTGTCAAGGCTTGAATACTCTTCTTCCCATAGATTTTCAAACCTCACTACGTTAATTCCACACTTGCTTCTCAAGATTATTTCATATGGTAAATCAGGCAACAGTTTGGGTGCTGTCACATAGCCATATAGCACCATTTAAATTACTAAAATGTATTCAGTATACCCGTAGGGCTGGCAGATACAACACAGGACCTGTATGAGAACTGGGCCATCTATGGGTGGCAGCTATCAGTGACGTATGCCAGCCTATGGGATCTAAAATGACACCACATTTAGGCAGTAGAATTACTCACCATACTCCACTTTTAGTAATAATCACCTAGGAAACAGATGTTAGCCTCAGTTATTCCCCAAAGTCTCCCTCAAGATTAGATTTTCTATCTGTGTAAACAGTGATTATGTGAGGATGGCTCTATGTGTTGACTCAATTTGCACAAGCAGGGCCAGAGGCTAAGCATTCTGCAGTATAGTACTAATAAGATTGAATACCATAAGGCATGACCAGACGGGGTGTTTGATTCCTGTCTGCAAGGTCCTCATAGGTAGAAGACCTCTCTTTAGAAAGCAGTTTGGACCTCATGAGTGATACAACTCCAAAGCCGGTAAGGTGACCTTTCAGACAGACGCAGTGTAGTCATGATGATATGACTTATCGCTCTGCACTGTAATCTAGGGGTGATATCACTGACGTTATTAAACACAGAGCCAAGCCGCTGGCAGAACAAAAAAGAAACACAGCTAATGAACTGTGTAAAAACAGCAGTTCTGTTGCAATTGCTATTCCTCTTTCTGAATTAAATATTTCTGAACAAATGGTTCAAGATTTCATCAAGACTCTAGATGCATTGCTATGTATTTCCCTTTGTTGAGGAGGTAATGAATTTAATACTAAATAAACTATTTTCCATGTTCAGAACTATATTGAGCAGGTTATATATAGTAAGAAAAAATAGGAACCCAAAATAACAAATTAGTTATATATTGTCACCCTCATGATGAATATTCTTACAGAAAAATATAACAAGTGTGGTGGTTTTACCCAGCTAAACAACTGAACTCCACCACAACCGCTCACTCACTCCACCTCCTCAAAGGAACAGGGGGAGAAAATATGATGGACAAGGGCTTAAGGGTTGAGATAAGGACAACAAGGTTGCTCACTAATTACCATCACGGGCAAAACAGACTTAACATAGGGAGATTAATATAATTTATTACTATAACTAGCAGACTAGAGCAGTGAGAAAATAAAAGCAAACTAAAAACACCTTCCCCCCATCCACCCTCTTCTACCTCCTCCCCCCAAGCAGTGCAGGGGAGTGGGGAATGGGGGCTGCAGTCAGTCCATATCGCTTCGTCTCCGCCGCTCCTTCATGGTCGCTCTCTTTTCACCTGCTCCAATGTGGGGTCCCTCCCACGAGATCCTGTCCTTCCCGAACGGATCCTGCGTGGGCTTCCCACAGGCTGCAGCTCTTCAGCAAGTGCTCCCATATGGGTCCGTACCACAGGGTCCATCCTTCAGGAGCAAACTGCTCCAGCATGGGTCCCCCACCGGTGGCAGCTCCCACCAGATCACC
>VXAL01015501.1:44349-97496 GCA_013399475.1 Chauna torquata
CTTCTGGAATCTTCTCACAGAAGCCACCCCTGCAGCCCCTCTGCTACCAAACCTTTACCATGTAAACCCAATACAACAACGTAACAACAAAATGTATAACATTTTGTACGAGCAATAGAAATATTTTTGGATCCAGGCATTTTATGTCATCTAGATAATGCTATCATTCAATCTTGATAATCAGATGCAGTCTATTCTGCCCCAGCTATTAATGTCACCAATTTGATATCTCCTTTTTAAAACACTAGGTTTCCCAGGAGAGTTACAGTAATGCCTTTGAAGATTGAATTTGTCTAAAAAGTTTAGAATAACAAAAAAAAAAAAAAAAGAAACACAGAAAATCAGAGAAGTTTGCCAAGATGTTTTCCAGCTATCCTAGATGAGTTAATGATACTAATATCCTTCTTGAACTTCTATATGGAAACAGAAGTAAAAACGGAAGATGCATTATTTGCTATACCCTAAAGCCAGGACCAATCACAAAGCCCCTGTTTAGTTAATCATAAAGAAAGTATCTTTAACAGCAGGACTTAGTCTGAAACAGTAAAGAAAACAATTCTTCACTGGAACATTACACGATTCCTTCTCATAACTCAATTTTTGCTTGTCTGTCTAAGACTCCTATTCACAAACAGACTTAGGCACAGAGTTGAATTTACAAACCTGGGTTATTCACTTTGGAACCCTGTAAAATACAAGGAGAGATTTTGGTATTCATTATCTCAATCCACAGAGTTTAACCAAAAAAAAAAATCAAACTAAAACACAAAGCATGTTTGAAACACCCATCTTCAAATGAACATAAGTCAAGATTCAGGGAAACTGTGTGATCTGCACCTTTGCTAGCAATCTAAGCTAGCACCAAGGCAAACTAGCGTAACCTATGATGATAGTCTTAAACTCTTTGGCCTTCCTAAACTACTGTTGAAATTGCTTCACGGCCCATGCCTGCTTCTGAATTACGCCCATGATCAAAAATCACTTCAAAGACCCCTTATATGAGTACAGCATCCAGTATCAGTGCCTGAGAAGATTCTCTGCTGCTGTTTAATTCATGAATAAATAAATATCTTAGTTACTTTAATACTAAATTCTAGTGCTTTTAATTGAGATATCAGGCAATTATAAGCATAGTCTGAAATCTTAATGTGGTGAATCCTGTTTGAGAATTAGACATATTGACTTTTTCAGTCCTTTCTAACATTGCAGCTATTGATATTTACCTAATGTTCAGTGTGTATGATCATAGATACCTTGTTCAGTGATCCTGACCAGAAGACAATTGTACATTGAGGAGTTAGTGATCCACATAACAATTAACTAGAATAGGTCCAGGTCTGTGCTGTGCTGCACATACAACGTGGTCTTCAGGGCTATGTCGTGTGGCACACGTCCCTTGGTCACAGGATGAACTCAGCCAGCTCGCTGTAGCAGTCAGTCTCCATGCAGTACTGGTTAGTACACAATCTGGCTCTATCTAACACTGCAGCAAGAAGTTCTCCTGTGAACACCCTTTTTATTTGACAGTAGACATGACAGAGTTGTTTTACTGTAAGAAAATCCAGTAATAGCTCAATAGACCAAAAAAGAAAGAAGCTATCTCCCGCAATTAGATCTGCTCAGCAAGCCATGGTTAAATCCATCTAGGATACCATGCAAAGAGACTTTGGCTATGTGCACTTTAGCAACAAATTTTGGCTAACATTATTTGATTGGTATATGAAATTACTTCATACTCTTTCCTCATATTTCCTATGTACACATTTTGGGTAATTTTACCTGAGATTATATTTAACCAACAGATGTAGGCATGTGAATCTTTATTACCCTTTGTAGAATCCTGTTGACTCCTCTCTTGGAATCTCCAAGATCTCCTTTCATATCTTTCTCAAAGATGATAGCATATCATATTAGACATCCTGCTACTTGTGTAATGCTACATATGCAAATCTTCTTTCTGTTGGTATTCATGCTGTTTATGAATAACAAGTTGGGGCCTGCTGCCTGACTGCGTCCTAGTTCTGGGTTTAGATAACACCCATACAGGGTGCCAAGGAGAGGGGTAAAGACCAGAATAATCCTGAGCCTACTGCACTTCTACTGGGAGATTATCTGCATGAACTGACACCCAAATGACTTCTTTTTTTTGACGATGATATTTGAAATGACTTTGTGGGAGCTCTTTCAACTGTTATTGCTTTGTCCATGCTTTGCTTTGATTTGGTTGACTGGAGCTTCCGGGCCCTGACAAAAAGCACAGGGTTGTAAGATCTCATAACACTGAGAAGAGGAAACACCAGCAAACTACTGGGTATAATCAAGTCCTTCCTATGTAAGTTGACATCACTACTTTGTTATCCTTGAAGAAAACTTGGAAGCCCATGCAAATATTCGAAAGACCAACTGCCCTGTGGAACCTCACAATACCCAACCCCTAGCTGTCAGTGTCTAACCAGTTTAAAGTGAGCAAGTTTGCCATCGGCAAAGTAGCGATAAATGTCTCTGAAACCATCCTTTAAACTCTTTCTCCTTAAATAATGTGAACTGGGGACACAGACAAAGTCATCTGAACCTTTCCTCTTCCTGGTTTCCCCTGAACATGGAGGGGGCAGGGAAAGGACTGTTCACAAGATTTACACTCACGTCAAGTGCTCAGCCCATTAAAACTACAAGTAGCTAAACTTGGAAGACTATTACTTTTTGTTGGAAGGCCTCTGAGGCAAGTTTACAGACGTTTTTACAGGCCTCAGTAGAAGGACAGAGTAACCTTGGGAGGCTGCCAGACCCCACACAACCACTCTCTCACTCCCCCTCCTCAACAGGATGGGAAAAATAAGATGGAAAAGCTTGTGGGACAAGATAATGACAGGGAGATCACTTACCAGTTACTGTCACAAGCAAAACAGACTCAACTTGGGGAAAAATCAATTTAATTCACTGCCAATTAAAAATAGAGTAGGATAGTGAGAAACAAGGACAAAGCTAAAAACACTTCCCTCACCCCCCCTTTTTCCCAAGCTAAACATCACTCCTTCATTCCTGACTCATCTCCCTCCCTCCTCCCCAAGCACTACATGAGTATGGGCAACGGGGTTGTGGTCAGTTCATAATACTTTATCTCAACTGTTCCTTACTCCTCACATGCTTCCCCTGTTCCAACGTGGGGTTCCTCCCATGGGATGCAGTTCATCAAGAACTAATCCAGCATGGGTACCCCGCAGGCTGCAGTTCCCTCCAGACAACCTACTCCACCATGGGCTCCCCTCCATAGGGCTGCAGTTACTGCCAGATGCCTACTCCTGCACGGGCTATCCACATGCTGCAACTTCCTTCAGGGCATATCCACCTGCTGTGGTGTGGGCTCCTCCACAGGCTGAGTGTGGATATCTGGTGGTACACCATGGGCTGCCAGAAACAACCTGGCCTTCTCCACTGGCTGCAGGTGAATCTCTGCTTCAGCACCTGGAGCACCTCCTCCCCCTCCTTCTTCACTGACGTTGATGTCTGCAGTTGTTTCTCTCATGTTTTTTCCCATTCTTCTCTTTCACAGCTGCTGCATAATGTTTTTTAGTGTTTCCTGAATACACCCTCCAGGAGGCACCGCCTTCTTGGCTGCGGGGCCCAGCCATGCTCTGCAGTGGGGCTGTTGGAGCCGGCTGGAACCAGCTGTGTCCGGCACAGGGCAGTCCCAACCTTTTCTCACAGAGGCCACCCATGCAGCTGCCTCCTGCTTCCAAAACCTTGCCATGTAAACCCAATACAGCTGTAAACACTAATTTCTTCATCTGTTGTACACACAGTAATGTGCTAGAGGATGGGGCACTCAGGGTGGTATATGAGATGCTGTCTGATTATTCACTAGAAGGACCACAAACATAATAAGCATCCAGAAGTGGACTAAGCTAGTAAACCGGCACATTTTAAGACGTGTTTTCCAATATGGTAAAATAAATACAAAGCTGCATAAGAAATAAATTCCATTTATATGTTTCATCTTTCTCTCCTGTGAGATACACTGGGGCACTGACAGTATCTTTGGCAGTATCCCTCTGAATGTGCCTCAGCACCACAGACATACAGCGAACTGCCTGCTGCAAGTTCTGACACAAGAACAGTCACAGAAGCAGAGTTTTAATATTCTTTTCTTTTATAATTGTTACACTGTACTTCTTCCTATAGAGCAACCACACCCCCAGCCAGACAGAATTTACTGTGATATCAAGCTTCTGAACAGAAACACAGGTACTTGTTCTGAACCTTTAAAAAACAATCTTAACAGTTCTTCTGGACACCAAATTGTTTTAATCATATCCTCACACTTCAAATAATAATCTCCAGTACAAACTGCAGATTTAAGAATGTATCCCTGTTATTAATAACCATTTAAAAATATTTTCAGAAATGACCTAGAGGTTTTCTCAGATACTTGTTTATTATGTTGAAGGTGTGTTGTTTATGCAGGGGTAGATAATTTACTAAATGCCTATAACACTTAACACATCAGGTAATAATAAAGAAGTGCTCAAGAACAAAACACTTGCTAAAGGTTCTCTTCTTTTCAACACCAGAAAAAAAGAAGCCATAAGAAACATATACAAATGACTCAGGAAAATAAAGGTAACAGGTTAGATATTAAATGGCATACGCATACTGCTCACTGACTTCTCTAAGTTTGCAGCCACAGATATGTAAAAAATCAATAAAGAAAAAAATGCTGTAAAAGACAAGTCCTTTATAATAAAGAGTATTATAGAAACTAGATTTTTTTTTTTCCAAAAGAGAGTTATGGAAGAAGAGCTCCTTATCTGAAGGAAAGGGGGCTTGCGTTTTTAACATTTGTTTTTGTTTCTTTATTTGAAGTAGGAAACAGGAACAGAGAAGGTCCAGTTCAATGATTTCAATGTCAGAAAGTACTTTCAAAACGTACACGTCATAGAAAGGCAGTGGTAATAAAACGGTTTGCAAAGCTTTACCAATGTTTAGTACTGACAGCTCATAAATTGGTAGTGTTTTTACTATAAAACAGCCTACTTTATGGGGCAATTTATAACTATTTTTTTCCTACAATTTTAATTGAAATATTGATGAATTAAAAGGGCCAATTTTTGAGCTAAACTGTCCTTACTTTACACAGTTTGATATGAGAAAAATAAATATATGAATTAAGAGAGCAGTCACAGGCAAATTAACTACACAACTCCGTGCATATGGATTTCATAGTTTTTTTGTTTGATAGATTTTTTGTTTTTTTTTTTGTTTTAAAGCTAAAAGATGATCCTTTGTGTTCTCTCCTAGAAGTGAGCAATAAAAACCACTGGAAAACTGGAGTGTGGACACAAAAGCAATACAGTAAACAGTACAGATTCGATTTAAACATAATTATCCTGGTATTAGGGATATGAGTTTGGTCTTATAACATGAATCCTGTATCGAACAGAAGAGTTCAAAACATGGAATCACCTTTACAAATTTAATCAGTTTCATCTTTCATTGAAGTTTCTAGAAATGACATTGAATTGCCAGCCATCAGTTTCCCTTATATTTCATCGCATTCTGAAACTTTTTTGAAATATTTTTGTAGAAACTTTTATTCACAAATGTGCCTAATAAAACTTGGTTAAAGACATATACTGTCTCTATACAGCATATACATTTGATCTGTTGTATACAACCAAGTCTGTATTTTCTTGTTCCTGTGACTGAGTGTGCACTGAAAAAGAGTTCAGTGAAATGCTGATTTCAGCAGAGAGTCTGATATTGATTTTTACCAAGTAGAGGAACACATTTAGGACAGTTAGGATGAGATTCCAAGCATATACCTACAATTGATCAAGTCAGTTTAGGCTTGTATATTCAAAGGTGAACAATTAATAAGAAGCAATTAATATGGTCTATTTCAGATGCCCAGTTTAGGATGAGGTTAATTATATTCTGTATGTATTTATTCTACTGTAAAAGGATTCTACATAACTGGTCCAAATGAAGGGTGTTTATATAACTTTAGGCTCAGAAAAAAATGAAGAGGTACTATATGCTTTGAGTGTAGCAAACTGTTAATAATTCCTAAAAAAGTTATGAATTTTTTTTAAGGGAGTATTGTTAAGTGAGGATCTTGATTTCAGATTCATCTTTGAGCAACAGGTCTTATGCTGTTACTAAGAATGATGATGAGAACTACAATTTTAGACTTCACTGATTGAACCGGTAGGAGTGGAGGCATGACATGCTTCAGGATGTTAATTCCTCCTTCATATTTATGTCAGATCAAGATAGGAAGAGATTGTAAAAATGCCTTTAATCTGTCAAATACTGATTTGGTATTTTACTGTAAATTAGGTCTATTTCTCTTAAATGACCTGTGTGGCCATGACTATGAATTTCACAAAGTCATTTTCAAAGGAGATGAAATATGCTATCAACATTTAATTTCTTGATCTTCTATTGCATCTCTTCATGTAGAAAATATGGAGTAAAAGAAACTTAAGCATTTGAGATAGACATGACGATATTCGCTGACAGCTGATCTTTACATTCGTCATATATGATGTTGGATTCATTCCACTTTACCTGAAGTTTAGATATCTAAGTTACTAGTCAACTTGGATTAATTAAAAGACGACAGCAAATCCAGAGAGTCATTCTGTTGACTTTTCTTAGATATGTGTGTTAACAGGAGATGGATGTGTTTCCCTCTGGATGTATTTCTCTGAAGTGACTATGCAGAAATTCTAAAGTGACTTATTTGCATTTATATGCTTAACTATTAGACATCAGAAGATTGGTGGGATGAATTTCACTCTGTATGAAATGAAAATGAAAAGAATTTGGCTCGAAACAACCTAATTTATCATTTATAATCATATATAGTTATAGCAGAATCAAAGAATGGTTTGGGTTGGAAGGGACCTTTAAAGATCATCTAGTTCCCACCTCCCTGCCAAGGGCAGGGATACCATCCATTAGATGAAGTTGCTCAAAGTTGCATCCAGCCTGTTCTTGAACACTTTCAGAGATGGGGCATCCACAATTTCTCTGGGCAACCTGTTCCAGTGCCTCACCACCCTCATAGCGAAGAGTTTCTTCCTAATGTCTAATCTAAATCTTCCCTCTTTTAGCTTAAAACCCTTACCCTTTGTTCTATCACAACATTCCCTGATAAGAGTCCCTCCCCATCTTTCCTGTAGGCCCCTTTGAAGTACTGGAAGGCCATTATAAGGTGTCCCTGGAGACCTTCTCTTCTCTAGGCTAAATAGCCCCAGCTTTCTCAGCCTATCTTTGTCGGAGAGATGCTCTAGCCCTCTGACCATCTTCATGACCTTCCTCTGGACCCATTCTAATAGGCCCATGTCCTTATTATGATAGAGGCCCCAGAGCCGAATGCAGTACTCCGGGTGGTGTCTCACAGGAGCAAAGTGTATATATGGTACACACTACTACATAGCATACATATATATATTGTATAGTGTATATATATTACAGTATATATAATATACATAACATATGTATATATATGTAGTTTGCAGCTAGCTAGGAAGATAAATAGATGTCTTTTCTATAATTGGTCATGTTAAAGCACATATAAACTCTTTTGTATTCTTCCTTATTCTAAACCAACTGTATGGAGGAAGACATGAATATGAGTTTCCAACAGAATAACACCTGTCCAATACAACTTGGCTTTAAAATACGCATTTTTCCCAGCTGTGATTACCCATAGTTTTTTTTTAGTTTTTATTTTTCATTGGAGAAAGTTGGCTTCTAGAAGCAGATAGTCTAGTGAATAGATTNCCTGATAAGAGTCCCTCCCCATCTTTCCTGTAGGCCCCTTTGAAGTACTGGAAGGCCATTATAAGGTGTCCCTGGAGACCTTCTCTTCTCTAGGCTAAATAGCCCCAGCTTTCTCAGCCTATCTTTGTCGGAGAGATGCTCTAGCCCTCTGACCATCTTCATGACCTTCCTCTGGACCCATTCTAATAGGCCCATGTCCTTATTATGATAGAGGCCCCAGAGCCGAATGCAGTACTCCGGGTGGTGTCTCACAGGAGCAAAGTGTATATATGGTACACACTACTACATAGCATACATATATATATTGTATAGTGTATATATATTACAGTATATATAATATACATAACATATGTATATATATGTAGTTTGCAGCTAGCTAGGAAGATAAATAGATGTCTTTTCTATAATTGGTCATGTTAAAGCACATATAAACTCTTTTGTATTCTTCCTTATTCTAAACCAACTGTATGGAGGAAGACATGAATATGAGTTTCCAACAGAATAACACCTGTCCAATACAACTTGGCTTTAAAATACGCATTTTTCCCAGCTGTGATTACCCATAGTTTTTTTTAGTTTTTATTTTTCATTGGAGAAAGTTGGCTTCTAGAAGCAGATAGTCTAGTGAATAGATTGTGTGGGTGTGCTAGCAGATATACATGTTAGGTTATGTGATAAAAGCTTGTCTACACACCCACAAAAGAGCACAGAAAGAAAATGGTGGAAGGAGAAGCCCAAGTTCAAGTACCTGGGTGCCCTAGCTACTCCCTGGCCCATCACAAGAGTCATTGGCCCACCAAAGGCCAATCTCCACAAGCCCAGAGGAGCACAGGAGCACCATGGCAGCCTGGAATCCAAATTAAGGACTCAGAAGAAGGAACACCTTCTGCCTGCCCCTGCCCCATGGCTGTCCCAGTGTCCAGTTTTGAAATCTACCAAGACAATGCAACACTGGACCACCTTTTTTACTGAGGAGGGGTGCTGCCTAGGGCTGTGGGACACAGTGTGTCTCCAGAGGAAAAGCATTTCAGGTTTGAACAGGATTTGTTATGGCATGTTTTGAGGAGAAACCAAAGGAAGGAAAATGGATAGCATTAGGTGATTTAGAGAGGAACAAAGGTGGAAAAATAGATGGATGCAGGAATAAAAATGTCCCATGACTGACCATACCCTGCACCTGGCCAGCACAGTTTGTCCTGTCTTCTTATTAAATTCCTTTCTAACTCTTTCTATGGTTAGAGAATGTGTGTGCGTACATGTGACGGAGGGAGTCTGTAACATCAACTGGAGTGTGTTTGCGGCCTCAGGAGCTCATATATCCAGATGCTAGAAACTAGGGATGTTGCGATCCGGGGGCAGCTACTGAGCAGATTAAGTGTCTGAGTGTATATATGCGCTCTACATGCGTGTGCCTACATGCTCAGCCTCAGCTGGTTGAACCTAGCCATGAGCTGCAGCACCCTCACCTCTGCAAGGCTGTCAGATATGGCCCAATATTTTTCCCTTACAATGCACACTTGCCTGATGTCATGGTTTCATACTCATGGCCTGCTAAGCTCCACCACCATCACTCTCTCACTCCCCCTCCTCAAAAGAAAAACAGGAGAAAATATGATGAAAAAAGGCTCATGGGTTGAGATAAGGACAAGGAAATCACTCAGCAGTTACTGTCATGGGCAAAACAGACTCAGAATAAGGGAGATGAATGTAATTTATTGCCTACCATTAACGGACTAGAGCAGCGAGAACTAAAAGTATTCTAAAAACACCTTCCCCCCATCCACCCTCTTCTACCTTCTCACCATGAGCAGCGCAGGAGAATGGGGAATTGAGGTTGCAGTCAGTCCATAACATTTCATCATCTGCCACTCCTTCATGGTCACTCTCTTCCCCTGCTTCAGTGTGGGGTCCCTCCCATGGGATGCAGTCCTTCCCAAACTGATCCTACATGGGCTTCCCACAGGCTGCAGGTCTTTAAGAACCCAATATGGGTCCGTACCATGGGGTACAGTCCTTCAGGAATGCACTGCTCTGAGCAGGGATCCCCCATGGGTGGCAGCTCCCACTAGACCACCTACTCCACTGTGGGCTCCTCTCAATGGGCTGCAGTTCCAGACCAGAGTTTGCTCCTATGTGGGCTCTCCATGGGCTGCAGCCTCTTTCAGGGTCGATCCACCTGCTACAGTGTGGGCTCCTCCACAGGCTGCAGTGTGGATATCTGCTCCGCTGTGGTCCACCACGCACTGCACAAGAACTTCTGCTCCTGCACCTGGAGCATCTCTTCCTCCTCCTTCATTGACCTTGGTGTCTGCAGAGTTGTTTATATTCTCTCCCCTCTCCCATCTGCTGTTGTACAGCATTTTTTCCTTTTCTTAAATGTGCTCTCACAGAGGCACAACTAGCATTGCTCACTGGCTCAGCTTTGGCCAGCAGCAGGTCCCTTTTTGAGCTGGATGGAACTGGCTGTTATCTGACATGGGGCAGCTTCTGGACTTTTCTCACAGAGGCCAACCATGCAACCCCCCTACTACCATAACCTTGACGCATAAACCTAATACACCTACATATGTGACTATAAATTCAAGTTGTGTCCCATGTCTGACTGCTCAGACAAAACCAAGTGGAAGCATAGAAATGCTATTAGAAGAAAATGCTCAGGTAAGTCACAGCCATAGCCTTTCTCTGGTGTTTCCCATGTTCTTCTGTTGACACTTAAGTTTTCCAGTGTTTTATCAGTTTTATAAGTAAATAAATCCAGGGTGAAACATAATGAAGCATGACTTAACCTTTCTGACGTGTTAACAACATTGCTCTGTATTGTTTCCACATATTTAACAAAAAATGTGTTTCTATGGAAAAGTTCTTCCAAAATCCAGTAAAATATTGACTAATTTTCATATTTTAAAACATCTTGTGAGTCAATTCACTTAGAATATTTTTTTCAAATAACATCTGACTCTTGAACAGTTGAAAATAAAGCAATTTTGTTCAGTATACACTGTAGCTTCCAAAAAGTCTGAGAAAAAAATAATATATCAATATAAAATAAAATCAATCCATAATTACTGGTCAGACCTGTTACCTACTGTACTTTAAAATTAAAAACATTTGATATCTCTTGTGCTTTCTATAGTAGCCAATATTATCTTAGTGCTTATCTACAATAAATATGGTCATGTTTCCCTGTGACTGATATTAATTCAGTTGCCACTGTTGTTCAAACTCGGGTTAGTTTGTCAGAAAGCTAACTGTGGTATGTTTCTTTTTGTGCTAATGAACCTCCAGGGACATAACAGTCCAGGTTTAAGGTCTTTAAAGTTTCCAGGGACAAAACAGAAAAATAAATGTTTATCAACATGATTGTTATGATTATGAATGGTGGGTGGAAAATGTGTTTTTTATACTGTTATGTCTTCCTTCTACTGAAATAGCGTCTTCCTTCCCTCCCTCCATGCTTTCTTGTTCTCTCTTTCTCTCTTGCACCTCCCCTCTCACCCAATCTCTCTTTTCTCTTATATTGGGTAGCTACATAAAGGCAGAAATTGAAGGATAGAAGAATGGATGGAAGGAAGGGGCAGAAAGTGAAGGACAGAAGGGTGGATGGAAGGAAAGAAGCAGAGAAGGAAAATAAGAAAGAAGAGTTTTCATTAATGCATGAAACAGAATGTTAATACTTTTACTAATGTAAACATTGTCCATGAACTGTTCTATTGAAATAGTCAAGGAACAGCTGTATTAAAGTAGTCTAGTCTCAAACAGTTCTATTAAAACATGGCTAGGAAGCCATGTCTGCTATTGTTCTTGGTTATTGTTGGAGATATCCTAAAGGCTTTCAGGATCTGACATAAAACTCTGTATGTTTTCCTCCATCTATTGCAGCTGAGAAAACATGCCAACTCTATATTGACAATGGAGTCACTAATCTCAAATGGTATGTTTAAAAGGAGGAAAAACAGCCATGTATGAAAAAATGCACTGTTAGAAAGTGAATCAGCATTCAGGAACACTCTGTTATAAGCTCAAATAAGTGATATCCACAAAAAAAGTGGGTGAAAGACTAGTAATATTTTTTATTGTTTTCAATCAAAACCAAAGCAAAATAGATGATTGGAGATTCAAGTATGAAATTACAAACTGTGGAATTTACAGTCACTAAATACTTCACATTTTTATGGTTTACAGCTGTGTTTAAATAAATCTGTCTAATTATATTGAAGGCTGCCTTGTAATCACAGGCTAATCCTGTTTGCCTGCCCAGAATGTGATAACAACAACCTCCACTGGGTTATTAAGATTTACAAATGTAGTGGATTTTGCATTTATCCTAAAGTTCCTTTCTTTCATATTTTCCCTAAATGTGAGTGGCTTTCTGCTTCAAAGGAATCATGTTTATGACCTTAAACTGAAAATAAGAAAGACAGATAAGTCAATTCCTGACACTTTCCCACAAAGACCAGACCATCTGGACGCTTTGTATTTATAACAGGTGCTTCTGGGACTTGCAGCCTAATTCTGGCCCAAATTCTGTTCTGTATGGGTGACTCCATTACTGTGCACAACTGCGCATTGCATTAATTGAAGGGACTCAAAAAGGCCAAGTACAGCAATTAGTCAGTTGGTCATGCAGAAAAGAGACTAGTGGCTTATTGCCACTGAATGCTGAATGCACAGATGTACAGCACCATCGACTTTTGCTCTCTGTGGTACTCTGCTAATCTCTGGCAGGTAGAGTAAAGATCTGTCTTAGTCTAGGTTTTCAGTCTCCTGGAAGCAAGAACATAAATTTTATATCCATTTGGGAGAGAAAATAATGCATTTGAATGACCTAAAAAAGAAGCCACATCAGCATAAAATTGTCAGAATAGTAAAAGTGCCAGGTGGGCCAAATATGGTAGTTAGGCTTTTAGGTTCCAGTCTGAATTTTTAGGTTTATCTAACAGCAACTGGCATATGCAATAGAAGCTAGGAAATGTATATGATTTCGATTTTAGATACTTTTTTTGAATGTTGCTGGTTTTCATTGCACATGCTAAGCTTTTTATATGCCTAGTTATTCTCAGGTAGTGGTCAGAGATTGATCAGAATTGTTAGCTGATGTTACCTCAAAATGTAATATGCCTACTGTGCTACTCACTTCCAATGAGCAGTACAGCTAAAGTCTGGGAGGGGAGAGGGGTGGTATTAAAAAAGAATGTAGGTGAAACTGGTTTGTATTTGTTTTTTGTCTAGTTTACAGCAGGTACTAGAATCTTTTTTACGCATATTTGGTGGATGACGTACTTTGTGCTATACATCCATTCAGAGTGGATTTCCTTAAAAAACACTGGATAGATGCATTTCATTGTAATGTAAAGTTTCTAGACTAAACCTTCATTTTGAAAAACAGAATTCTTGCTTTCTGAAAAAAAAAAAAGTTTTCTAAGAATTTTTAAATTGAAGTAATAGTTTGCTTAAGTCATCATTTTCACTATTAAATTAGGTTTTACCTACATCGTCCTTGTGACATCAGCATCTGTATGTTAAATTGCAGTATTCTCATTCCCTTCACTCACAGTGCTTACTGAAGGAATTATAATAATACGATGTATTGTCTGGAATCCTACAGTTCTATATTTTCCATGAAAAAAAAAGAAAAGCTACCTTTTTATACCTAATATTTTAGTCATTTTGTTGCATTGATGGGAAAATAATATTGGGGATTTCTAGTGGAGTAAATCACTGCTCGTATAAGTCTGTGTTGTTTTACTCCAGCTATGGACTGAATTTAGAAAATTCTCTCTTTTCCAAGTTCAGATTATCATTTATTTTCCTATGTGGGGTCCTGAGAAATCAGGAGAGTAAGACCCAGGAGATCCTGAGGAGGAAATATTGCCTCATTCTGTGTCACTTATTGAAACAGACATCTTTTTCCTACTACTTATATTCCTAAATTATGAAAGGAAGTGGACTATATGTCAAAACAGCCAGTTTTACTTTATATTTTAGCATGGAAACACATACATCTAGTTCATAATTTGATACTGACTTACCTTAACTATTTTTGCTTATTCGGTATGATATTTTTAAGCAAGCAGAGAAGAAAATGAAGTTAGCTATAATGTTCAGACTTCTATTGGTGATAACCATAGAAGAAATAAGATTTAAATTGTTACTGAATAACTAAAGTGAGGAAAAGGACTGGGAAAGATACATGAACCCAAGATAATGATCTTGTTTGATATTATAGGTTTCAGTATTACTTGTCTGCTTCACCTATTTAATTTGTGTGAGCAGGCAGGGGAATCAAATATCCTGGAGAAAAGGATTCAGAAGGCTGATCGTCCTGCAAAATTTCAGTGGGAGTTGTGCATATTCATCTCCTGGGATTACTGGGCATTTCATGTGGCATATTTCAGTTCCCTACCTAATTAACATAAAGAATGGAGCAGAGAGACAACACAAAGAGATTATGTGATGTATACAGTGAATTAAACAGAACTATTAAATCTCATTTTAAGCTCACAGGACTTGAAAGTGCCTTGTCCACATCTTTTTTTTTTTTTTTTTTAAATATTCTGAGCACCTAGAATATGATTAAGAAAACATATCAGTTGCCTTGATAGGATAACAAATATTGGAAACAGGTTTACACTTTAGTTGCAATACAGTATTCCTCTGTCCCCCAAAATTCATAAAGAGTGGACAAGTTACCACTGTAATTTAAGATGTGCATGAATCTTCAGTAATTCATTCTCTTTCTCAAACAAAGCAAAATGGTTGCATGTAAAGCCTGGATTTTGATTTGGAAAACATGAATGTTTTTTGTGGGGTAGTGAAGACTGAAGGTATCCTACCATGATGTCTTTTTAATTCTCACTTTCCATGTACATTTGCTAAATTTACTTACATGTTTATGATTTCAAATACTAATCATAGAATCATAGAATATCCCAAGTTAGAAGGGACCCAAAAGAATCATCAAGTCCAACTCATGGCTCCACACAATCCTAGCCGTGTTTTCATAATGTAAAGACAATGTATTTTATCTACTGAATTTCTGTAATTCAGAAATAACTCCAAATGCAGTAATCCCAAATTTATGCTGAGCTGGCTAGGAGTAAAACTCAGCTTCAGAGGCAATGTAAGGAACTGTTTCAGAGACAGCTATCAATACCAGTGACAGAAGCCAATAAGCCAGATGGACAATAATGTTTTGTCTCAACATAATAAATGAAGAAACATGAAGAAAATATTGATAAATACAAAGACTGTCTTGCTAGGGAATCCTAACCATACAGATACTCTTACCTTCAGATGATCACAACTTTTGTGGTCACCAGTGACATTCATTGTTGTGTCACTGATGCTATGAGTTCTGAAATGACATAGCTGATAGATCTGCCATGAGATGGTAGATGGCAGACAGATTCAAGGATAACATAACAGTAAGTGCAGTATGATTTCCTTCATTTATCATAATTTTCTTGCTGGATATTCCGCAGATATATACATTCTCTGAACCTCTGGGGATTTCTTCATTATATACATACATACACATATGCATTTAGTCTTATATCTAAATTATGTGATTAAGTGGCATATTGGCTAATTGTTTAATGCTTCCTAGCAAACAACAGGTATATATCCCAAACATCCTTGATTTTACAATATTGTCCTATGTATAGAAATTAAACACCTGAGAATCCTTCTTAACCTATACTTTTAGTCCAATGTAAACAATATAACATTCACCCAGTAAAGAGAATAAGACACAAACAAAAACAAAGAAAAAATGTTTAATTGTGCCTTTTCTAAGTTATGTAATAGAGTCTGAACAGAGAGGTTCATTAACTCTACCTCTGAAGGGTTATAGACTTTTTTTTTTTGTCACTTAAGTATATATTTTATTGGTTTTATTTCTCTGAAAGATAAAGATGGGCTCAAATTCAAGGCAGTCCCTTGTTTGGATCAAGATAGTTATAACAAAAACAGCATTAACAGCAAATTCAAGAGTAACTAAAGTGACTGTTCTAGGAAAAAAAAAAAAAAAGAAAAAGAAAATGATAACTAAAGATATGTACTAACAGTGTGGATTCCTCCATGAATTCATGTCACTTTGCTGTATGTCAATGAGACAGATTGCCGAAGTTTTAGGATTCTAAAAGGAAATATACTTTCTTTTCTCTTTATTATAACTAACTTAGCCTCATTAAATTTAATGTACTGTATATATATACTTCAGAACCTAGAAAAATACATGATACTTGTCAAATATCAGGATTGTTTTACTATTATTTTTGTTTTACAGTTTGTGCTATATTTATTTATTTATATGTTACTCTGACAAGGGGCTGATGGACACTTAACCTCTGTTCTCAGTTCCATGACTGTTGAATATAAAAGGTGCAATCACCCATCTGGACCATAGAACAGCCCTTGAATGGTGCAGCAAAGTGACAAAATGTTTGACTCAAAAGAAGAGTCTTTAAGCAAGAACAGCAGTTTCTCTCTGCTGCCCCCATCTGCCATCTCCTCTCAAATGACACAATTTAACCAAACACTCCGGAAGTTGAATCAGACCCTTCGAGAAGAGAATCAAAGTCTTCAGCAAGAGAACAGAGCTTTTCGTTTGGAGAACAAAGCCTGTTATCAGCAGAATCAAATTATCCAAAGACAGAATAAAGCCCTTTGGGAAGAGAATAAAATTATTCACGAAAAGCATACAGACTCTTCAGAAGAAACAAGGCACCTTGAGAAACAGCAAAAGGCCCTCCAACAACAAAATACAGCCCTCAGAGAAGAGATTAAGGCTCTCAAAGGACAAGAAATAGCATTTGCAATGCAGGAAAAAGCTCTTCAGAAAGAGATTTTAGCTTTATGGGAGGAAAACAAGTCTTTCAAGGAGCAGACTAAGGCTCTTCAAAAGGACAACAAAGCCATTCAGGAAGAGGAGAAAGCTCTCTGTGAGGAAAAAAACGCCCTCAGTGATCAGAAATTTGCCCTTCAAGAGGAGAACAGAGCACTTCAAGATGAGAAGAAGGCCCTACAAAGTCAGGAAAAGGCTCTCCAAGAAGAGCACAAAGTCCTCCATGAATGGAATAAGATCCTTCAAGGGGAGGAATAAAGCAATATAAGAAAAGAATCAGCAGCTTAGGGAGATTTAGCAAAATTAAGGAGTTTACAAAGTAAGACAGTAATTTCCATTGTTAGCCAGATATTATGGTCTAGTCTCCACAACAGAACATCAGCAGCAAGTAATGGATAAAAATAGAAATGAAGTAGGCTTAAGCTGTTAGGCTTAATGCCGAAGCCTAGGAAGTTTGGAAGTGATAAAACATGAGTGTTGATATCTTTGCTCCCTGAAGGCTAATAAATTACTTCTGGCGATACATAATGTGTATCTACACATCTGCTCTATTGAGATATTGAACATCACAGGAAACAAGTTTCTGATTATAGTGGTTCAAAGAATTTCACTGCCATCCTTGCAGGACTTGTAGCCTTGGTCACTTGCACATGCATTTGGACCACATTCCAGTACCTAAAAAGAAAAAAAGAAAAAGTAGTATCATATTATAAAAACACCACCCTTGTGGTGTGCAAAGATATTGTTTAAGTTTAAGAAGCTTGGAACTGAAAATCCACACCAGAATAAAAGCAGCACATTAAGACTACCTGGTGTTCATAGGAAACCAGGGTCCAGAACTCGTTCTGTGAATGTTGCCAGTCTGCTGTAGCTGGATCTTGGCATAAGCAGTCTGATACAAGTCAATCTTTGTCATTTGACCTTGGGTCCAGGTCTCTGGCCCTTCTTTTTTGGAAGTGTAATTTTTTTGAACTATGGCAGCTGTATGACTAAGCACATGACCCTCTTAATATCCTCACCTCTTCAAAAGTATATATGAACACCTTCATCATCATCCAGGCTAGAGGCGACTACCTGTACCTGGCCAGTCAGTCTACATAATGTAGTCATGCAGCCTATTATCTCCAGGAGTTAATTAGTACCTCAGATGCTTATAGCAAGCAATTCATCACCTTTCTTATGGCTTGGAAGCTCTGATCAAACCATGAGTCATCTTTTTGCTAAAAAAGCATTCCTACAAGGATGGAGAGTATAAATAAGACAACATCTAGAAGCAGCAGAACTACTGCATTAATTTCATGAAAAGCAATAGTTTGCAAATTCAAGACATTGATTTAGCTTGCCAGAATCCTGCCATTATTCCAGTGCCTGGCCTCAGTCCAGTGCCAGGACATGAGTTAAGCTGAACAAGAAAACTGTTTATCAGTAAACTTGTAAAATTTCCCTTTTTTCCTCTAGGAAGCCCTACCACATGACATTGAGAGTCATGCATGACTTGCTGTGTTACTGTAAGGCACATAGGACTTCACTTCAAGGCTTTTTTTTCTTTCTTTCCTTACTTCCTTCTTTCCAATGGATGCTATTTCTCTTCATATGTCCTGAAATCAATGTTCACTCCTGGACCAGCTCCATCACAGGTGAAGCTATTTAAAACTGGTTTGATTGATCCTGAGGCTTTCTGTAATGGGCTGTAGCAAAGGCTGCTGCATTCTACAGAGGTCGGCTTTAAAACCCTGTCTGCCATTGTCCAAAAGAGGAGGAAGAGATTTCCTGTTCACCCAAGAAATCAAGTTAGCAAAGAAATGAATTAAAATAAAGAGTACTTCTTAGTAGTAGATTGGGTTTAAGTGGCAAAGTTTTGGTGATGAGGGGTGGGGATGGGGGCTGCAGGGTTGGTCTCTGTGAGAAGAGACCAGAAGCTGTCCCATGTCAGATAAGAGCCAGTTCCAGATGGCTCCAAAAGGGACCCACCGCTGGCCAAAGCTGAGCCAATGAGTGACACTGGTTAGACCTCTGTGAAAGCAGATTTAAGAAAGGGGGGTGGGGGACGACACAAACCACTGCTGTGCAACAGCATCTGGGAATAGCCCTGCAGACACCAAGGTCAGTGAAGAAGGAGGGGGAGGAGGTGCTCCAGGCACCACAGAAGTTCCCCTGCAGACAGTGGAGAAGGTCGTGGTTGTCCCCCTGCACAGTGTACCACATCAGAGCAGATATCCACACTGCAGCCTGTGGAGGAGCTCACACTGCAGCAGGTGGATCTGGCCTGAAGGAGGCTGCAACCCATGGAGACCCCACACAGGAGCAGACTTTGGTCTGGAACTGCAGCCCATTGAGAGGAACCCACAGTGGAGTAGGTGGTCTAGTGGGAGCTGCCACCCATGCTGCCAGACATGCTGGAGCAGTGCATTCCTGAAGGACTGCACCCTGTGGTAGGGACCCCTATTAGAGCAGTTCTTGAAGACCTGCAGCCTGTGGGAAGCCCATGTAGGATCAGTTTGGGAAGAACTGCATCCTGTGCAAGGGACCCTATGCTGGAGCGGGGGAAGAGAGTGAGGATGAAGGATCAGCAGATGAAGAAGGGGCAACACCCTACCACCACCACCCCATTCCCAAAAGTCATCTCCAAAATCCCAGAGAGGTGATATTGCAGGCAGTGGAGCAAGGATGTGTATCTATCACCTGAGGCAAACAAATTAGTGTTTCTTTTGTTTTACTAAATATTAAATTCTCAGTGTGGCTGCCTTAAAGGCCAGAGAGGCTTTGGAAAGTTTAGCACAGTGTCATGCTAAGGCGCATGTAGCCTGAGAAAACTGGTACCACTTGGAAGGCATACTGTTCTGGAGAAAGATGAAAAGCTTTTTTCTTGTGTGGATAGTTTCCTGATAAGGACCCTGATGTACCTTGTCTTTAATTTACAGATTTGGGATTCAGATCTTTCCTTTGGATTCAAATACTTTGTATGTTGTAAGCATTCTTGGCAGACATCTACCATACAAATCTTGTTTTATGGTCTCTAAGAAAGGGCTAAGAAGAGATGAACCCTGGACTACCGTTCAGCACTTGAATTTTTTCTGGATGTAGGCCAAATGATGTGACTGCTTATGTAAAGATCATATAATAATGCTGTTGTTGAATATGATGTGAGCTAAAAAAAGGAAAACAACCATATAATCATGAAATGTTTTAAATCGGATGCGTCCTCTGGAGGTCCTCTGGTCACTCACTGAAAGCAAGACCAAATTTCAAGTTACCTTAGGTAAGAGGAAACATTAGGGAAATTTACATTAGAATTGGGGAAAGAAAACTTCTGTGTCTCCTATTTGCCTAATTTTTGCTGCTTAGTTAATCTGTCCAGTGCTGGACAAGTCAGATGTTACCAGATTGGCAACCCGTGCAGGTCTGTAGTGCCTTATTTTCTACAGCCTCACATTCCTTATGTCTTCTTGAATGATTCTGCCACCTGATGGTTCACGTTACTAATTTGTTTCCACTTCTGACCGGTCGTGCCTCTCTGGTGAAGAATATTCAGGACTCAATCCAAACTGAAAGTTTTCCTGTTACTGAATAAACAGTTTATCTTTCTAGTAATTCAGGTATCTTTTCAACAACAGTCTTGTAGCTGTTTCCAGATTTGTCTCCTCTTCTGCAGTGTCCATGGCATGTCAGACACCCCATTTATGGTGTAGTATCGATTGTGGGTAAAACAGTCTCCACATGGGGAGTTTCACTTAATTTAATTTACTGCTATTTAATTCCAAATTTTAAATACCAACTCAAGTATTGAGGAAAAAAAAGAATACATAAATCATTAAACTAGCAGGGAAGCACCTTTCCTCCCTGGGTTCAGCTTGAGTCAAACACATCTCTTCTCCCTTGCACATCACAACATGTAGTGGTCTCACCTCACATTACACTTTTCCCTCCCAAATCCTTCCAGCTGTGCAGGAGGGTGGAGGTCAGTGAGCAGCATTTTCTTTCTGTTCATCTTTGTTTCTTTGTCATTTTCCTGTGCATGAGCTGCCCACATTCTGCAGTCCCTCGGGGGTGTCTTGTTCTCTGACATGCATTGCCTGCAGGCTGTAGCACCTCAGACATACCTCCTCTGGCATGGAGTGTCTCTTTTCAGTAGTGCAACTCCATTTGTGTCCTTAATTATGTATCCTTCCATGTGTCCCCTCCATTTCTGCAGAGGTGTTTTCTGCTCCATTTTCTCATGCCTCTAGTAACTTTTGCTCTTTCCTACACAGGTATGAACCAGGGCACTGGGGGGTCCCCTGCCTGGCTGAAGTTTTGGTGTGAGATGGGGCACTTACAGTGGTGTCAGAGACTGCTGGACCTGGCTATGACTGGCCCAGTGCATGTCAGAGCTTCCCCCACCCAGGCCACCCTGCAGCTCCCAGCTGCCCAAACCTGCCCATTACACCCAGTACAGTGGTCCTGTAGCCACACAAGTGTGTGTGGATGGTTCTTTCTCTGAGCGAAAAAACTCAGAACTAAAGAACTCAGAACTAAAGGATCGACATTAAAACTTGTACAATTTGAATTTTATTATGTGTTTATCCAGAATTAGACACTAAGATAATAACTTGGCAAGATTATGTGCTGGTGATAGTAACTTTCTGTTTAGAAAATGCTGCATTTAGTTGTAATTAGATTAGGAGTTATTTCCATTGTGGGTTTGGATGTTTATATAATGAAGAAATATGGAGCTTTAATTTGTCTTTATAATATTAAGTTTACTTACACAAATTAATTATTCCATAAATATATTATGTTTAAAACATTACAAAATTATTGTGTGCAATTAGATACTTTGAATATGATTAACAGTGTTTTAAAGTATTTTAAATTGGACATTTGTTTCCCGTGAAAAGCTAAACATCACTGTTGCATTAGAAGTGATGATAAATCTTCAGCTAAATGTATATAAGCAGCCATACACTGACTGTTGTGTGATGCTGAAGTTCCTGAGTTGTAATCAGAAGAATGAAGTTCATTTGAAGGCTAGTCACCAGCACTGTGTGCCAAGGATCAATATTGGGGCCAATACTGTTCAACATCTTCATTAATAACCCAGACAATGAGATGGCATGCACCCTCAGCTAGTTTGCAGATGACAAAACTGGGAGGAGTGATTTGCAGAGTGATTGAGTAAAGAATTTGAAGGCAGACTGTTCTCAGTGTTACCTAGTAAGCAGACTGAAGGCAATGGGCAGACTTTAAAAAAAAAAAGGAAATTACAGTTAAAAGTAAGAACAAAAGAATTTATTTTTCTGATGAGGGTGGTCAGATACTGAAATAGGTTGTCCAGTGAGGTTGTGGAGTTTCCATCCTTGGAGACAGTCAAAACCTGACTGGACACTGTCTTGGACAACCAACTCTAACTGATCCTACTTTGAGCAGAGGTTTGGACTAGACAGACCTGTACAGGTCCCGTCCAACTTCAATCATTCTGTGATTCTGTAAGTGACTGTTCTACACATCAAGTTTTCATTGATGAGTGTTAAATACTTTCCAGTTCTAAACTTACATCCAGGTTTCTTTTCATTCTGTAGGGTTTCTTTAGAAAAGCTAGGAGGAAGAGTCTCAGGAACATTGAACACAGAAGTTTTACAGTGAATTACAGAGAAATATCTTTAGAGAAAAGAGGTTTTTACTGTTATTATAACTCAGTTCTGATCAAGGTTAGGAAAAAAAATCCAACTCTTTCTGAAGATCATTTTCATTGGACACTTAGCACCTATCTAACTGAATAGGACCTGACTAAATTGCAACTCTCAAATTCAAGGGGAAAAAAAAGAAAGAGAGAGAGAGAGAGAGAGATACTATTAAAAGTCTAGAAATGCAATTATAAGGTATACATGAACTACTCAGTCTTAAGAATTCTTGAAAATGCAAACCCTTTAATGTAATCTTTTCCAAGTTATACTTTTATCTTTTATCCCTTGTCCTCTTATCCCTATTATCCTTTTCTATATTATTTTGCAAATATGGTTAAAAGTTTAAGAGTGGGGTAACTAGCAAAAAAATTAATCTGCTTTATGGCAGATACTTTTTTTTAAAGTTTGGGAAATCTCCAAACCTGAAAGTCAACAACATACACTAAATATTCTATTGTCACATCTGCACAGATGAGCAGTTATAGGGAAAGCAACTGCAGAGTACTGGTGTTTCCCTTTCCCTTTCCAAGGAAGTGAGTTCAATGCCTCCCTCAGTTTCTTTCATGCTGACCTCTCTAAACTTTTAATACATGTGAAAGTGTCTCATAACTATGTGATATAATGATGGTAAGTCATATTTATGAATGTTCAAACAGATATCTTTGTATTTTGTGTTCATTTTTGTTACCAAGTACCTCCTCAGAGAACATTTCCAGATGAGGAACATTCCTCTAGCAACCAAACCATCAGATGTGAGGATTGTATTGTGAACAAAATCATGACCGTAACAGTAGACAGAATTTCAAATATCAATCAAAATGTTACACATCCTATAGGAGTCTTAGCAGCTCAGAAATTATCTCACTGTCCAGCAGCCTTTGAGAAAGAACAAGAAAGTGAGAAGGCTTTTAGGTCCCAGGAAAAAGTAGTACTAGTAGCAGAATCATAGTAAAGATGAAGACAGATGAGTGCATATCCCTGGGACTTTACAGAAGGAGCAAACATGCCAAAGAAGATGAAAGTGCAGTGCTGAAGGGGAGGACGTGAGGGTGCCTTGGAAGAAGTTTACAGGAAAAGTACAACAATAAGATGTTGCAGCAGTTGAGGCCATAGAGAGGAAATCCTTGGTCTCATTGTCTCTACCTAAAAGCCATACCTGTGCACATAAGTGAGTTTTAGCCTCATGCTCATCAGCATCAATACTCTGTTGGTTCCAACATGAGAGCAGCAAACAGAATACTGAGCATAATACCCGCTTTGGATGGACTTAGCCACTGTCAGGTGTTTTCCACAAAACAGTGAATTTAAAAAGAATCAGAATCTTCTGAAAGTGAAAAACAATTGTAGAAGAATCTANTAAGCAGACTGAAGGCAATGGGCAGACTTTAAAAAAAAAAAGGAAATTACAGTTAAAAGTAAGAACAAAAGAATTTATTTTTCTGATGAGGGTGGTCAGATACTGAAATAGGTTGTCCAGTGAGGTTGTGGAGTTTCCATCCTTGGAGACAGTCAAAACCTGACTGGACACTGTCTTGGACAACCAACTCTAACTGATCCTACTTTGAGCAGAGGTTTGGACTAGACAGACCTGTACAGGTCCCGTCCAACTTCAATCATTCTGTGATTCTGTAAGTGACTGTTCTACACATCAAGTTTTCATTGATGAGTGTTAAATACTTTCCAGTTCTAAACTTACATCCAGGTTTCTTTTCATTCTGTAGGGTTTCTTTAGAAAAGCTAGGAGGAAGAGTCTCAGGAACATTGAACACAGAAGTTTTACAGTGAATTACAGAGAAATATCTTTAGAGAAAAGAGGTTTTTACTGTTATTATAACTCAGTTCTGATCAAGGTTAGGAAAAAAAATCCAACTCTTTCTGAAGATCATTTTCATTGGACACTTAGCACCTATCTAACTGAATAGGACCTGACTAAATTGCAACTCTCAAATTCAAGGGGAAAAAAAAGAAAGAGAGAGAGAGAGAGAGAGATACTATTAAAAGTCTAGAAATGCAATTATAAGGTATACATGAGCTACTCAGTCTTAAGAATTCTTGAAAATGCAAACCCTTTAATGTAATCTTTTCCAAGTTATACTTTTATCTTTTATCCCTTGTCCTCTTATCCCTATTATCCTTTTCTATATTATTTTGCAAATATGGTTAAAAGTTTAAGAGTGGGGTAACTAGCAAAAAAATTAATCTGCTTTATGGCAGATACTTTTTTTTAAAGTTTGGGAAATCTCCAAACCTGAAAGTCAACAACATACACTAAATATTCTATTGTCACATCTGCACAGATGAGCAGTTATAGGGAAAGCAACTGCAGAGTACTGGTGTTTCCCTTTCCCTTTCCAAGGAAGTGAGTTCAATGCCTCCCTCAGTTTCTTTCATGCTGACCTCTCTAAACTTTTAATACATGTGAAAGTGTCTCATAACTATGTGATATAATGATGGTAAGTCATATTTATGAATGTTCAAACAGATATCTTTGTATTTTGTGTTCATTTTTGTTACCAAGTACCTCCTCAGAGAACATTTCCAGATGAGGAACATTCCTCTAGCAACCAAACCATCAGATGTGAGGATTGTATTGTGAACAAAATCATGACCGTAACAGTAGACAGAATTTCAAATATCAATCAAAATGTTACACATCCTATAGGAGTCTTAGCAGCTCAGAAATTATCTCACTGTCCAGCAGCCTTTGAGAAAGAACAAGAAAGTGAGAAGGCTTTTAGGTCCCAGGAAAAAGTAGTACTAGTAGCAGAATCATAGTAAAGATGAAGACAGATGAGTGCATATCCCTGGGACTTTACAGAAGGAGCAAACATGCCAAAGAAGATGAAAGTGCAGTGCTGAAGGGGAGGACGTGAGGGTGCCTTGGAAGAAGTTTACAGGAAAAGTACAACAATAAGATGTTGCAGCAGTTGAGGCCATAGAGAGGAAATCCTTGGTCTCATTGTCTCTACCTAAAAGCCATACCTGTGCACATAAGTGAGTTTTAGCCTCATGCTCATCAGCATCAATACTCTGTTGGTTCCAACATGAGAGCAGCAAACAGAATACTGAGCATAATACCCGCTTTGGATGGACTTAGCCACTGTCAGGTGTTTTCCACAAAACAGTGAATTTAAAAAGAATCAGAATCTTCTGAAAGTGAAAAACAATTGTAGAAGAATCTAGAATTGAAANAAATTCAAAATTTAAAAAAAAAAAAAAAACAGCTGATATGTAGGCCCATATTCTTCTGAACAAAAATGGTATGCCTCTTAATACACTGCAAATGAGTCCCTCTATTATTGTTAGATGTTAGGGAAAGTTTAAGTTACACTGGTAGAAATTTGTTTAGCTCTACATTTAGCTCCTACAAAGGAGCCTTTTAAGAAAGGTTGTGCCATCTGAAGGCAAATCTATGAAATTATGGTTTTGTGTCAATTTTGTGGACAATTTTTTTTCCTAACCTTTAAAAATACTACATTTTGAGTTGCTCCAGGGAATTTTTTTGACAAAGTAAGTGTTTCTTTCAAACCTCCATATTGCATTGACTTATAATATTAAATATAATATGATATAAAATACAGAATCAACAGGAGATCCAGGAGGTTGATAAAATAAGGTTTTGGTGCTTATTAAAATGGTCAAATATTGAAAATCAATACAAAGAAGACTATGTATAAATGTAATATATTAGGCCTTTATTCTAGGGAATGCACAGATCTTGGTTGGCATAATTTTACAGCTTCAAAAATGCTCTGAGTCAGAAATTTGCACTTTTCTGTTTCTTTCCTGAAGTTACAGATGCTGGATATGATGCAACCCAATGTAGCCAGGATTTTGTAGACATAGACATGATTTAAAGGAATGCTTTTAACGTAGGCAGAATTTTAAGAAGGTTACATAATAGGAGGCTGGTGTAGATTTTAGTGGATTTCCACTTTCTGGCTACTTTTACCTGAAGCATAATACTAACACTACCGCTGAGTGAGGAAAGCTGGCTAAAGTAAAAACAAAAATGACGAAGAAAAAAATAAATTGTTTAGTCCCATTCATTTTGTATTTCTTTTTCTTTTTTGGGGGGTGGGGGATGGGGCAGTCACACTGTACATACAGTGAAGCACTTTCACTTAGATTTTGTGTGCAAGAGCAGAAAATTTAAAAAGTACAATTCTCTTGCACAATGACAGCTAGATTGTTAAAATATATATGTATATATACTAACAGACTTTTACAGGATATCCAGCCTTTCTACCTGTACAATGAATTATTTGAGGATGGAACAGACAGAACAGGATAACCAATAACATGCACCATTAGATTCCTCAGAATGGCAGATTGGAGCAAAATCTGTGATACTCCTAAAAATGTGCTTACAGAGGGTATCAGAGTTTACGAAGCTTCTAAGAGGGAGCAAAATCTTCCAGAGTGAAATCTGACCGATAGAGTAGTCTGGAGTAAATAGATCATTCTAGATCATGGTGATTAGAAATTTTCTTTAGATCATGTCTCTGTACTACTTGCTAGAAAGTCGTTTCCATAATGTGCTGCTGTTTAATCCAGTATTCAGCACATATTATTTTCCCCTCAATATTTGATCCACAGAGGATGTGGTCTGTTGTCTCTTATTGTCTTCACTACTGAGATCAGAAAATTCATGCTTTTAGCTCTAAGGGTATATAGTCCACTCCCCAGTGTGCTGATCAAGAGAATAATCACAAGCCATCTGATGAACAGTGAGTTATATTTGTATACAGCAGGTTAATGATGTGTATCCTAGACTTTTTAATAAGCTGGTTCATGGAGATTAGAATGAGAATAGTGGCATAAAAACAAGTAGCGGGAAACAAGCTGAAAAATCCAGGAAACTTTCCAAATTACAATATGTCTACATACTTTTTTTTTTTTCCTAATAAAAGTTATGGAAATATCAAAGCTTGAGTTATATAAAAACATTTCAGTCACTCATTTATATACTATATGAAATAATCATCAATTTACAATTAGAGGAAGAAACTGTCAGGAGCAGGTCTTTTTGGTCTTTGGGTCATGTTTTAACTCACAATTTAAATGAAAGAAAACTAATATCCAACCATTGAGAAAAGTCATGAAGAGTCATGGGTGCTCAATAGTTTACACAACATAATTGTATTTAAGAGATACATCCTTCTTGCACAGAGTTTCCAACTCAATCTACATCCAAGCTTTCATAAGGTTTATTCAGTCAGGAATTATGTCCATTCTCAGCCAACCCAGTAGGAAAAAGATTAATATCTAGGGCCTCCTTGTAGTGTGTTGTTCAGGGTTTCAAGATGCATTTAATTTCATTTTATTTTATTAGTATGTTCAATAGTGTTTATAGATACCACTATATCTGTACAGAGTTTACTGTTTACAGGATTACTTGGAGGAATAAACTCAAAATGGAAATTAAGATGAAGTAGAGAAGCTGCAATGAAAAGATAAAAGGCAGAGATCATCCAAAGTAACTGGAATGCTGTGTTCAGTTCTGGGGTTCCCAGTACAAGAAAAACATTGAGCTACTGGTCCAACAAAGGGCTGTGAAGGTGAGTAAGGGACTGGAGCATCTCTGCTGTGAGGAGAGGCTGAGAGAAATGGGACTGTTCAGCCTAGAGAAGAGAAGGGCTCAGGGAAGGAGCCTTATCAAGTTTATAAATAGCTGAAGAGAGAATGCAAAGATAACAGAGCCAGGCTCTTTTCAGTGGTGCTCAGGGACAGGACAAGAGGCAATGGGCACAAACTGAAACACAAGAGGTTCCTTCTGAACATCAGGAAGCACTTCTTTCCTGTGCAAGTGACTGAGCACTGGCATAATGTCCTGGTTTTGGCTGGGATAGAGTTAATTTTCTTCATAGTAGCTCATTTGTGCTATGCTCATGATTTTTGATGAAAATAGTGGTGATAACACACTGTTGTTTTTAGTTGTTGCAGAGCAGTGCTTACATAGAACCAAGGACTTTCCAGCTTCTTGTGCTGCCCTGCCAGCGAGGAGGCTGGGGATGCACAAGAAGTTGAGAGGGGACAGAACCAGGACAGCTGACCCAGACTGACCAAAGGGATATTCCATACCACATGACATCATGCTCAGCAATAAAAGCTGGGGGAAAGGAGGAGGAAGGGGTGATGGCATTTGTCTTCCCAAAAGACCATTATGCATGATGAGCCCTGCTTTCCTGGAAGTGGAAATCCTGTCTTTGTAAAATTCATTTTTAGTCTATGTACAATTACATTCAGCTGTGGCCACCAATGTTCAGGAAGCACAAATCTGAACTGGAAGAAGTGAAGCAGAATGGAGAATTTATTTTACAATATGAGAGTAAAAATATATGGCTAGCTTAGTCTAGCAAAATATAAACTGAGAGACATGTGATTCATATGAGTGGAAAATACCAAGGCAGAAGATATATTCAAGTACAGAATCAGTGGATACGCACTCCTGATGAACAAATTACTAATGATATTACAAAAGCTCTTCTCGCTGTAAAAAGACTAGAATTTCTCAATGACCCTTCACCCAGGATAATTAGAGGTAAGGAACTCATTGCTTCACATGTCCTTAAAAATGCTTACTGTAAATGCTATTCTTTGTTATTTACAGTGCATTTAGTATTTAATACTTTTGGGATTCTTCTCATTACCAAACAGGATTAAGAGGTTTATGACCTCTCAGTGCATAATTTGGCTTCTCTTTTAGTGCATGTGGGGAGGACCAGTACTTGATTTGACATCATCTGTTATAGTTCTTGGACCATACATTCATGTAGCACGTTTACCAGCAATGTAGTCTGTGTCAGTTGTATCAGTTCCAAGAATGAGTGATAGATCCAAGAAGATCTAAGTGCTGGAGAACCTTTCATCTGCACTGGCAGTGGTATGTCCTAAACGAGCCCCAGAAGTGATTTCAATCATGATTACAACAGGAGAGAAATCACAGAGTTCACCACTGCTGTCCTCAAACACCTACTGAAGGACTACAGAACCTGGAAAGGAAAACACCTGGAAAGACCCTAAGGCCTATTGAGGCCTATTGAGTGCTGAAATGCACTGATGTTATTTAGCATTACAACAAGTATCTTTACACATACCCTATTTTGTAGGTAGGCATGAGCTTGTCTGACTTATACTGTGATGTGAGCAGCAATAAAATGGTTTTAGTTAACATTATCTATGGAAAGCTTAAGCTAATACAGATAGTTTCTCAGAAAATACTTGTTTTGGCTCCGTACCACACTAATTGCAGCCGCATGATTTGGAGCAAAGGCAGTGAGAGTTCACATCACCCAACAGGATATTGCACAATCATATTGTGAGGAAATCTAGCTTGGTGTTCAATAAAGAATTTTACTAAAAATCACACTGACAGAATCAGTTTTGGTTTTCTGTGGTTTTTGTTTGTTTGTTTGTTTGTTTTTCCCTCCAGTGTTATTAGTCAACATGCCTAAATATGCTAAGAATATCTTCAATTTATTAACCATGCAGAAAAAGAGAAAGTGAGAATAACAGGGGGAAAACACTGGTTTAAAACCAGTATTCCAAAACTGTTTGTTTTGGTGGTATGTACATGTGCTGTCTACCTTATCAGTACTCTGAAAAAGGTACTGGAAATGAAAAAGTACTTTGAAGTTAGGCACAAAATAAGTGACTGGAAAAATTAACTAGACATCCTTGTCATTATTAACACAAATTTAGAAGTCACTATGGTTTAGTCTGACTAGGTTTGAAGATTTTTAAGGCCCAGTATGTGATATATAAAAGGCTTATATTTATTTCAGGAATTTAAGCAAATTGCATTTCTGAAGAAGGATGGATGTCTCCTTAACTGAAGCCTAAATGAAAAGAACATTTCTTTGGATTAATTGTGTATAAGAAAGCATCGTAAAAATTTCTGGGAAGGGGAAGGAAACCTCTAATACTTATCAGTGGATAAGAACAGTCCATATATAGCCAAAATATCTGAGAAGAAAGCCACAGCTAATGAACAGAAAAAGAAAGCATACCATGACAAATAATTATGTCATTAATGGCAGGTACATTGAGTATCTAGTATCTTTTAGTTCTAGTGCCAGCAGCAGATTATCAGCAACTTTAAATAGAGACAGTTTTTAAGCTGTTTGGACATGGATTCAAATGGAGAATACCTTGTGCATTTGTCTAGAAACTGAACGTTTGGTGTCAATAAATCATGTAATCTGTTTTGTGTGTGTGTGTGTTTGATAATAGGTTCAGTGGTGTACGTATGTTTTAGAATATGCAATGGATGCTCTATAAACGTTTCTAATTTAATGTCTACTTTACTGATTTGTATGATTACTGAATATTGTAAACCACAACTTTTTCTGGTTCTGTGATTCTGTCTGCTTATTCAGGAAAAAAAAAAAAAAAAAGTATTAGTTATGGAGTGAAGGGTTTTATTTCTAGAATTTAGTAATCTATATTTAGTGTGTAGTCTCTATTAAGGAAAGTGAAGTCTGGTGATGTTTAGATTAAAAAAAGAAAAATGTAAGTAAAGGCTTTCCATTCAGATAATAAAGCCCTCAGAAGTCAATGTATTAACACAAGTGTAATTTTAAATACATTCCTAATTATTGTGAAATGGCATCATTAAGGAAAGGCATCTGTTTAAGTACTCAGTTGAATTGTGGCCTCCTTGGTCATAAAGAGAATGTTGACAATATCTAATCTGCAGATTAAAGGTGCAAAAGTCTTTTCTGTATTACATCAAATGACAACAATTCTCCATCATTCCGATGCAAAAGGGCAAAACTACAAATTAATTCCTGTCTAGACAGAAGAAATAATGGTTTTTATCTGAATTGTCTTGGGCCACTGCTGGGACATTCAATGAAAAGCTCTACTACTAATGAATAAAAAGACAATTTTTTTTTTTACAATTAATGAGTCATAGATATTTTAAGCACTGCAATTCAAGGACAGAAAGCTATTAGAATTAGAGGAAGAATGGAGGAAAATAATGAGATCAAAAGGGTGAGCTATTTTGGTACCTGAGAAAGGTTGCTATTCTAATTCAATATTTATTATGTGGTAGCAAGTTTAAAATGAGGAATCTAAAGAAAAGATATTTGGATCATGGATACCATCTGGAAAGTTCAGTTGAAGAGAATCATACATGACGAAAGTAATAACATTAGTAACTGAAAATATGTCTGTGAAACACATTTTTAATTCAAAACAGGAAAAAAAAAAAAAAACAGATGGCAGAATTTGGAACTGAAGATTAGAAATTAACATATTAATGGCCATATTCTGCAGTGACTGAAATAAACAGAGCTTTGCCGTTGATTTTAATGAGATTAGAATGAACTATGTTATCAGAAGTGGTGAGAAAAGGATGTAAATATAAAAGACCATATTCTCCAGTTGATGCAGTTTTCTGCTTTATGAGCACAAATGGGACTTCAGAGGTCTAAACATAACCATTGGCCAAGTCCTCTAGTCAGGGAAACAGTTCTCTAGCCAAAAAAAAAAAAAAAAGGTTAGCAGAAGTGGCTTAATCCCTTTGGACTTCAGTGAGTTTTATGAAGGTAAGATTGA
The DNA here is from genome assembly GCA_013399475.1 of Chauna torquata. Classification (NCBI taxonomy): domain Eukaryota; kingdom Metazoa; phylum Chordata; class Aves; order Anseriformes; family Anhimidae; genus Chauna; species Chauna torquata. The sequence continues at coordinate 76,213 of VXAL01015501.1, forward strand.
CAGAGACAGATACTCATTTGCACTGGTTCATTCACTGACAAACTAGGGCAGTATTTTATCTCCAATAAATCTATGTAACTCAAAATGAGAAGGAAGATTTAACTCCCCTGTGATCCTGTGTTATCTCTGCAAAGTTCAGTCTCTTTTTGGACAAGGTAGGTTATCTGCCACTAAAATACAATACTGCTACATTGCAATATTTCATTGGATTACATGATTACATATATCATACCCTATTTTGCATTTATAATGCATCCTCTGCCAGGATATTAGGGAGAAGTATGTCCTCCAAGGGTCTTAAAGGTGTAAGCTTATCTCATTATCTTTAAGCACCTAAAATTTGTAATTTAATCCAAAAAGGACTTGAGGAAGGGTTTACCTAGTATAAACCTTTTTCTGTAAAGCAAACACATTATTGCAGCTAGAGGTTCATTTTTTGTATTGAATTGATAGATCTTATCTCTAAGCTCATTGACTACATGAGTGAATAGTGAGGTATGAAATAGTAGAGCAGATATGATCCTGAAATAAAACTTTGTTATTATTTCAAGAAAGAATGTAACTACATGCATTTTATTTACTAGTTCTTGGCTTTAATTAAAAATAAGCATAAAGGTGAGTGTAAATAGAATTGAGAATACAGTGCTAATTTTACTTCACTGTTTATTTTTGTGAAATACCATAATTAAAGTAAATACCAATTACTAAAACTATTTTTACAGTGCAAAATGTACTTATTTCTTGAGCAGCACTATGTTTTTACAAGAGCTCTCTCTTGTGGACATAACTGTTTCTGCATTGCAACTAGTTGAAATATTTATATGACTTTTTTTAAAAAATTTTTATACTGCAATTTAAGGTAATAGGAATAGCAATAGCCTAACTCTGTGTATCCATGCAGCAGATAATTATAACATAACTATAAATATGAATAAATCATGGAAAAATCAAGGTATGAAAACTGTTGAAAATAGTTTTTTTATCTAATAGAAAGGCATAAAATGATAGGCAGCTTGGAACAGTTGACAAGAACCAAATTTAGTCAGAACACTATGCTGCAAAAGCAAAGATAGTATAATCAAAATAAATATAACATATAGGCAAGGGTCCTGGTCTGTGGTCATACAGTGCTGGAGAACTCTTTAAAAATGCTGAAGGAAAATGGCAAACAATTGCTTCTGCTACTTTTGTGTAGTGATATACCATTTTACAGAGTAAAGCCTGCTCATGAGGAGAGAGTACAGGGCAAAGCAAATTTAGGAAATGGTGCCATAAAGGAACTGTGATTGCTATCAAGGATCAGACACCTCATCTTTAATGTAGAACTTGGACATTTCAATAATGAGAACTAAAGCTCTCTAAAAGGGAGAAGATAGAAGTCTGGAGTCTAGTACTAATGGGACTTATGCTCATCAATGTTTGGCAAGCAGATTAATTACACTTTATTAACACACTGTCATCAAACAGTGATGTAATCTCTTCAGGCAGGCTATAAGTTTTTGTCTGATACAGCTTTTCTGCTTCACAGAGAGGTGTACTAATATGTAGTTGCATAAATAATAAATAATAAATCCAGCTCTCAACCTTCCCTAGCTCATTGACATGTTGAAAGATTTCATTAATTTATTTATTGTTTTAGCAATTTTTTGAGGTCCTCAGATGGAAGATGCTGTATAAGAACAGGTTATTGTCTCATGAAAAGTATCTGAACAAATGAGATTAGTATACCTTGCCTAAAATCACCTACAAACCTTTTCATGATTTTAATGTGCTTATAAATTTCCATAAAGCCAGTATAGATTTTTCTAAATAAAAGGCAACAACTGACACTAGAAACCAAAAGCTGCTATTTCAGATCAAGCAAGTGCTTTTCCAGATTCCAGCAGTCTGCAGTCCAGATACCACTAGAAGAACATGGTAAATGTAGATCTATCTCAAAAGCTAAAACAATGCCAATACTAATAAATTAAACAGAACTCAGAAACCTTCCTGTGCATGGCGTTAAATGGAATGACCCATATGTTTCAGTATATGCTTTTAGCCACAGAAAGAGAGCTGCTGCATGCAAACTCCAGCTGACATTTAGAAACAGTAGCTGGAATATTCAACTTCCTAAAACATACCCAGGAGTTACTTGAGAGCTTGCTAGTTGGCCTAGGTCAAAATTGTTCCAGAAAATGATCTAAAAGCTTAAATGCAGAGACAGTTACATTCCAGTCCTGAGAGCATTGCCTGGCTCTGTTGAAGTTAGTAACATAGATGCAGTGTATAAAATGATAATATGCAGAATAGATATAAAAACTGAAGTCAGCAAAGAGAAGTGATTTATGATGCGATTTAAATTTTTTTTCTAACCACTAAGGCTTTATAAAACTACTTTGAAAATACATTTCATTATACGAGGCTTAAAATAATTGCTGGATCAAAGTTGGAGAGAAAAAGACAAAAGGAATTAAACCCAACTACTGTTAAGTTTCCCAATATAGATAAAACTAAATAAAATAAACTAATAAAGCTAAGCAAAATAAACAATTTAAAAATGAATGCCATGATTCTCAAAATAAGTTGTGATTTGACAATAAATAATAGCAAATAGTCAATAGATTTATTTAAATACGTAGTTTCTGAGGCTGTATATTTGCTGGTTTAAAATATTAATATTTAGTTCTACTCAGAATAAGTACTTCTTACCACTATTCATTTAAAACTATGGTTATACCATGCAAAATGTGCAGTCCAGAGAAAGGAAGACTTACCTTTGATGGAGGAGGATCAAGCTGGGGTATGTTTAAACAAACTGGACATACACAAGTCCATAGGGCCTGAGGAGATGAGAGTGAATCACTGGATGAGACAATATGGGTGGGAGACTTTTCAACTGACTTTTTATGCCTGTGCTGCAGATGTGAGTCTGACTTAGCCATACTATGCCTCCTTTTTTTCTTTCAGCATAGGATTCATTTGACCAAAAATGTTTATTTTAGGATGAGATGAATGATGTTCAGCAGTATTACTCCTCCATGATAATGGGGAAATTCAGTGATCACCAGCTTAGATCAGATCAGATATACTGAATGCTGAAACAATCTACCTTTATGCTTCCCTCAGCAGGAGTAACCATTGCAAGAAATACTGAAGCTGTCCACCTGACACACTGGAAATATATCAACAATCTTGTGTTGTCTTCCAAGTCTTCTGAGAAGATAAGAAGCTGTGGTAGAAGCACGGGCCCTAGGCAGTCTTGAATAAGAGTCCTTGTAGAGTGTCTTCAGCTTCCTCAGTGCTCACAGAGACAGAAACCTGCTCTGGATCTTGCAGAAATGAAATTACACACTCAAGGTCTAATTTAAAGCAAATCATCTCATACTTCAGTCCAAAGTTATTTTGTAAGATCAGCCACTTTATAGTTTTCTCCTTTCCAAACTAAATCTAGAATGAAAAGTCATTTATCTGATTTTTGATCACTGATCAGGTGATCTTTGATTACTGAATTTATGGGCCAATACATCCATGGCTTTACTGTTAGTTGTAATATTACTAAAATTATCAGTGTACAACATAAATATCTCTTTCTTAACATACTTGCAAGTAGCATTTACTTCCACAACAATATTAGAGAGACTTTTGTCTGTGTTCAGATCTGACCTTGGGGTTCTATACTGCATTTTCAGCACTAAATAGAACTTTAATTAGCTTCTTACAAAATGGTCTTGACACATTACAAATTAGTTAACATTACTTATTTATACTTCTTTACTTTTTATTTTATTTAAAATTGATTAGTTTTATCAAGAATAATAAGATAGAAGGATAAAATTTCAAATGTACAAGTGGGTAGTTCAAATTTATGAATTAGTTTATAAGTTTAATTTTATTAAAATATAGTTTTCAAATTTGTGGCATACAAGGTATGTATATTCAGTATATAACTAAAGATCTAGTTTCTACACTATTCAAATATATATATGTAGAAAAATAAATGATTAGAAACAATGAATAATAGATGCCAACAATTAATATCTCTGGCTCTTTACCATCCACAACTTTACTGTGCAAGCCTGTCACAGTTTAAGACCAAATTATCAGCACAGAGACTAAATCACCTCAGATACCATAGAATCATAGAATGGTTTGGGTTAGAAGGGACCCTTAAGGATTATCTAGTTCCAACCCCTCTGCCATGGTCAGGAACACCCTCCACTATACGAGGTTGCCCAAACCTCATCCAACCTGGCCTTGAACACTTCCAGGGATGGGGCATCCACAACTTCTCTGGGCAACCTGTTCCGGTGTCTCAACATCCTCAATACCAAAACAATGCAGTCAGAGATATATGCTATGTTAAGGTGTGACACAACTTTCCTGTTCTGTGGGAAAGATAGTACAGTCCAGGAGAAAAGTCAGGAGGGTCAAAGTAATGATTCCAGCAATGCAGTGTGGAATCCTGGGGCAGGATTGTGGTGGGTCCAAATAAAAATGTAGTTTATACATAAAAGATTAATATCACTTATGAAAATAAAAAGAGAATTCTGATATAGATCAAATGTATTAAAGTGTTTCTGAGTTATATGAAAATCTTAAAACAATCACCTATAGATTTATCGATAGATCTACAGAAAAGATAGATCTAAAAAAAATTGTATCAGTATTTTTGTGTCCAGATGTTATGTTTATCCCAGTATTGGTGAATTAGTGGATTTGCTGTTGCTTCAACCTAGATAACTGTACTACTGATAACTATTTATTAATGTACCATTATATAGAGATGACTTGTTTATCCCTGAACCTGTTGGTCTGTTGTCCGTTGACATATACTGAATCTACAACTCAGTGGGGCTGTCTTATGCCCCTACATTATATGCTTACTGATGCAGCCAAAGACACACAAAGGTGTACCATTGACATGTTCTGTTTGCTGTCCACCAGGATCTCAAGGTCTTTCTTAGAAGAGCTACACCCTAGCTAATTAGACTGCAGTCTATACTGCTGTTTGATATTACTCTATCCTAGGTGCAGGACATCACATTTACATTTTTCAAACCTCATGCAACTCCTGTTGACTCTATCTAACAGTCTGCTGAGATTTTTCTGTGCAGTGTGTCTTCCTTTCTTCTCAATTTAATGGTATCCACACACTTGGTGAATCTCAGTTTCATTCAGTCTTGTTGCGCAAGTCATTTCAAAGGCATGGAGGTATATCAGATTCAGTATCAACTCCTAAGAAAGTCCACTCTTGACCAGATACCAGTTCAACTTTGAGTTGTTAACCACCTCCCTTTGAGCTTGATTTAAGCTTGGTAGTTCATCCAGTTCTCCACTTACATTACAGTCCATTTCTCAATTCCTATTTTACCAGCTTGTCAATAAAGACTTTGTTGGATGCTGTGTCAAATAAGCAATTATTCACTCAGAAGTTTTTTTTCACCTAGAAGATATTTTATTTGTTTCATCATTTCTTATTTAGATGGATACTTGGGACAGACTATCCATGAAGACTGAAGCATAGAAGACACTGAGTACCAAGCCTTTTCTGTGTCATTTGCAACTATCTTGCCAGCTCTGTTCAGCAGAGGACCTACATCTTCCAAGTACTTCCATTTATAATCCGAGCATGCAAAACAGCAAATAAAAATGCAGAAATAAATCAAACATACAGATTATTGGTAGTTGTTTCAGGTATCCATGTGTTGTTTGAAAATTAAATGAAAATGAAAATTCAGGAATCTTTTGTTGTTGTTGTTGTTACTGAAGTTACCTAAGGTCTGATGTTTTCAGGGCTAAATAATGGATTAGGTCCTATTCAATTTTTCAGTCTTTGTAAAATCAAAATAACTTTGACAAGATGTTTCTTATTACACCAAAAGTGGAAAAAAAAAAAAAAAAAGGTAAAAAAAGGTTAAGCTATTGAAAGTTATTAAGATTTTCTTTTATGTTACGTTGGTAAAATAAAAGTTTTTCATGAACTCCTTTATTAGAGTTTTTAGTAACTAATATCCTGAAAGACAAAACATCACCAAAAATCAAATCCTTTCAAGAAAAACATACTGCGATAAAAATTTTCAACCTCCAGTTTTATAGGCCTCCTTCTTCTACCAGTTGTTGTTTTTTCCACCAAATATTCAGTAGAAATTTTGTTCTTTTATTCCTTATGTTTTTATATTATGTAACTTTTGAACCACCCAGCCAGCTAATGTCACTTGTCTGTTCATAGAAAGAGCACTCTCTGCTGATATATCCCACCTGCCGTCTTCTAACATGGAAATATTAATAGTCTGTAAGATATACAGGAAACAAATAAGGTTTATGTGCTTTATTAATGGTGGACGAAGCACTGCTTTATCAGTGGAAAACAGCTTGAGTGATTTATTTATTTATTTATTTATTTATTTCGAAAGATCATTGATAGATTGAGGGTAGGAAAGAGAAACTAGGTAGTGAGAAATGAAGGAGCAAAAAAGAAAAGTTACTTTAGAGTAAAAGCATGAAAACAAACGCAGAAGACATTCAAGAATATACGATACGAAATCATAACTGCAAGAATTTACATTGGCCATTATAATTTTAAATTGCTACAAAGCAAAAGTATTTAACTTTTCTTACATCTGTTACATGATTTGATGTAACAGATGTACTTAAAGACAGTCTTAGAATCATAGAATCATAGAAACACAAGGTTGGAAAGGACCTACAAGATCATCTAGTCCAACCATCATCCTATCACCAATACTACCCACTAGGTTACTAAATCATATCTTGTAGCTTCTTGTCCAGGCGCTTCTTGAACACCACGAGGGTCAGTGACTCCACCACCTCCCTGATCAGGTTGTTCCAGTACCTGACCACTTTCTGAGAGAAAAAGGTTTTCCTGATATCTAATCTAAATCTCCCCAGGTGCAACTTGTGGCCATTTCCTCCAGTCCTATCATTAGTTATCTGAAAGAAGAGGCCAACCCCCTCCTCATCACAACCTCCCTTCAGGAAGTTGTAGAGTGCAATGAGATCTCCCCTGAGCCTCCTCTTCTCCAGACTAAACAATCCCAGCTCCCTCAGCTGCTCCTCATAAGGCTTGTGTTCCATATCCCTCACCAGTTTNGCCCAAAGCCTATAGCGTTGCATGGGGTTATTGTGGTCAAAGTGTAGGACCCGGCACTTGGCCTTGATAAACCTCATCCCGTTCGCCTCAGCCCAGCAGTCCAGCCTATCCAGATCCCTCTGAAGGGCCACCCGACCCTCACACAGATCGACACTACCTCCCAACTTGGTGTCGTCAGCAAACTTACTAAGGGTACACTCAATGCCCTATAGTCTTATGGACTAGCAGCCAGCAATGATGTAATGTGACGCTGCTTTTGTTATGTTTTAAGTTTTTTTGTTTGTTTGTTTGTTGTTGTTGTTTGGTTGTTTGGTTTGTTTTTTGTTTGACCTAGATAAAGTCTAAGCTATGCTATACACTGCCAGATGTACATAAGTGAATATGGGCATATGTCTCTAAATGGTCAGACCTGCCGTGGAATATATATTTTAAAATGTGTTTTGGTTTACAAAGAAAACCAGAAAATGGTTAGATCTTGGTCAGAAATATCTTCTTCCCAAATGGTATGGAAACCTTGTCAACAAAGTCTTTACTCAGGTTTTATTTTCTCACATAGGTGTTCTTGGAAAGAGGACTCAGAACTAATGCTAGGAAAGCCACTGCAAGTACTTTCTTTGAATGAACAGGACACAAGTATGCAGCAATATTTTCTCTGACTGTTAAATTGAACATCCACCAGATGTCAGTGCATACTTGCAGAATCATGTAAGTTATGCCAAAGTTATGTTTTTGATACAAACCTGATATTTCTGTTACATGATATAGAAGTGCAAAGTTGCATATCATTGATGGTGTTGCCAAAAAGAAGTGCAAATAAGTGCAAGAAAACCATTATACTTTATAAATGAAAACTTAAAAAAAAATGGATTTTGATTCTGTATTGTTCTATATCTAACACTATGTTTGGTTACTAACTAATTACAACTGCTCTGAGATTTTGTCTGTGAAAGCAGAAAGTGTAGGGCAGAAAAAGATCTGTACTGTAGATACTTGGGCAATTCAGATTCTTAAATGTGAGAGAAGAGGAAAGGCAAAGAGGTCTAGAGTTGTTCAGAAGGCTAAGGGATAATTTTATTGCTGGCTTCAAATATCTGGTAAGTTGTAGTGTAGAAGGGGCCAGACTCTTCTCAGACATGCACCGCTATAGGATGCAGAACAATGGATACAAGATGCAATGAGGAAAATTCTGATTTGATATTAGAGAAAAAAAAAAGTCAAATGAATGTAATCAGACACAGGTATGGATTGCCCAAAAGCACGTGGAATCTCTGTCTTCAGAGGTATTCAAAACTCAATTCATTGATGCATCCAGTCAGGGCCCATGGACTTACAAATGTCGTTTGCTTAAGTATTACCTGATCTGATCCTCTTCCACCAAGAGTTGGTTGCCCAAACAGGATCACTTTATGCTATTTTAGCCACACCAAATTACTGTAGGAAATTATGTGGGACAATTAATTTAACAGTGAACAAATACATTTTGCTCTGAAAATCATAGAATCACCAAATCAATAAGTCTTACAATATATCATGTACAAATGAATGTGTACTGGAAAGATAATATGGATTATTTACCATGGCTTTGAAAATAGTGGTGTGTGGACCCAGAAGTTTAGCAGCAACCATCGTATTATTTTTGGTTTGACTTTTATTTCTTTTCCTGAAATATTATCTTGTATCATTCTTACAAGAATACCGTTATTTTACCCATAGTATTTATCAATGCCTTATATGACCTAAAGACAGAAGAAGGCTATCATATACACAGCCCTTAACTGACATGTAAGACAATCTCTAATTATTTTTTAAGAAATACTTGAAAATGCATTTTACATATTATTTCCATAATAATAATTTAATTTGATTCATAGAAGGGATATAGTCTTATGATAGTGATCCCTGAGGGCACAAAGTAATCTCCATAGAGGCCGTGAATGATTACAGTGATGCCCACTACTGATTTTCTCCACCAAGGCCAAAAACTGTTCAGCGTAGCACTGAAAATGGTTAGTATTGGCTGAGAATGGAGTGTGTTGTACTCCAGGGATGTATTGATTCAGAGTCTAACAGCCTCTGTTTGCACACCTAAGGCAAAAATTACAGGTATTAGAATCGTGTCCTGACAAAAGTAGAGCCTACTTCTCCACGGGGATGGATCCCCAGTGGTGCAGTATAAGACGACAATCATTTTATCTCATCTATCATATTCTGTTTCTCAGGATTACAACTACAGCCAGTCTGCTGTTTTTTCAGCAGTCAAAAGAAGCAGGCTTGGATGTTCAGGTTTTCTGTTTTGTGGGTTTTGTGTTTTTTTTTTTTTTTCCCCCCCCCCCCCCCCCTCCAGTACTCCACAGTTCTCAGTGTTTTAAGCATCAGGATAATTGAAATCCTATATGACTAGTGTTCCAGCCATTTTACTGTCTCTGCTTGTCTGCATAAACAATTCATAGTCTGCTTCCTTGTTTTACTATGGAGATATAACAGTTTTTATTTGAAACGCCTCTTCAAAATCTGCTTAGCTTTTACTTCAGTCCAGTTTCCTTTTACAGTTTCCAAGAGTATTTTGACACATAACAATGAGGCTTTTATTTCCTTTTTATAATTTAATAAATACCATCTCACCTACCTATCAACTCACCTATATTTATTTTCTACCAAATATATATGTATATATATATGCATTACAGAATTTTACATTTGCAAAGACAAACACCTAAAGTGTGAAGTACAGTCTAAGGCCCAGAAATATTTTTATGTTTTCAGTGATACCTCATACCTATATGTGTTTATCCAGTAATTAAACATACAGAAGTGCATTTCTTAGCACTTCTTTGAAATGAATAAAACCCAATAAAAAAGGCAGTCTACTCAAAACCTTAACAGGTCAATTAATTCATTATGAGAGGTATTATTGCTAAGTCAATGAGCAATGGGCCTACCCTGTTCTTCTGTTGGATTGTAACCTGAAGAATTCCAGGGTAATGTCATGCTAACTCTCAGTTCTCTGTTCTGTAAGGTAAGGAAAAAAAAAAATGTGTTCGCATTCTGAAGTAAGACTATGAGGCACTTGTTATTGGTATGGAATTTAATGTCATTTAGTGTAGAAGTGAAACATATTAGTGTTTTCTGGCTGCTGAAACTGGTGACTCTTTCCTTAGGTAATATGATATTTTGATACAAGAAAGGAGAAGGAAATTTAGGAAAGCAGGAAAACTGAGGCCTCAAACTTTTACATAGAATAATGATTAGAGTGTGCAGCAGGCTTAATATTAGGCTTACAAGAAATTGAAAGGAGAGATTTGCACAAATATATGTAAATACAGGAGTGCAGCACAGGTCAAGACTAACACTTTTTTCTCATGGAGTTTGCAAGGGCTTTCTCTCAGGTTGCAACAGTCTCCATGTTCCATTTATGAAGTTAACAGTATGAGATGTAATGCAAGGTACTGCCTACTCAGAGAAAAAAAATAATAAAATCAGATTCTATATGGTAAATGCCCCAGAAAACGGGGGGAAATGAAGAACTGGTAATATTGCTCATTGACTCCTGTTCCCTAGATCTGGTAGTTTAATCTCCAGTTTCATTTAAGAACATTCCTCCATTCTGAAATGTTCCACCTACCTGCCAGAAAACATCTTGTAATAAAAATTCTGAAGTTCATCATCAGTATTATATCACTAAAAATGTAATTCCACTGAACATATCAAGGTTGACTATTACTTCTGAATACTCAGGTTTTTTTGTTGTTCAGTATAAAATGGTTAGCACAAAAGCCTGAAAGTTCTATGACAGTAAAAAAAAAAAAAAAANAAAAAAAAAAAAAAAAAATGCAGATTACACCTGTGTATATTAGTATATTATGTATATAGGCTGATGGGAGTAGAAATGCTGGATATTCAGGACCTTAAAAATATTAGGCTATCTAGTTACAAAAAAAAATTGAATATAAACACAAATTCGAGGCAACAGCTTATTTGGCTCTATATTACAGAATATATTTCTTTTTTTTTAATGTAAAGAAATTCAGAAATTCTGTCAATGTCAAACTGCTACTTACAGCAATTAAAAATGTTTTTGCAACAGTCATGCTTATATCGTTCGTTCTTTTCACTAGAAGTTTCAGACAAATTTCTGTAAAAGTGCTTTTATTCCTTCTAGTCATTGGCCTACAGTGAAAAGGCTCATCTTATTTTTGACTGGTGCTTCACTAAGCCTTAATCCCTGTGTTCTCAATGCAGCACTGAAATAGAAGATTTTATGCACACAGGAATTCCAAATTCATGGGAAATAATAAATATTTTCAGATTTTCCTAAGTCTATATTACATATAATGGATCAAAGTTCCATCTCATTTAATTCTATTGTTAGCAGCTAAGAATCTGACCCAACATCAGTGAATACAATTTTTAATATATTCAGTTCCTTGGCTGTGCAGTAATCCTCTATCTACAAACATTTTTCTATAATAAGTCTTTTTCAGTCCTCAGACCTGCCTTAGCAATCTTTAAGGTATGCGCCTGTATCAATCACCTGTAATAGGTAAGTTCTTCAACTGTGCATGTCAGGCCAGGACACAGCACTTAGGCACATAAAGGGAAAATATTCAATATATTTGTGAAGTTTATATTGAAATTATGAAATATGAAAAAAAATAATAATTTTTCTTCACCCCCAATAAGTAATTGTCTAACATAAGTACATACTTTTATCAAAATGTCTCAAAGCAGGCAACAAATGACATCAGTTCTATTGTTCCTATTTTGTAGATAGGAAAACAGGTATATAAAGCAGACATTTTCAGTGACAGGAGTCATGGTGTAGCTTGAGGCCAAAAGTAAGTCCTTTACTGAAAAGCAACAAAACTTGCACACATCCATTTATTGGTATCATTCAAATAAACCTTGCAGGCAGAACACACATGTTCAGAGTCCATCATAAAATAAGTAGCATAACTATTCTATACATAGAGAAAAAGAGCAGACTCAAGCTTTGTGCAGTGCTTCACTTCTATCAATTTAATCTTGCTTTCTACTCAAACTCTTTCTCTAGGACATACTTCCGTGTAAAATAGCAATATGCTATAAAACAGCAATTCCAACTTCCATTCGATCTTGCAATTATCCAAAAGAAGGGAATATTTTCTTGCGTTAGGCAAAGTGAACTATAGTATAAGTTTTCAGTCTCCCCTAGATTTCAAAGCACTTTAATTTCTCATTTCCTACTGTACGTCCTCACAGCTAGCATTATGTTAGAATTTTATTTCTTCCTTTATTTTTCTCTCTTTGTTTTATTCCCAAGCAAACTCACTAGCTCCACATTAGAAATTACAAGATCATTGAAGGATCTGACAGATTTAACAGCAGAAACACACAGCTATAGTGTTTGACAGACTTTTTTTTAAATGCCCAACACCATTGGAATTAACAGCTACAGCACACTACACTGCTACTTTTCTCCTTTATACAAATATTTTATACCATCTCCTTTACACAATCACTTTTCTCCTTTTGTCCACTAAATCTTTATTAAAATTGTAACAGAAGATCCCTGACTTACACATCTAAATGAAGGATATTAATTATTGCCAGATGTGCTAATATTTCATGCTAAATATTCCCCAATCTACTTCTCATGCATTTGTTTAACCTTCACTAACATTTGTGTAGGTGTCTTCAGACTTCATGTTTTGAAAATGCCGAGCACAGGGGAGCTAGGTAATTGTGGTCAGACCCCTCTCTTTGTCTTCCATCCTCCTGAAGTTATTGTGCATGACTAACAAAGTCTTTTTTTCCAGAAATAAAATGAAAAAAAAAAAAAANAAAAAAAAAAAAAAAAAAAAAAAAAAAAAGATAAAGATAGTTTAATAAAAGTGAGTTCAAAACTTGAGGTTTTGGGTTCGGCTTGATGCGTAAATATATAAACATATTACAGATTTTTTTCATAAGCTATATACACACTGTGTATACACACCTTCTCAGACTAGATTTACTAAAGTGTTTGGTATTTATATAGTGCAGAAAAAGTTTCTTCCATTTAGAACTCACTTATGCCCACATTTTTATAAAAGAAATTTAAAAACCCTTTCTATAAATAAATAAATAAATAAATCCCTCTGTATTTTGTGATTCAGAGTAAGGCTGTCCTCTGTGTAATGTAAATGTACTCGCCATTGTATAAAGGAAGCTAAACTTAATTCCAGGCAAATTTAAATCTTTTCATATTCTTGAGGGCTCACATTGTCTAGAAGGAATGATTTCAACCTGTTTGCTTCCTATGTTTTAAATACCTTAGAACAGTAGATAGGGCATAGATTAGCAGTGCACAGTGAGAACAGTGGCAGGACAAAATCCTGGTAATTTCCTGGAACTGCCTATGACTCTTTCTGTGATTTTTTAAACAGGTTTTGCACTATTGGTTTTCAAATCTCAATTCAGAGCTAACCAAGAATTCAGGTTGGGTTTCCCCTAAGCCTGTTGTGTTGGTACAATATTGAAATAGACATTAAAAGGTGGGAATCCATTATCTCAAAAACTGTAGAATTAGATGGATCTGTGTAAGGAGACGGATTGAAGATTTGGGGTGAATTATTATGCTAGCTCTTGGGACAGTATGGGGAAAAAAATGAGTTGCTTGGTGATACATCATGCTCATTAGGATTACAGAAAGATGCTTAACTGAAAACAGCCTTTAGCAACTTGAGTGCCACAAATCTGTTCTGCTGAAAACCTAGAAATATGCCTAAAGTAATAGGATTCAAGCTACCTGAGTGATGAAGGTTCCTAACTTAATGAACTAGTGCAGTGTACTAAGTGACCCATGGCTATCCACAGGTGTGCAAACATTGTTTATGTGCATTTCTTTGAAAAGTCTTCTCTTTCCATATTGAGCAAGAAAGTTTCTGACATTCATGAAAGCCAGGAAGCAAAATATCAGTAAAGTCTATTTTTAAAATTTGTATATATATATATCATTCTTTCTAAGGAAACTAATGAAACAGGAAGAAGAAAAAAAAAAAAAGGAAGGAAATGTCAGAAATATGTGAAGTATTAGTGTTAATACCTCTATAAAGTTACACATATGCCTTGAACAAACACAGTCAAATCTACCAATCCATTATTAGAAATAAGATTTTCCTCAGTTTTTTCATGATTTTCATTAACTAATGGTTAATATAAAAACTTTAGATAATAAGGGACCATTTCAGATTGCCTGAGTTACATGCCTCTATTCCTTAACCAGTCAATAAACAGCGAGATACTTTCAAAGGAATCTGGACCTGCTGAGCTGGACATTTATATTTCTTCAGTGATAAGAAGGGAAATTAACCACTCCTTGCTGAACAGAGAGCCTCTTAAGACCATGCTGTTTCATAAAATAAGGCTCAGTACTACCCAGGCTTTTTCTCAATCACATAATGACATTTTTATTTAAAGACATTGATGGTGCCCACATTATGCGTAGTAGTCTAATAACTGGAGCATTGGCTTACAAAGCAAAATACCTGTTTCCAGGCAAGTAGATCATTAGTAATAGCAACCAAAGTTAAGGTCTTCCCAAACACCAGTATGTCCTCCAAATCACCCCTGGGACGTCCTGTTTATTTGATCTGGATTCCTTCAGGCAATATAATAAGAGATATTAACCAAAAACTTATAATCACTAAACAGAGGGGAAAACACTGTAAAGTCAATTCTCATTGATGCTAACAACAACCTGTGCTGTGGTCTAACCTGGCAGGCAGCTAAACAGCACGCAGCCGTTCGCTCACTCTCCCCTCCCAACTCAGTGGGATGGGGGAGAAAATCATTAAAAAAAAAAAAAAAGTAAAAAGCTTGTGGGTTGAGATAAAGACAGTTTAATATGACAGAAAAGAAAGGAAAAGTAATGATAATAATAACAATAATAATGATAGTAGTCAAAGAATATACAAAGCAAGTATACACAATGCAATGCACAATGCAATTACTCACCACCCGCTGACCGATGCCCAGCCTGTTCCTGAGCAGCAGCCCCCACTTTACCCCGGCCAGCCACCCCAGTTTTATTGTCCAGCATGACATCATACAGTATGGAATATCCCTTTGGAATATTCCCAATATTCCCAATATTTGGGATATTGGAATATCACTTTGTGTCACCTGTCCTGGTCCCATACCCTCCCAGCTTCTTGTGCACCCCCAGCCTCCTCGCTGGCAGGGCAGTATGAGGAGCTGATAAGTCCCTGGCTCTGTGTAAACACTGCTCTGCAGCAACTAAAAACATCACCATTATCTTCATCAAAAAATCCAAAACACAGCATCGTCTGAACCTCTATGAAGAGAATTTAACTCTATCCCAGCCAAAACCATGACAGACTGTCAAAGGGACATTTTTAAAGTTCACTGGTTTCATTTCTAGATCTACAGAAAACTGCTGCAAGGCTGTCCTCGTCTACTCTTTCACAAAGAAATGATTTTATAGCTATTGTTCTATTTTGTTTCAGAATAACTGCCAAGTGTAAAGAGGATTACATAGAAGCATTTGAGTAACTTTCATATGATATGGAAAATGAGGAAAGAAAATGTGCAGTTACTGGTAATATCACATAGAATTTTTCAATACCAGATTGGATATAGACTTAGCTGTAAATTACTTAAAAAAGAAATATATATATATATATGATAAAAGAGAGGAGAAAAATAACATTAATTACAGAAAAAAAAATACAGCAAAATTTTAATTTCACAAGGATGTCTATATGTGCAGGCCTCTAAGTTTACAGTCTATTGATTTAATTCGCACGTACAGGTTTACCTGTTTAGGGCGATCTGGGACTGACGCAACACAGAAAAAATAAGCAAAAATATTAATGCAAAAGAATATTCAAAAACAGTAATAAAACTAAAATAGGGCTACTTATATGTTTAGCTAGCTGCACCTATCAATGCTTTGATTGCTTACGAAACCCAATAAAATTGTCTACACTACCAGTTCTCAAACACGTTTCTGCCACTTAAGTTCTCTACTAAGACTTCTTTTTCATTCTTCATCTCTACAGATGCATCAGAAATGCTTTACACTTAAAATTTTCACTTAACAAGTCCTCTGCTATTTCAGGCATGTAGAAATATGTCTTTGGTAATGCGTAACTAGCAAAGCCAAATGAAAAATGAAACAGTAAAAGAAATAGTGATCACTTTGCAATGAATCTCAAAAAATTATGAACACAGTTTTAGTTTATGCAAATGTCTTTCTTTCTCTGAGCAATTCTTTTGAGATGCATCCAAAGATACTGAGCTCCAATCATTTCATTACCAGACAAGTGCAGACAGTTTGGAATATAAGTGCATGAGGTAGGAGACATCACTTATAAAGATATTATTTAAAAGTTAAATACACATCTGGGTTAAATAACAAACAGCAGTTTAGCATTCTGAGTGAGAAAAGAGTGGCAATTGAGATAATACAATAAAAATCCTTCCTAGTGATTTATAGAAACAACAGGTATTATATCGAATTTAATGAAAACTTCCTTGCAATAAGCTCTCACAGCCAATATAATCTCTTGTGGAAAATGATGCAAATTCTTTCTCTTGAACATTTAAGACCAAATCAGGTAAAACTCCAATGAAAACATGACAAGGAGCACTTATGAATCACCAGACTGATGAACCATATGACATAATACATCTTTTTGCTTACTTAAATTATATGATTCTGTTACTTAAATTATGTTCTTCTTCATTTGTAAGATGGAATCTTCCTTTCAATGAGTGTTTTGTTCACCATGAAGATGCCAACTATTTTTGTCAAAAATGACAGCTTTACTCATGGAGTCATATTCTTTCATTTATGTGTTCAGACGGCACTGGAAATGTTTGTGGATTTTGTTTTGTTTTGTTTGTTTGTTTGTTTTAATCAATCTATTCATTCTGAGAGGCTCAGCAAACAAGAAGTTACAATGCTGCATCAGCCATGTATTCAGAAGCAGCCATTATTAAGTATACTGTTTGACAATCATATCTGTAACCAAAGCAAAATGAGAATTACAAAACCAAAAGCTTTCTTTTTGTTTGTCCTTTTATACATTTCACTAAATAGTGAAACATACATTACTTATTCATATAAATTGGGGATAATTCTAAGTCTTACTAAGCAAAACTTCTGTAACAGCAATCTTTTTGTGTTCTTACAAGTCTTTATAGCCAACTACTAATATCAATTTAATGAAAGATTCAGTCTTGAGAGTAACAGCAAAAGGATAGTCCTTCAGAAACTGAATTTTCAATATATTGAGAACAATAGACCAGTGTTTGCTTACTCCAGCCAAAGACTGAGTCTAGATTTTTAGCCTTTTGATTTCATAGGTAATTTCTAAAATGTGAAGTCAACTGATGAAATTAGGTCTTTCTGGATGGGAATTAATTTCTCCTGACCTAAATATTTTCGGTACATATTCTGCATTTTAATCACTTGTTCTGGGCTTCCTTTAGAGTTACTGAGTAGGAGGAACCATTTTGGCATGTAATTCATCTAATCTACTTTAGGATCTGATGAACACTGTTGAACTCCTTTGACTATAAAAATCAAGCCAGGTAACACATTCAGGCATAAAACTTTATATTACAAGCACCCGAAATTAAGTGAGAAACCAGTATATAAATGGTCAGATGTAGAAACGTTCTTGTCATATTATTTCATAAATCTGGAAAACATGCATTAGTCATTTAGACTTAGAATGTTAGGATCCAGGCAGGAAGGAACCTCAGTAGGTCCCTGATCTAACCTCTTCCTCAGAGCCAGTCAGTTGTGAGACCAGACCAGGTTGCTCAGGGCTTTATCCAGTCAGATCTAGAAGTCTTCCAAGACTCAATACTGCACAATCTCTCTGGGCAACCTGTTCCGCTGTCTGACTGTACTCATGGGGAAGAAAATTCTCCTTATATCCAGCATGAACTTTTCTCATTTAAATGTATGCCCTTCCTCTTGCCACACACGGTTGTGAAAAGCCTGGCTCTGCCAGTAGACAGTAACCTCCCTGTAGGCACCAGGGACTACTGACAGGTAACTTAACAGCAGTCTCTTCTCCAGGCTGGGCAAGCCCCACTCCCTCAGGTTCTCCACACAGGACAAGTGCTCCAGCACTGACCATCCTGGTCACCCTCTGCTGAACTTGCTCCAGTTTATCAATGTCTTTCCTGTACTGTGGGGCCCAAAAGTAGTTACAACATCAGCTTCAACGACTGCTGATTAAGGGGGGATAATTCCTCCTGTGATCTCCTGCTTGTGCTCCTCTTACTACAGTTCCAAATGCTGTTAACCATCTCTGCTGCCAGGGCACGCTGCTGGCTAATATCGAGCTCATTCTTTCCCAAGGGTCCCCAGCGCTTTTTCCAAAGAGTTGCTCCCCAGCTAGTCTTTCTCCAGCTTGTACCACTGCCAGGGCAACTTACTTCCCAAAGGCAGCAATTTGCTTTTGTTCTTGTTGAGCTTCATGAAGTTCCTGTTGATTCATTCCCCCCTCTCCTGTCTGTCCTAAGTGGTTGCCCTACCCACAAGCATATTTACTAGTCCTCCCAGACTGGTGTCATATGCAAACTTGTTGAGAAAGCACTGTGTCTTCTCCTCCAGGTCACTGATGGCTAATGTTGAACAGGACAGGTCCTCGTATGGACCTCTGCAGTACTCTTCTAGTTGCTGGTCTCCAGGGAGAGTACAACCCATTAACCATTATCCTTTCAGCCTAATTATTTAGCCAGGTTTTCATCCATCTGTTTGTCAATCCATCCATACTGCAACATCCTAAGTTAAGTACAAATGTATTGTTTGAAACTGTGTTGAAAGCCTTCTCTTTCAAATGACATCTACTCCTCCCTTCTCATCCACAAATCCAATCACTTTGTTATAGAAGACAATCAGGTTTGTTAGATTTATCCTTGGTAAATCCATACTAATTTTTCCCAGTCATTTTCTCCTTCGTGATCCCCAAAGTGTGTTTGAATAGGATTTGTTCCATGATTTTTCCAGGCACCAAAGTGAGGCTACAAAGTAAGGCTACAAAGAGGGGAGTGAGAATAAGCAGGAAAATGGAATTAACTTACATATGGTTCATACAGAGGGAAACTTACCTCTGTGCAGAAGATAGACTTATCTACCCTGGCTTTAGATATCTCAAAGTTGCATAACTATGTCTGATCTAATAACCTTTACAACCAAGGCCTAGAAATAGAAACTCCAGATGATTACTTACTCTGTGATGCCTTAGAGTGAGATGAACTGCCCTGCAGAGGTTTCTGTTCCATTGCATATAAAAGGACTTTATGTTGCCTGTGTTAGGCAGCTAGGGTGGGACTGAGCTCACAAATCAGGTGCCAGATGTAAGACTGCATCTGGCTCTCTGAGTATGGTCAATGAAAACTTTAGAATTCAGTATGGCTGTCTTCATATAGGGATATATTGACATTTAAGATGCCTTAGGGTATCTGAGATATCCATAACCAGCTGTAATGCAGGACTTATTGGAGTTATTTATTTATTTGTATTCCTCCCAAATGGCAATTGAAGGCCAGATGAGTACCCCAAGACATCTCGAATAACGCTAAATACCTAAGTGTGGGCAACTGAATGAGCCACTAATCAACCGTGAAGAGGTCCAGAGAGCCATTAACTTAATCTTAAAAGTAGACTTCTGTATGCAGACAATGACATTTAAGTTTTTGAAATCTGAAGCTACATCTGACCCCAAACTTTTACCTGAGTTAAAACAGATGTATCTCAACTATTCAATTCTGCAGGGCCATTTATGTCCCACATCAGCGTTCAACCGTTCTGACCATGACTTACCATTGAAGATAATAGAAACCGTAAAATGTTTAACTTGAGATAATTTTCTTCCCCTCACTTCTCCCTCACGCAAAGGACCAAACTGGGACTCACCTAGACCCTACTGCTGTGCTGGTTTCTCACCGGTAGGTAGCTCAGCTCCACCACCTTGTTCTCTCACTCCCCCTCCTCAAAAGGAAGCAGGAGAAAATACGATGGCAAAAAGCTCATGGTTTGAGATAAAGACAGTGAGATTTTTCACCAGTTACTGTCACAGGCAAAATAGACTTAGAATAAGGGAGATTAATGCAATTTATTGTCTACTAATAACAGACTAGAGCAGTGAGAACTAAAAGCAAACTAAAAACACCTTCCCCCCATCCACCCTCCTCTACCTCCCTCCCCAGAGCAGCACAGGAAAACACGGAATGGGGATTGCAGTCAGTCCATAACACTCCATTTCTGCTGCTTCTTCATGGTCTTCTTCATGCTCACTCTCTTTTCCTGCTCCAATGTGGGGTCCCTCCCACAGGATGCTGTCCTTCTTGAACGGATCCTGCGTGGTCTTCCCACAGACTGCAGCTCTTCAAGAACTGCAGCTCTTCAAGAACAGAATCACAGAGTCACAGAATTGCAGAGTTGGAAGGGACCTCCAAAGATNGGGCACAACTGAGAAGAGACCGGCTCCATCCTCTTGACACCCTCCCCTCAGATGTTTGTATACATTAATGAGGTCTCCCCTCAGTCTTCTCCTTTCCAGGCTAAACAGGCCCAGCTCTTTCAGCCTGTCCTTGTAAGACAGGTGCTTCAGTCCTCTAATCATCTTAGCAGCCCTCCTCTGAACTCGCTCCAGTAGTTTGATATGCTCTAATATGGGTCCCTACCACGGGGTCCATCCTTTAGGAGCAAACTCCTCCAGCACGGGTCCCCCACAGGTGGCAGCTCCCACCAAATCACCTGCTCCTGCGTGGGCTCCTCTCCACGGGCTACAGGTCCAGCCCAGAGCCTGCTCCTGCGGGAGCTCTCCATGGGTTGCAGCCTCCTTCAGGCCACATCCACCTGCTCCACCATGGTCTCCTCCACGGGCTGCAGTGTGGGTATCTGCTCCTCTGCGGTATTCCATGGGCTGCAGGGGAACAGCCTGCTCCACCATGCCCTTCTCCACAGGCAGCAGGGGAACTTCTCCTCCAGCACCTGGAGCACATTCTGCCCTCCTTCTTCACTAACCTTGGTGTCTGCAGGGCTGTTTCTCTCAAATTTTCTCACTCCTCTCTCCCAGCTGCTGTTGTTCAGCAGTTTTTTCCCTTTCTTAAATATACTGTCACAGAGGTGCAATCAGCATCACTCACTGGCTCAGCTCTGGCAAGTGGCTGGTCCCTTTTTGGAGCC